>OZ038491.1:83767442-84192442 GCA_964036315.1 Acanthosepion esculentum
GATCATTCATACAAAAAGTAAATAAGTCAAGTTAATGATATAAAATGGTGAAATCCTTTCGCAAACAATTTTAAAGTTGCATTGACCTACGAATCACTCAATGAATGTTATGATCCTTGTTTTTAATAACTACAAGCTGTATACGGTCTTTTTTTAATCTGCAAGTACTTTCACTGTATATTCAGTCATCCACAGGCATGGAAATCATTTTGTTTTTATTTAAATCCAGGTAGCATCAGAGACAAAAAAATTTAAAGACGTATCAAAATATGTTTTTTTTAAAAATGTGTTATTGTTAAAGGATACAAACTTTTGGAGCGTGCAGTTGCAATGCTAAGGTTGAATTTTTTTGAAAATCTAAGAGAGTGCGTTTTTTACTAATATGGAAATTTGAGAATTTTTTTGTTGTAGGAGTTTATCAGTCAATGTGGCATGAACTAAATTGTTCAATAAATAGAGTAATGTCTCACTTGTTATCCCGAAAACTTGCATGTCGGATCAGTTCTTTTAAATCAAATATGTAGTGCAGTTCAATTTATATTACAATGAATCATTTATACAAAAAGTAGATTAGTAAAGTTAATGATATAAAATGGCGAAATCCTTTCTGAAACAAAATTTTAAAGTTGCATTAAAGCTGTATATGGTCTTTTTTTAATCTGCAAGTACTTTCAACTACACATTCAGTTATCCTCAGGCATGGAAATTATTTTGTTTTTAGTAAAGTTCAAGGTGATAGAACATGATGATTCATGTTGCATTTAAATTTTTGAAAATTATGGTTGACAGGAAAACAAGAAGCCAGTAAAGATTTCCACAAATGAGAAGTACGAGAAGTAAAAAAGTAAAACATGTTTATACTTGACAATTTCAACACTAAAATGATGCTACCAATCTAGTATGTCACATAAATTTCTGAAGTTGAGGTACCAATGGTAATTAATTATGCATTTGAAGCAATTTAATAGGAAAATATTAGTTTGTTTTTTTGGTTTTTGAGTGCGTGTTACTAAATGATTTTTGTTTTTTCAGGTATCCAGTGACACGTTGAAAGGTCATCCTTTAAAGAGGCCACCTATTGAATTACATGGGAATATATTTTGAATTTTTAAATTAATCAATTGACGAAACTTGAAAATCCAAGTAAACTGGAAAGCAACTGAAAATGCAAATTTAATTCAATATTCAAGCAAACATAAATATTGTGTAAATTTGTTAGAATTTTATAAGTGTGATCAGGATTCTGTTCATTGAAATGAACAAAATTCTGTACTATTTCACTACGATGTATAGAGAATTCTTGATGTACATGGAAATTTTTCAGAAAATAAGAAAAACTGGATGAGTTTAATCGATTAATGCCTGTTTTGACAGCATCCAATGAAAATTTGCAAGGATCAAATTCACAAATTCATTTTTTGTAAAATAAAATCTTGTTTAACACTAGGCAAAAATAACTTGAATATAATATTTATTTTTGGAAAATGTTTTAAAAATTTGAAGTTTTTTTCTTTTTTAATATAGAAAATATGTTTGATAAACATTTTAAATCAAAAAAGATTAATATTTTATATAGTTTTTCAGTTTTATACTGAAAATATATGTACAGCTGATCAGATCTTCAAATAATTTATACAGCTAATTTTTATATCTTTTGATAATGTTACAAATTGTTGAAAATTATCAAATCTTGATAAAGCTGTAGATATGCAGATATTGTGATAAAAATGAAAGGAAATAAAAACTATTATTATCAAAATTCTTGATTTTGTTTTCCATTCAATCTTTAATATATTCAGTTAATATGATTAACAGATTTTACCACATGCCCAAGCATTTGTTTCTTAACAAGCCTCCATGTTTGCTTTTAGTTCAGTGGGTGACAAGTTGCAACTATGACCAGGTTCATTTTGGTGATACTGATCACCAATATAGTGTTTCTCATAGAAAACAAAGAAACTTGCGTTCTACTTTAGCATTTTGTTAAACCATCACTTTTGGTACCAAATTACCCAGGCTGAAGGTGCCTAATGTTCTCCAGTTAATTTACCCTATTAATATTCATACATCACATCTTCCCACTTAAGATGTTTTTAGTCACAAAACTAAGGAGGCTGGGTAGACTACACTTGACCTTTATTTTCTGTAGCCAGATTATTCAGCCTTGGCCTAATGATGAGTCTTATGGTGCTCTCACGTTGAAATACCAGTTCTTGTATATTCACCAGTTAAGCAATGTCAGTACCTAGATGAGTGACTGCTTGGGAATATCAAATCCTATAAGCTTGAATGTGCAGATGGTGTAATGGATAATGGCTCAGAATTGAAGATTGGAGAGCTGAGTTCCAATTCCAGTTATATACACTTACATGCAAATAACCTTGGAAAAGGTATGAATCTACTTCTTCTCCCTCTCAGCTACGGGTTAATTTGTAGGACCTGTATGCCAAAAAATTCTTACACTCTAAAAACAATTTCTGATTTTAAATAACTAGCAAATGATTGATAAACCATAAACAATCAATTAATCCTGCTGAAGACAAATAACCATCCATTTTGAAGCCTAATTAAAAAGGAAGCGATCTGCTCTTTCCACAATATGACCACATAGTTTGAGAACTAAACTTCTGAGCAGACAGCATCAGCTTTATTAGATGAATACATCTAAGCAACTACAGAACATACCTAGAAATGAGAGGCTGACTTCTTTGTTTACCACTCTGTTAGGGTTAGCCAAATGTTCAGTCTCCTGTTCCTGTTATCAATATATCACCCTAATAGCAAGCAATATGTGGCTCATTTACAAATAGATTGTCCATACGGCATTGGTAAATTCCTGGAACTGACTTTACTCACAAACAGAAGCAACTGAACTTGTAGAGATGAATGTGGCCTTATTGCTAGTGAGATAATGTGTTGAGTCTTTTTCTAATGGCCCCTGTAGGAATGCGAATGTCAAATCTAACTGAGCAAACTTTTGACTTTGCCCCACCTTTGCATACAATTGTTGATCCTGAGAATGGGTTACTGATCAAGGTTTGAACACTTGTTCATCATCATTTTATCATTATGAAACAAATGAATGAATTGGTCATTCTTAGCAACCATTACTATGGGGACTACCCATTCTGAATACTGCACAGCTTCAATAATGCCCAGAAATCTATGATCAAGGCAAAGGACAAGTGTCAAGCTTTGCAGAATATGGGTTTTGTTTTTATCTCAACACTCAATTTTGTTATAAACCCTTTAATGTACACAACTCATCTGTGAAAATGTCTGAATATGTTACAATGATCCCTTTGACAGCAGATGCAATGTTCACTGCCTTTAAATGGTGGATACATTTCCATCTGAGTTGTGTAACTTGTAACCAGTTTCTTATTAAAAGTATAGGATCAACAACTGGAGTAACCATGAAATGGCTGATCCAGTATCAATCTCCATCTGAACATGGCAGTATTTGATACCCATCAACACCAATTGATTTGGCAATTTATGTGGAGGTTAAGTAACTGTAGGAGAGATGGTTTCATCTACTGGTTGTCCAATGCTTTCCAAGTACTTTGAGTGAAATAGACTGATGAAATGTGATCAGTTTTATGACAAAGTTGCCTTTTTGTAATGAAAAGAGCCAGGAAAGTAGTTTCCATTGCATTCGAAACAATCTTTTTCTTTTATTTTGTCCTCTGATGTGTTGAGTGTCCTGTACGATCACATTGACTTTTGTCTGCGATGATGTATTGAAGAAGCTGCAATGTCACTAACATTTTTTTCAAAACCCTTCATAATGAGAACAATCTCTTGTGTGTGAAGGAATTTTAGTTTCTTCTCAAAAAGTAGATTCCTGCAAAGATGATCCTTCACCACTTCCACCATATGTCTCTCAGTATGTTTTCCATTATGCTGTTGAATTCAATGAACTTATCTCTGGAATGATCAATGAAATCCAAAATTCTGATTTGGCTGTTGAAGTCACATATAGAAATTGAATAACTCTACAATAACTATTGTTATTGGATTGCAAAAATAAATCTGAGAATGGAAAGGACTGATCTTTTTAAATCTGAGAATGGAAAGGACTGATCTTTTGTTTTTTTCTACATTTTGTATTCTGTTTACCTCAATATAATAATCTATTCTCTGTATAGTTATTCATAATTCACTGGATTGCCTGGGGTCTCAGAAGTGTGCAATGCTCCACCAGTTGCATTGTCAGGTATATTTATAGTTTTAATTCTGAATGGTACCAACCAAAAATTTGGTTCTGCAGCTGTAAAGTTAAAAATGCATTGTTTTGCTTCATGTATTTGCTGTTTGGAAATGATGTAACATAGACAAAAGACGGTTTTAGAAATATAAACAAATGAAAGAAAAACTGAAAAACATGAGATGTCAAATAAGCATACTGAAAATGCTGTGTCATGGTCACTTTTAAGAAATGTAAATATTATGGAGAAACTTAGTGAGGTATACAGATGTTCCATCAATGAGCATAAAATGAAGGTGAAAAAGAACCATGAACCATGAAATTTTATCCAAAATAATAGACTGTATTTTATTTTTTGGAAATTTTCAAATGATGAAAAAGATGATTCAGCAGATCTAAGGGTATTTAGAGGATTAATAAATTTGCATCTAAATTAGATTCAAATTTAAAGAATTACTTAGAAACCAGTACAGTTTTCAAAGGTGTTTCTGAGACATTCAAAATGAAATACTTGACTGTCTGTTCCAAATATATCACAAGAAGATAACAACAGAAATTAGGGAAGCCTCATTTGTAGCTGTCATGGCTGATAGCATAACAGATGTTTTGGAACACACTCAAATGGACATTGTTCTATGGTACATGTTGAATGAAAAAATATTTGAGTGTATTTGGAGATATTTTATTGCAGCAAACTGCAGATAACATATCAAAATGCATTTTAGAACAATTAGACATAATCCTTCAAGGAAATGGATAATGGCGGCCTTTTTAGTCAATTCTAAATATAGAAACTTTTACAGACGAATCTAACCCATCTGTTATAACTAATTATCAACACTGAGTCAGCGGATAGGGTTTACTATAGGATTATACAATATGGCGTGCAACCTTTTTCTACAATATGAAGCAAAAGGGGAACAACTCTTTATTGCTTGGTGACAGGGCCGATAATAGTAGTTCATTTGCCATATCCATCTCTCCCCTTTTAGATAGGTACTATTGCTTACAAGTTTGTTACACACATAGCATAATCCTTCCGGTATGAGGGTCGGCTGTGCTGCCTGCAGGGGTATCTGGTTGCCAACTCTCCCTGCAGCTTGGGTGGGAATGTGCTGCTGCTTGTTGAATGGCTAGCAGTTACCACTGATATCTTATCAGAGTCTGTAGGAATACTACCTGGTACTTATCCTCTAGTTTGAGATTGACTGTCTGGGTCTTTGAGATTTAAATTCTTATCTGCTATTGCTGGCCAACATTCCTGCACATGGTTGATATGTTGTACTATAGACAATTTCATATGTACTGAGATGGGTCCTAATCCTTTTCTTTTACTTCTGGGAGCCATCTATTCCAGCCATCGAAAAGTGCCCAGGCTAAATCTCCTACACTGAAATCTATGGGTCTTTCATTTTGATAATGTCTTTCTTTGACATTTTCTTGTTTCTCGTACATACACACTTGTAGATTGGGGTGGATTCTACTGAGTCTTGAGGTCAACTTCCTTTTATTTAACAGTTTCGCTGTTGACACTCCTGTGGTTGTATGTGGAGTGGTGTGATATTGCATATGAGTGTTTCTATATCTCCCTCCTGCACCTTTTTCAAGGATTTCTTAAAAGATTGTACAGCCCTCTCTGCTTGACGGTCATCTCTGGATGGTATGGGGATGAGGTGATATGTTTTATCCCATTGTTGGTGATAAATTCTTCAAACTCTGCACTAGTGAAACAGGTGACGTTATACACTAGTCTGGCAGACCGTGTTCTGTAAAGGTGCGGTGCAATTTCCCTACAGTAGCACTTGCGGTTGCTGTAGGCTGTAGATCTGATCATTTGGAGTAGAGGCATCTGCAATGTTAAGGAACATCCTGCCTTTGTAAGTTCCTGCATAATCCAAATGGATACAGGACCAGGGTTTCTGCAAGAATTCCTGAGGATGTAGTAGAGCTGCTGTGCACATTTTGTGATGTATCTGGCATACTGTGCAATGTTGAATGCGGCTTTCTTTATCCATCCCTGGCCACTACATATAGCTTCAGGCCAATGCCTTCATCCTACAAATCCCTGGGTGTGTGTTGTGTAACTCCTCTAGTATTATTTTTCTTTCTTGTTCTGGAATAATCACACATTGTTCCCCTAATCGACACCCCTCATGTACTGTTATTTCATCTTTACATGAAAAATATGGCCTCCCTCACTGCTCTACCTGACCATCTGGTCAATACTTGTGACATCACTAGGTCTCGTTGAGTCCAGCTTTTAATAATTTTTCCATCAACCGGTGTTGCCTCAAGTAAGTTCACTAGCTGGATTATTTTTCCTGATATTGGAACTGGTGTGGACGATACTTTCAAGGGTATCCTACTAAGGGCATCAGCATTTGACATATCGCATCCATTCCTGTGTTGCAAGGTATACTCATAGGCTGACAATCTTTGAATGCATCCTGATGCTATTTCCTTCATACTGTCATAGTGTACTAACAATTCTGTACATGTCATCAGTTCCTTGGGTTTGTGAAATGCCTGCTCCTGTCTGGAAAACCAACTCCACGGTTCATTCTTGATTAATAGTTGGTGTAAAGGTACTAGTATTGTTTATAGCCATGGTAGAAATTTATGGTAATAGTTTACTATACCTAAACAGGGCTTCAACTGGCTGGTATTTTCCAGTTTTGGTGCTTTTATTATCACTTGCACGTTCGCTTTCACTGGGGTGACTCCTTCTGATGTGTTTTTGTGTCCACAATACACAACCTCTGTTGCCATGAATACACATTTTATTCCTCCTGCATTATGAAGTCATTTCAATACCACTTCCAGGTTCTTCAGGTGTTCTGTATTATTCTTGCCACTGATCAGAATATCATCCAGTCTCACAATAACATGTGTAATCCCTGCCAATAGGTTTTCCATTACTCCCTGAAAAATACCCAGGCTGGATGAAATACCAGAGGGTAATCTGGAGTACATAAAAAGCCTCTTAGATGTATTAATTATCATCTAGCACCAACTGTTGATATGTGTGGCTAAAATCCAGCTTGGTGAATTGCTGGCACCCCTCCAATTTTATCTAGTAGAGCTTCTGTTTTGGGAATTGGGTAGTTAACAAGCTTTGAAGCCTGGTTCATTGTAACTTTGTAATCCCCACATACCTGAATACTTCCATCTGCCTTCACTATAGAAACAATGGGCACTGCTCACTCCAAATATGTCACAGGGACACTGGAACATGCTACCTGAAGTCACTCAGTTTCCTTGACTACCAGTTCCTGCAGTGTGTAGCTTAATGGCCTGGGTTTAAAATATTTAGGTGTTGTACCTTCTGGTACCTGAATGTGGACTTTCACTCCTTTCATCATGCCTAGTTCTTCTCGGAATACATCGGGGTATTTGTCTACCAGCTGCTGTCAAGGTTTATCCATTCACGCTTCCAGGTAGGATATCTGAATCCAGTCTAATTTGAGGGTATTTAAGAAATTCAAACATTTACCCACCATGACTATTGCTATTAGTTGATAATGTTGGCCTTTATAGTTCACATTCACCCTCAGAGATCCTTTAACCTTTGATTCCCTACATAGGTGTGTAGCTTGGTGTTTGTTTTTTGTAGTGAGGGACAATTTTTCATGGCAGTAACTGTGGATTCACATATCACTGTCATTCCTGTGTCCACCTCCACGCTTATTCTGTTCTGCTCCCATTTATGGGTATAATGACCTGGTATGGTTTCACTCAAACCAACTTATCTTTCACCTGATACATGGTGTATACTGTCGATTGTTACCTATCTGACTATATCTGAGGTCTCCAGGTGATCTGAAGATTCCAGGTGGTATGTATATCTGTATCTCTCTGTAGGCAATGTATGTCTATTTAGTTCCTACTGTCTACTGCGACAACAACACATCAAGTGCCCTATCTTTGAACAGCGATGGCATCTCGTTTTTTTGTGCATGCAGCCTTCAGACTTATGATCGCCTCCACAATGACAGCATCTGCTACTTGTTTTCACCTGTCTCCAGTTTTGGTTAGTCCTGCACACTCCTGTTAGTGTACCATACTTCCTGCCTTTTTTTTTTTGTTGCTTGATTCTGGCCACTCAAATCTGACACATACATACTGTTGTGGAGGTGGAAATGGTTAACCTGGAAAACCTTCTTGTTGTTGTTACTGTTGTGGAGGTTAATTCCTTCTCCACCTCAGAAAATGTAAATTCAAGTAAAAAGAATACATTTCAGTATGGGAAAATAAATGTATAATTTATTTACATAGATACAAAACTAGTAACTTTTATCTGCTGCTGTTACTAAGGCAACAGGGAAAGAGAATATTGAAATTAGACATTGCTGATGGCTGTTGTTGTTGTTTTCTCTCTCAGTGCATTGGTGTTGACATGAAGGCTGGTTTGTGTCGCGTCTCTCAAGTTGGTCTGTTTTGAGTTTGTTTGAATTAGAGGATATATAGCCATTGTTTGGATTAAATTAAGATTTTGTTTTTTGGAGAGGCAGTGGCTCTGACTGGTCAATAAATTGTTGGTTTTATTTTGATCAAAGTGGATATATGCATGGAGCCTATGCACAGAAAATGTATTTACATAATTTATGCTGTCTGGTTTAGGTCATCGTGTAGTCAACATCTGGCATGTGTAGAAAAATATAAGAGGCACACCAGTACCTACATGTAGCCTCCATTCCCTGGCTTTCTTGAAAGTCACCTCATTCTAACAATCTTCGTTGGATATTTCATCCCTTATCCCACAAACAATTCTGTCCCTGGTTATGATTAGGGTATCCTTGAAGTTACATTCCCTCCGACAAGTGCTTTAAGTCAGCCACAAAATCTGCAGTTGTCTCATATTTTCTCTGGACCTTTTCTAGAATTTACAATGCCAGAATAATTCAGACAGTTTTGGTTGGAGGTGGTTTCTTAAAACTTCCACTATTTCAAAATAGGATTTATTTGTTGGTCTCTTTGGAGCTACTAAATCCCAAACAAGCCCATAGTTTTACCTATCACGCTTTATGGCTTTTCTCCTTTGCATGTTCTCTGGGATATCCAATATGCCATTTACCATAAAGTACAGTTCCAATCTTTCCATGTATTAAGACCACTCCTTGGACACCACTTATTATTCCATTTTGCCATACATAGTCATTCTAATTCTCACTTCAATGAGGAAAATGTGAAGATAGATTTTTATCAAAACCCAAAACAAACCAGTCAATAAGACTAAAGCGGTCCACGCTGAGTTACGGACTTTTAAGTTAAAATTCTTTATAATAATTATATTCCTTGTTTTCATTCAGAGTTTGCTCCAGGAGTAGGTACCTCCAAAAATTTGGTAAACCTAAGTTTTAAATGTATTTTTCATAAAGGAAAAATTCTTATCGAAGATTTTCAACCACTTCAATTGAAAGCAAAAGGATTAAATTTTCTAATTCAAGAAAAAAAAAAATACTGTGGAGTATTTCAAATAGAAATTAGGATATTTAGTCGATGCTTCTGAAAAAACAATCGAAACGGCCATTTTAACTTATTTTACTGAAATGTAAACAAACTTATTTTTCAGATTTAAAATTCCCGCTAAAATAAGATATACATTTCTGAAACGTTACTTTCATAAAATTAGCAGATTTAAAGTTAAATTAATCTGTTCTGAAACAAAAATCACTTACTTATAGCATAAAATTTTCTAGACAAACATTTCTTGACCTCGGGGTCTTGTTATTTTCATGTCTCCATCGATAATTTGATGGGTGAATGTGGTGACAGGTTTAGTACGGTGCATCAAAAGTGACATAACGGTTTGTTTTTTTTCTTATAATAATTTAAAATACTATAAAAATTTCTTACATTATTGAGTTGCCTCTATCTCTTTCATTATTTAATAGCTAAGATAATGATAACTAATTTTATTAATTATTAATATTACATTAAGTTATTACATTTTTAATTTAATAACTGAAATAATAACTAATAAAATTATTATTATTATTAATAATAATTAAAATATCTCACCGAGTTATTAATTGTTTAGATTGATAAATGAGATAATTTTATTATCTCAATTTAATTTTTAATTTAATAACTGAGAGTGAGATAAGACTTTTATATTGTCAAGGGGCTTTGCACAAGGAGGAGACAAGCTTTGAAACACGTAACCTTTTAACCATAATGTCACTTATGAGATATCATACTAAAAAAAATAAATTTTGACTCACAAGAAAAAAATCTTTTTAATTATGGTAAAATGTTTTTGCAGCATTATTTGTATTAAGCTTTTAATTTTCGCTTAGTAAATATAGTCTTCACTTAAAAACTTAATAACCGACTCCACACTTTGCATGAAAGAATTTTAAAACATTTTTTAAAATTAAAGAAAAATGAAAAAAAAATGAAAACAATTCTTGTAAAAATTCTTTGTTCATGGAATTTTCTTTTTCTTCAGATAATAATGTCCTTAATGTATATTATTTATAAAAGCAAATAAAAGCCTATCTAATTTGATAATTAGATAGTTTATTGCAGTTTTAATTTTACGATTTGGAGCAGATTTTTAAAAAGTTGGCAGTAGTTGTGAAAAAAAATTGATTATTTAATTACTCCAAGGAGTCCTTCTTATAAGTAATATAAAACAATTTGCGAACTCTTTGAAACTCTAGAAAATTTCATAAAATTAATTTATGGGGGGGGTAACAGATGTAAAAAAAAAAAAATATTTTTACCAAGATTTTCTAAAAATAAAAAATTCAAAAATAAATTCATTCATTTTAAAAAGAAGTCCTGAAAGTTTCATTTAAATTAGACAATTATTTGATTTTTGCAAGTATTTCCAAATTAATAGGTTTCCCCCGAAATTGCTACACTAAAAAAAGCAATGACCCCCAAGTCTTGTGGAATTAACAAAAAAAACAACAGATTTTTTACCCAAATTTAGAATGTGTTAGAAAGAAGGAAAAAAATTAAAAAAATATTTAAAAAATACGGTAAATGTTTATTTTAACACCCGAGCGTCATTCACTGCTGAACTATTTTCTTTCAGAAAATAGTACTGTAAAGCGATTTTTTTTCTTTTGTACTTAATTTAAGAAGAAAGTTAACTTTCAAATATATGTAAACATCGACAAATAAAAGAATAACAAAAAAAAAACACCTAACCCTAATTTGAAAGTTAACTTTCTTCTTTAAAAAAATAAAAGAATAACAAAAAAAAAAACTTAACCCTAATTTGAAAGTTTACTTTCTTCTTTAAAAAAAAATAAAAGAATACAAAAAAAAAACCCACCTAACCCTAAGTTAACTTTATTCTTAAATTAAGTACAAAAAAAAAATCGCTTTACGGAAATGCGTACTAATTTCTGCAAGGACTTTCTTAAAGGAGGTAAATAGGCTCTAATTGTATACCTCCACCGACCAAATTCAGCAGTGAATTAAGTATCAATAAGTCGGTAATGGTTGACGAAAGACGAGGAAAGAGTCCGATTTTTTCGGGTCGTTAACATCCAAAAAGGTAGGTTTCTTCAAAATCTAATTGTTGATTTGAGTTCAGCATATACATTTGCATGGAAAGAAGACTATTTTGGAAAAAATTGAAGGGATATTAGTGCTCGGGTGTTAAAATAAACAAAAATACTTTGTTCTTTCCTTTTAATAAATACATAAACATTTTAATGATGAAACTTTGTTTTTATTAAGTTTCAGACCTTTTATCATTATGCTATACTGATGTTTTAGCGAATTATTGGTGGTACCTACTCCAGGAGTGTTAAGGTAGCTCCGGGACCACAAAAGTTCAATCTTCTGGTCATCGCCACTTGTCATATCCAATTTGAATTATCAATACAGAGTCAATAGACAGAGATTGGTAAAATTGCAAATTAAGTCCCGGAAACCAATTGTAATGAGAATTTCCATTCTGGTGTAAATTTACATGCTTATTTTGAAAATAGCAGTAAAAGTTTGCAGAAGAAAACTGTTTAGGAGTTATCGACAATCAGCCTTATTCGCATTGCGGCTACAGCCCGGCTGCCATTACTGGTTTTGTTTATAAAGTTTATAAATGAAGTCATATGCTTCGACTAATCATGCGTAGAAGCTTCATTTGTCTTGATTTGTGCGCAATGCGAGAACTTTAAATACGCACAGTAATCAAGATGAGTAAGAAAGTAAGAGGATCAGTAAAAAGTCCGTTAACTAAATTTCTGCGCATTACTACTCGAGGCAAATGTATGTAAACAACGCCAGTAATAGCGGTCAGGCTAGACGCGAATAAGGCCGAATTTATTTTATCGATAACTCCTAAACGGTTTCATCCCACAAACTTTTATTGTTATTTTCGAAATAAGCATGCAAACTTACACTAGAATGGAAATTTTCATTATAATTGGTTTCCAGGGCTAAATCTGCAATTTTACTTATGGCATGCAAGCCTTTACCTGGAGCATGTGAAGTAAAAAGGAAATAACTCTTTATTGCTTAGTGACGGAGACGAAAATAGGGGTTCATCCGCCATATACAACATCAAATTTAATTTCCCAAAAGCAAGTGTAAAAGACAAACCTAGACTATTATAATATTTATTTATTTATATTTTATTAATTTTTATTTATTTTATATTACTTACTAATAATTTTTTTTATAAATTCACTTCAAAATCTTTTTGCCAAAAAATATTGAATAATTTCTGTAATTTTAATACACATTAAAAACTTGGTAACATAAACATACAAGTTTAAAAAAAATGTTTGCAAGCCAATAACTTTACATGTCTACATTATATCTTCTATTGTCTTAGATAAAATTCTGAAATTATTCTAAATTTTGATTAAAAAGCTTGTTTTTCTTGTGGTTTTTCTTTTTGGTTGTACTAACTTTTTTTAGCATAGGAAATTTTTGCTTCTTTTTTGTGGTGACAGACACATTAATTTGGAAATTCTTGCATAAACAAATAATTGTAAGATTTTAATGAAATTTTCAGATCTTATTCACAAATGAATGAAATTATTTTTATTATAAAATCTTGGTAAAAATATTTTTTATTTCATCTCCTTAATTCATTTTATGAAAACTTGAGAAATTCATCAAGATAATTTTTAATGACTATATTAGTTAAAAACAGAACTCTTTGAAGAATTTAAATTGTCAATTTTTTTTTTTTGCAAAATCAGACCCGGTCTTACTAAAAATCTGTTCTGAATCTAAAAATAATAAAACTCAAGAACATTAAGACATTATTTGGTTAGAGAAGCTTTTAATTGCTTTTAGGAATATGAAAGACAATTGTCAGAAGAAAAAAATTGTTTTGATGAAAAATGAATTTTTACAAGATTTATTTTCAGTTTTTTACAATTATAAATTGAATAATTTATAAAGTTTTTAAATCTTTTAAAATTCATTTTCAATGAGATAATTCTTAGGAAATATTGTTAAGTAAATCTATAAAACTAATCATATATTGTAAAGCTTATTATTAAAATTTGACAATCCTGTATATTTTTTAAATAATTTTGTTTTGTTTTGTATGTGTGATTACACACAGAATTTCTGAAGTATGTATGTACAAAGTGATAAATATAGCATTTAAAGGTCATGTATTTTAAGGGTTGCATCCCCCCTAGCTTACAGTGAAAAAAAAACTTTATCATCTGCTTCAGCATACTTACTTAGCTATGTACACGTTTGGCTGTAAATCAAATATAAATAAATTGATTAAGATGTCAGAAAAACAAGACTCCACATTTAAGAAATATTTGTATACAACATTTTATGCTAAGTAATATTTTTTTCAAATCAGATTAAATTAACTTGAAATTTTCTAATTTTCCTCAAATAACATTTCAGGAATATTTTGTTTATGAAAGATTTTTAAAATCGAGAATTAACCTTTGTTTACAAAGGTGTCAAAAATGACAGTTCAGATTGATTTTATGAAAAAACATATCGATTCCAAGCAATATAATTTCTGGATTATGCCATGTGTGTAACAAACTTGTAAGAAATAGTACCTACTGTAAGGGATGCTATTTACTGTGTTGAGATTGTCAATGTGGCTGCGTTTTTGTAAGAGCATCTCTTTACATTTAAATTTGCATAACTCAAGAAAAAACAATAAGAAATCAATTTGCATTCAACAATAAAAAATATATATTGAAAACAACGAGTACAAACACTTTGTATGAATATTTAGGAAAGGAAAAGTAGTTTCCCTTGTACTGTTATCTTGAATAAGATAGAAGAATGTATTTAAGATATTTCTTGATAAGAATGTTCAGAGTTCAATAAACAAATAGAATGTTGAGTTCAAGAATGAAATAAAGTTAATTCAGATCTGTGTTGTATGAACAGATAACAGAATTTGGTTTGTAACTTGGCTTGGTAACAGACAGTGAATAGAGTAGTTCTGTGTCTGTGTGTGCGTATTGAGTAGAATCGTGAAGGAATGTAATTATGTGTAAGTTTCTGGGCTCTACTCTAATATTTCTGGAATAAGAAACTGTTTTTATACCTTTTTGGTAGGCTCCAAGAAACTATGTTGGAAAGTTGAAAAGAATACCAAAAATACATGATTGGACAAAAATTAACCAATCACTGATTTTTTAACAAAAGTAAGTTGAGCAAAGTCATGGCAGAAAAATTCACTGTGGATACTGCGATTAGTAAATTCTTCTATTGTAGACAGTATTTATTTTGTAACCAATCATAGATGAGTAATTTGTAGGCGTGGTAATCGTAGTAGTCACTACACTACCTAAGGAGAGAGAGAGAGAGAGAGAGAGAGAGAGAGAGAGAGAGAGAGAGAGAGAGATGTATATGGCAAATGAAATACTATTATAGGTCCTGTCACCAAGCAATAAAGAGTTGTTCCCCTTTTACTTCATATTGTAGAAAAAGGTTGCACGCCATATTGAATAATCCTATAGTAAACCCTATCCGCTGACTCAGTGTTGAGAATTAGTTATAACAGATGGGTGTATGTACGAGAAACAAGAAAATGTCAAAGAAAGGCATTATCAAAATGAAAGACCCATAGATTTCAGTGTAGGAGATTTAGCCTGGGCACTTTTCGATGGCTGGAATAGATGGCTCCCAGAAGTAAAAGAAAAGGATTAGGACCCATCTCAGTACATATGAAATTGTCTATAGTACAACATATCAACCATGTGCAGGAATGTTGGCCAGCAATAGCAGATAAGAATTTAAATCTCAAAGACCCAGACAGTCAATCTCAAACTAGAGGATAAGTACCAGGTAGTATTCCTACAGACTCTGATAAGATATCAGTGGTAACTGCTAGCCATTCAACAAGCAGCAGCACATTCCCACCCAAGCTGCAGGGAGAGTTGGCAACCAGATACCCCTGCAGGCAGCACAGCCGACCCTCATACCGGAAGGATTATGCTATGTGTGTAACAAACTTGTAAGCAATAGTACCTATCTAAAAGGGGAGAGATGGATATGGCAAATGAACTACTATTATCGGCCCTGTCACCAAGCAATAAAGAGTTGTTCCCCTTTTGCTTCATATTGTAGAAAAAGGTTGCACGCCATATTGTATAATCCTATAGTAAACCCTATCCGCTGACTCAGTGTTGATAATTAGTTATAACAGATGGGTTAGATTCGTCTGTAAAAGTTTCTATATTTAGAATTGACTAAAAAGGCCGCCATTATCCATTTCCTTGAAGGATTATGTCTAATTGTTCTAAAATGCATTTTGATATGTTATCTGCAGTTTGCTGCAATAAAATATCTCCAAATACACTCAAATATTTTTTCATTCAACATGTACCATAGAACAATGTCCATTTGAGTGTGTTCCAAAACATCTGTTATGCTATCAGCCATGACAGCTACAAATGAGGCTTCCCTAATTTCTGTTGTTATCTTCTTGTGATATATTTGGAACAGACAGTCAAGTATTTCATTTTGAATGTCTCAGAAACACCTTTGAAAACTGTACTGGTTTCTAAGTAATTCTTTAAATTTGAATCTAATTTAGATGCAAATTTATTAATCCTCTAAATACCCTTAGATCTGCTGAATCATCTTTTTCATCATTTGAAAATTTCCAAAAAATAAAATACAGTCTATTATTTTGGATAAAATTTCATGGTTCATGGTTCTTTTTCACCTTCATTTTATGCTCATTGATGGAACATCTGTATACCTCACTAAGTTTCTCCATAATATTTACATTTCTTAAAAGTGACCATGACACAGCATTTTCAGTATGCTTATTTGACATCTCATGTTTTTCAGTTTTTCTTTCATTTGTTTATATTTCTAAAACCGTCTTTTGTCTATGTTACATCATTTCCAAACAGCAAATACATGAAGCAAAACAATGCATTTTTAACTTTACAGCTGCAGAACCAAATTTTTGGTTGGTACCATTCAGAATTAAAACTATAAATATACCTGACAATGCAACTGGTGGAGCATTGCACACTTCTGAGACCCCAGGCAATCCAGTGAATTATGAATAACTATACAGAGAATAGATTATTATATTGAGGTAAACAATACAAAATGTAGAAAAAAACAAAAGATCAGTCCTTTCCATTCTCAGATTTAAAAAGATCAGTCCTTTCCATTCTCAGATTTATTTTTGCAATCCAATAACAATAGTTATTGTAGAGTTATTCAATTTCTATATGTGACTTCAACAGCCAAATCAGAATTTTGGATTTCATTGATCATTCCAGAGATAAGTTCATTGAATTCAACAGCATAATGGAAAACATACTGAGAGACATATGGTGGAAGTGGTGAAGGATCATCTTTGCAGGAATCTACTTTTTGAGAAGAAACTAAAATTCCTTCACACACAAGAGATTGTTCTCATTATGAAGGGTTTTGAAAAAAATGTTAGTGACATTGCAGCTTCTTCAATACATCATCGCAGACAAAAGTCAATGTGATCGTACAGGACACTCAACACATCAGAGGACAAAATAAAAGAAAAAGATTGTTTCGAATGCAATGGAAACTACTTTCCTGGCTCTTTTCATTACAAAAAGGCAACTTTGTCATAAAACTGATCACATTTCATCAGTCTATTTCACTCAAAGTACTTGGAAAGCATTGGACAACCAGTAGATGAAACCATCTCTCCTACAGTTACTTAACCTCCACATAAATTGCCAAATCAATTGGTGTTGATGGGTATCAAATACTGCCATGTTCAGATGGAGATTGATACTGGATCAGCCATTTCATGGTTACTCCAGTTGTTGATCCTATACTTTTAATAAGAAACTGGTTACAAGTTACACAACTCAGATGGAAATGTATCCACCATTTAAAGGCAGTGAACATTGCATCTGCTGTCAAAGGGATCATTGTAACATATTCAGACATTTTCACAGATGAGTTGTGTACATTAAAGGGTTTATAACAAAATTGAGTGTTGAGATAAAAACAAAACCCATATTCTGCAAAGCTTGACACTTGTCCTTTGCCTTGATCATAGATTTCTGGGCATTATTGAAGCTGTGCAGTATTCAGAATGGGTAGTCCCCATAGTAATGGTTGCTAAGAATGACCAATTCATTCATTTGTTTCATAATGATAAAATGATGATGAACAAGTGTTCAAACCTTGATCAGTAACCAATTCTCAGGATCAACAATTGTATGCAAAGGTGGGGCAAAGTCAAAAGTTTGCTCAGTTAGATTTGACATTCGCATTCCTACAGGGGCCATTAGAAAAAGACTCAACACATTATCTCACTAGCAATAAGGCCACATTCATCTCTACAAGTTCAGTTGCTTCTGTTTGTGAGTAAAGTCAGTTCCAGGAATTTACCAATGCTGTATGGACAATCTATTTGTAAATGAACCACATATTGCTTGCTATTAGGGTGATATATTGATAACAGGAACAGAAGACTGAACATTTGGCTAACCCTAACAGAGTGGTAAACAAAAAAGTCAGCCTCTCATTTCTAGGTATGTTCTGTAGTTGCTTAGATGTATTCATCTAATAAAGCTGATGCTGTCTGCTCAGAAGTTTAGTTCTCAAACTATGTGGTCATATTGTGGAAAGAGCAGATCGCTTCCTTTTTAATTAGGCTTCAAAATGGCTGGTTATTTGTCTTCAGCAGGATTGATTGTTTATGGTTTATCAATCATTTGCTAGTTATTTAAAATCAGAAATTGTTTTTAGAGTGTAAGAATTTTTTGGCATACAGGTCCTACAAATTAACCCGTAGCTGAGAGGGAGAAGAAGTAGATTCATACCTTTTCCAAGGTTATTTGCATGTAAGTGTATATTGGAACTCAGCTCTCCAATCTTCAATTCTGAGCCATTATCCATTACACCATCTGCACATTCAAGCTTATAGGATTTGATATTCCCAAGCAGTCACTCATATAGGTACTGACATTGCTTTACTGGTGAATATACAAGAACTGGTATTTCAACGTGAGAGCACCATAAGACTGTCATCATCAGGCCAAGGCTGAATAATCTGGCTACAGAAAATAAAGGTCAAGTCTAGTCTACCCAGCCTCCTTAGTTTTGTGACTAAAAACATCTTAAGTGGGAAGATGTGATGTATGAATATTAATAGGGTAAATTAACTGGAGAACATTAGGCACCTTCAGCCTGGCTAATTTGGTACCAAAAGTGATGGTTTAACAAAATGCTAAAGTAGAACGCAAGTTTCTTTGTTTTCTATGAGAAACACTATATTGGTGATCAGTATCACCAAAATGAACCTGGTCATAGTTGCAACTTGTCACCCACTGAACTAAAAGCAAACATGGAGGCTTGTTAAGAAACAAATGCTTGGGCATGTGGTAAAATCTGTTAATCATATTAACTGAATATATTAAAGATTGAATGGAAAACAAAATCAAGAATTTTGATAATAATAGTTTTTATTTCCTTTCATTTTTATCACAATATCTGCATATCTACAGCTTTATCAAGATTTGATAATTTTCAACAATTTGTAACATTATCAAAAGATATAAAAATTAGCTGTACAAATTATTTGAAGATCTGATCAGCTGTACATATATTTTCAGTATAAAACTGAAAAACTATATAAAATATTAATCTTTTTTGATTTAAAATGTTTATCAAACATATTTTCTATATTAAAAAAGAAAAAAACTTCAAATTTTTAAAACATTTTCCAAAAATAAATATTATATTCAAGTTATTTTTGCTTAGTGTTAAACAAGATTTTATTTTACAAAAAATGAATTTGTGAATTTGATTCTTGCAAATTTTCATTGGATGCTGTCAAAACAGGCATTAATCGATTAAACTCATCCAGTTTTTCTTATTTTCTGAAAAATTTCCATGTACATCAAGAATTCTCTATACATCGTAGTGAAATAGTACAGAATTTTGTTCATTTCAATGAACAGAATCCTGATCACACTTATAAAATTCTAACAAAATTTATACGATATTTATGTTTGCTTGAATACTGAATTAAATTTGCATTTTTAGTTGCTTTCCAGTTTTCAAGTTTCGTCAATTGATTAATTTCAAAATTCAAAATATATTCCCATGTAATTCAATAGGTGGCCTCTTTAAAGGATGACCTTTCAACTTGTTACTGGATACCTGAAAAAGACAAAAATCATTTAGTAACATGCACTCAAAAAAACAAAACAAATATTTTCCCATTAAATTGCTTCAAATGCATAATTAATCCCTATTGGTACCTCAACTTCAGAAATTCAGTCTTTTTCAGGGGATAGCATCTTTCAGGTTAGGGTGTTTTTGCTTCAGTTGTGTTGAAGTTCTCTCGGGACCCATCTTGTCACCAACTACTGCATCCACTAGTTTCATGAGGTGGCAATTCTGGTGTTGTTGGCTGATTGTCAGGTGATGGTTGTCATACTGCTTCTGTTAGCTCCACCGTAGTTGTTTTTGGTGAGAGGTTTGTTTCTACTTGCCTACAGCCAGTGGACTCTTGGATCTGGTCTGTGTGGAATTTCCAGATCGTATTCTCAGCTACATTAATTAAGTAGCTTAACAGACCCAGCCCCTCTCTTTCCATTTGGACCTTCCTCTATAGTCCCCCACGAGGACATACTGTCTGACTGATAAGTTACGTCGCTTGCCACTGTTACCCACCACTACCCTGTGTTCAGCATTTGGTTTAATTACATCAAAAGCCGCGGCACCGTAATGTTCTCTTCATGAACATCAGTGCTGGGCTCTCTCTGCTGGTTGCAGGGGGTGCATTTAAATCTGTTTGGCACCCTTCACATTTCATGGTTCAAAATATTTGTCAATCAAGGGCCACTACACATAGCTTTGAGCCAATGCCTTCATTTTCACTATTCCCAGGTGGCCCTCATGCAGCATATTTAGAACCCATAGGGCTGAGGGGATTATTAAGATTATTGTAAGTTTGAGAGTTCATACCTTTTTGTGAAGTAACATTGACATTCCTTATCCTCATCACTCCATCTTCTTTGCAATTTCTGCAAGACGTGTAAAAGTGCTGAGTCATGTCTTGTTGTTGTTCTGATTTTGCTGCATGTAACAAGTAGCTGTTCCAGTTGTTCTTCTAAGTTAAATTATTCTCAGATAGTAACCTTTTTGAATCTGTTCTGATTTTAATCCACACGGCAGTCTGTCTCTGAGCATATCACTGAGGTTGTCACCAAATTTGCATGTTTGTGATAGCTTCTTCAGCTCCAGTACATATTTGTTCACATTGTAGCCTCCCTGCTGGTCTCGCTTATGAAACCAAAATCTCTTGACAATAATGATAGATTTTGCCAAAATGTCAAACAAGATTGAACGACTTTGTCTTTGGTTTAAACTTAACAGCCCATACATTTTTCTTTTGATAGGACTCAGTAGAACTGATACTTTTTTCATGTTGTTTATTCCATTCAGTCCCAAATACTGTTCCAGCCTTTCAATGTTGGCTTAGAAATCTTCTAAAGTTTTGTTATAGGTTTCCATATTTCCGATGTATCCAGACATTTTATTTTATTTTTTACACAAAACATGCTTCGTGAATGGATTATTCTGTTAGTTTAATTGTTCTCCATGTGTGAAATTTGTAATCCTTGTCATCAGTTGTTGTATACTGGTAGGGTTTGGTAAAAGGAAATAAAGCCTGAATAAGAAATGCCCAAACAACTTTATTTTTCGATGTCAAAAGCTAGCAATGTATATTTAGGGGGTTAGTTTCGTATGTTAGTAATTTTAGTAGCAACTATATCTACATTGATATCAACATATGAAACTAATCTAACAAAGTATAAACATAAGTTCTATTCTAATGGTTTTTCCTCTCGTACTTCTCACTTGTGGAAATCTTTTTTGGCTTCATGTTTTCCTGTCAACCATGATTTTCAAAATTTTAAATGCAACATCAATCATCATGTTCTATCTCCTTGAATCCTGGTCTTTTAATAGCCTCTGTCACTTCAATATTTTCTTAGTTTCTTTGATTTTCAGTAATCCCTTACATCTTATTGGCTTTATTGCCTTGCTTGGGATGAAATGATTAAAAAACAAATTTAAAACTGAAGTTAACTTAATTTCTTTGTGGGAACTCATTTATTTGTAATAACTTTATTATTGCATTTAATAAAACTACACAAAAAGAAAAAAGAAATTTATTATTGGATTAGTATAGGTAATTGCTGGGCTCACCTCAGATCGTGCAAGAATAGATTTTTCATTCAACGTTCTTCAGAGGAGCCAGGTGCAGTGATGACCTGAGTGATGACTTTCTAGCCAGAGGCGGAGATCTGCAATTCACCAATGTCAATGTGAGTCTCAACATGCAAATGTACTGGAGAA
Organism: Acanthosepion esculentum; assembly: GCA_964036315.1. Lineage (NCBI taxonomy): Eukaryota > Metazoa > Mollusca > Cephalopoda > Sepiida > Sepiidae > Acanthosepion > Acanthosepion esculentum. The sequence continues at coordinate 83,789,446 of OZ038491.1, forward strand.
GAGTAAGTACAACCTATTATAGAAATCTGCATGATGAAGCAGGTAATTACCTTAAAGGCATGTGGTAGTTTCTGTATTTATTGCACATAAGTACAAATAAGGCACAAGGCCAATAATGGGAAAAGGGGAAGGCTTGTCTTCATTTGTCTTATACTAAAACTTAGCTCACTACAATCACTGACCCAGACATGCTACAATAACACTTGCATCAAAATGCCACATTCTTACTACAACCACCATAATACCTCAGAGAATCTATGAAGTTCTAACTAGTCCCCGTATGTACAATTTTGTGTGATGGGGGAAGGGGGAAGGGAATACAAAAACAACTTTTAAAAATTTATAAATCCCAATGAATATTTACAATGGTAAACAAAATTTATTTACAAGAAACAAAACAAAACAGTTGTAGTACCCCCCCCCCCCCCAATCACTAAATGTGGCAGAGACCTGCAGTTAATTGGAAAAAATTAATGCGGAACTTAAGTAATGAAAAAAAAATCACTCAGATGACCTTAACACTCACAGAAATACACCCACACCCAAACACAGCAACAAATACGAAAAATTACACCCGAAAAAGTGAAAGGCATCCTGCATCTACCAGGTAACTGACATCTCTGGTCATCTAATGGGAGAAGAGAGTGGGGAAATTAAACAAAGGAAGTAGGGACAAAAAAATAAAAGGGGCCAATAAGCATACATGCCCTAGCTAAGTTAACTTGGATGAAGAAAAAATTTAAAAAAACACAAACCTAAACTAACCTATTTCGGGCGGGGTTGTCAATCCAGCAATCCTCAAATCCTTAATGCATAACCAGCATCAAAATGCCACTCTCACCTTTCACTTGGCACAAATGTGCAAGACTCACCCACCTTTTGTCAAATTCCAATGGATAGAGTCGTTTCCTTTCTGTCCTGATGTTGACTTTAAGCTGGTACTTAAAGAACAGAATCAGTTGGGAATAGGTAAAGTTCCTGTCACCGTGGAATTCTTGTTGTCCATGTTGTCCATATCACAACTTACATAATACCCAGTAAGCAAAAGAACACATAGTGCTCAGCCTTAGTCAGCTGCGGTACAATATTGCTAAAAATGGAACGGGCCTCAAGGACAAAGAACTTTTTGAACAGCATATGAACCACGATGTCTTCAATAAACTTGCACAATGGACATATGACCCTGCAATGAAAGGCATGAGCTAGGGTCTCCACGTCTCCACAGGAGGGACTGCAATTTGGAGACTTTGCTAAACCCGCTGAACAAAGTTTTTTGCTGATCCAATGGGCCCCTCAAATCACCAGCCAGGTGAGTGATGCTTCAGTATTAGTGAGACATTTCAACCCAGCCACCCAAGGCCATATGGAGTGAGCCTCCTGCTTTGTCAGAGCGAGATCGCATAACAAGTCATCATGACCCTCCTCCCCAAGTAACACCTGATATAATGCCTTATGGGACAATGGCTGGACATTAAAGGGGCTATCTGTCACCCACAAGAGGTACTTGAGTGCAAGCCAACATTTCCAGTAAGAGCCCTCGCCTTGGGGTAAACAGCGAGCCTCCTCTTCACACGAGTGCACACTTCTCAAGGATGTAAAGTTCTTATGAGTGTCTTCCTTCAAGAATTCATCATTCTCATCCAACTGCAAACACATCTGGTCTAGGTAAAAGATGCGAAGCGATGAATCTCAATGCAAGGCATACCCAAACCACCCTTAGAAGGGTGTAGGTAACAGATCTTGTGACATACCTTGGAAGCCTTGTTTCCCTACAAGAAGGAGAACAAGTGGCTTACAAAAGCCAATAGAATTGCAGACAGGAGTGGAAGTACGGAGAACAGGGTAAATGTGCGAACCACATACTCCTCTCCACCTTCAGATTTCTCTGGGACCACAGACAAACTGTGATCTTGGTCTTCACCCTCACTTCTGACCAATTCATTTCCAAAAGGATGTTGGGACCGAACCAGATGCTGAGTATCTTGACCGGCCCATCTGTCCAGAATGGGAAGAGAGACACCTCTCCACGAACCCAACCACAAACCAACAAACTTATTACAGTTGATCCTGGCTCCTGTCACTGTCTCATACCTTCTGATTTCCTTGCTGACTTCGTCAATTTCAGCTGTGCTTGACACAAGAACCAAAATGTCGTCAGCATTGGCAGAGTACCTGGCTGAAGTGGTAGCACCAGGTAGGGAAATTCCATGAAGGAACAGATTCGTCTTCAATTTGCAAAGGTACAGCTTCAACACAAGAAAGTACAGCAAAGGTGAAAGCAGACGATTTTGAGGAATGGAGCGAGACAATATGAAAGGTTTTGATCTTACTCCATTCACTTCCACCAGTGCACTAGGAGTCGCATACAGAAGTCGGATCCAGGTGCAAAAGTACAGCCTGAAAACAGCGGCTGAAAGGACAGCCTCCAGAAACTGATGGTCAACCCTATCAAAATCCTTGGACTGATCTAAATTGATCAGTGCAGCATCACTGTTGACTTGCTCAATGATCAAGCATACCAAATAAAGGTTGTCCTGAATAGTCCTACCCTTCACAGCACAAGTCTGCTCGGGAACAATCAGACTAGGGAGGACAGCCTGCAAATGGCTGGCTAAGATCTTCAACTCTGTATTTAACTTTGTCAAAGGCCGATAATTATCTATTCCATCCTCACTGCTTTTGTTCTTGTGAAGCAACTTAATCATACCCCTGGTGAAGCATTGAAGTATAAACCCCTGCTTCATCCAGTTGTTGTATATTTCATAAGGAACACCATCTAATCCCCAGGTTTTGTCCAGGCCAACCTGCTTCAGTGAATCCAAAAAATCAGACTCTGTAATGGGACCCTTGCACCCAGCAGCTTCAGCCACCTCAAGGTGGGAAAGTCAGCTAAATAAGTGTCAAACTAAGCAGAGTTCAGACTGGGCTCCCTGGTAAGTAGCTCCTGAAAGTAATCTCAGAAAGCCTCACATATACCCACATCTGTAGTCACAGTCCACTTGTCCAGCAATGTGATGCGTGTGACATGTTGACTGGATGCCTTTTGAGCTTCCCCTGCACACAATTCAGCAGCCATGTTCGTTGCTTTGGAAGACATTATTTTTAACCTATCCCTAACTACTAGAGCTTGATCCTTCTTGATAAGCAAGGAGGCCAGCTGTGCCTTAGTGAAGGCTACATCCCCACTACCACGGGATTTGATCTACTTTCTCTACACATGCCTTCTGCGCCGCTAATCCTGCTAGATTGGTCAATTCCAGCTGCAACATTAGTAGTAGATGGTGCCAGAAATCTTGCTCACCAAACAATGATGTGTTCAATTTCCAGAAACCAGCCATCTTAACCTTAGGTTTTTCTAACTTTACATGACCCTGGACAAGCCTATTATCCAAGTAAATTATATCATGGAAACTTGGACATCCTAAAAGGCCTATGTTGACTCTTAACTAGGACTCGGTTGATGTAGCTACAACACATCACCGAATCTGAGCTGCTGCTCTTAATCCAAGTTCATACTATCTGCCACAGGTGCTCATTTTGATACTTATCAATGAGATTAAACCCGTCGATAAAATCCTGAAACAACTTAACATTCAGGTTGTTAGTACCTGATCTTTCCCCTATGATGATCTATATCAGCATCAAGGACGGCATTCCCATCACCTGCTAAAACTACTGCATGTGATGTCATCAAAAACAGCTCAATCTGCCAAAACAAATCAGGATACCCTGCATGGTCACTGGGCATATAAGCCCTAATGAGATGAAGAGCCTTATTCTTTATGGTAATATCCAGTACGCAAAGCCTGTCCACTGGATCTGTGAAAACAAGAGCACACACCGCATCAACAGACCTGCTCACCAGCTAGGAAAAACCTCTGAAGTATCCTTCAAAACATGCTGAATAAAAGATAAACCACTTAGATAGAATGTTCTCATGATCACGAGTTTAAAATTGGGTCTCCCGTAAGCAGCATACATCCACCCTGAGATGCTAAAAATTGCGAATGAGCCTAGCCTTACAAAACTCAGACCTCAGGCCCTGGGCTAACCACAGAGTCATTGTCAGTCTGATTAGGGTTGGGAAACTGGCTTGAACATGGCTGAGGAAAGGGCTACCAACAGCTTCACCCATTGACCCATCTCATTCTTGATAGTGCTGTCCTGGGAGAGACCACCGATATCCCAAGGAAAATTTAGTTTTAGTGACCTATAGAAGGAGGGGTGAACAAAACTGGGACCCTCCCTGAACAGAACTGTTTTAACTTCTGTGTTTCTTCATTATCAAGATGGTGATGGGGGAAGACATATCAAATGATTTTATGGCCTTCTCGATCATACCACACATCTGCCATGTCCCCGACCCCGTTTGAATGACAGTCAGTACATGCTGCACCATTGGAAAGTTATTAGGCACCTCTATATCTTTGTTGGCATAACGCCTTATGGCATATTGCCTACTGAACTCCCACTGTCTGGCGCTTCTCTTTGGCCCTACCAGTAACCAGCCATTCTCCCTCTCCCTTCTTCACAACTGCACTAGCAGCAGGTGAAAGCTCTTCAGGGAATGTGAACTTAGAACTTGACCTAACCTGGGGTTTAAACACACAGGTCCTGGAAGCTGGCATGCCCATCACAAGTGAGGTGGAAATTAAAGACACGGTCAGAGAGAGATTTTGGTTGACTGGGGCCTGACTTCCAGAGGCCTTCCTCTCTGGGCAGAAAGAGGTGAGGGGATTAGCCTCTCTGCACTTCCAAAATGTTGGTTTTCAGCCAGTCATAATAACCAGCAACTTCAGACTCCCTACTTCCAGATAGTTGGGGATGGAGTAGAAGGCTTTACGTTCCAACATTATTTCAAAACTTCATCCCCCATTCAAGCTTTCGCAAGAGGCAACCAGCATATCACCATACTGTGAAAAGAATGCAGCCAGATGCTCCCAATAATACGAGTAGGGACCTTAGATATTGCTACATTGGTCATATGCCACCCTTCGTATTTGATCCAAAGGATTAGATCTTTCATGATTAGATCATGACATGATACTTTAACACACTCTCGAGGTGTAGACAGCAATATGTTCCACATGAAGTAGCCTGCATCCTTAACAATTCTTTGGGGCTTAACCCCCAGGGATTCCAGTGATTTTATCACTGTGTCTTTTGTGGAGCAACAAATTTTGCATGAGTGCTTGTCCACCACGGAGACCGACACTATTCATTTCTCAATCTTTTTTAGTTCTTGGGGGTCTTCCGAGAGTCCACCTTTTACTACAGGGTGAGCGTAACTCTTGGCATGCTCCAAAAACTCTGCTATATTGACAATGCATTTCGGTTTCTAGCAACAGAGTAATTCCCCAGCCTCTGCATTGTCACTCATCTTGTCTGATTTTTGGTTATTTGTATTTTGGCCATTATTGGCCTCTGTACGTTTTAAGGTTGTCACAACTTGACCATTATTGGTTTCTGTATTTTTTTGAGTATCCTTTAAAAGTGGGTACTCTTCAATACTATCTTTGTTGGGCAGGTCCTTTTTTAGGGAAAATCAAATGTTTCTTGACTGACTGATTTGAGTTTAGAGTTTAAAAAGTACAGCTAACCAAGTAGATTTATAGTTTTTCTTGTAAATAAGGAGGAGAGGGGTAGGAGGAAAAAGAAATAATCAACAACAAAAAACATAAGCTTAAAAAAAGAGATTTGCCTACAGGCTAGAAAAAAATTGTTTAAACAAAGAAAAAAAAAAATTAAGAGACAACCAAAAATTAGACAAAAAGCTGAGGAAAAAATAAAATTTGTAGACTGACAAGAAAAATAAAAAAAAAAACAGTTGTTTGCTAAGACTTACATCCGACCATATGAAGAAAAATACAAGCAGGCTAACATCAAAAATAAAACTTGAAATAATAAAGGTTCTAAAACTAAGACTAAAAACAATAAACAAAATAAAAAGAACACTAAAAGCTGGTCAATTTAAATAAAAATGTGAAACTAAACTATGTACTAAACAAAAGATAAGAAAAAAAACAGTTATGTGGTAAGACTCAAGTCAGACCAGAAAAGATGCAAATGACTGTCAAAGCAGCAAATAAAACGGAAAAAAGGAAAGGTTTGCCTACTAAATATTAGTCAATTCAAAAAGTGAATTGATTTCTTTAAAAGTTCCTTCAATTAAATAAAATAAAATGCAAATGAACTATGCAAAAGAAAAATGGAGTAAAACAAAAACTATTGATTGGTAAGACTTACATTCTAGCAGGAAAAATATGCAAATGGCAACTGAAGTCGAAAAGAAATATGAAAGAAAAAGGTTAGAAAAATCAAAAGATTGAAAGAAACAAATGAAATAAAAGAGAAATTAATAAAAATAACTTAACAAAAAAGCCTTTCAAATGTTCAAAGTTATTTTCTGGAAGAAATGTTCAAAATAAAAATTCTTTTTAAACAGGAACAAAAAAAAGTCTTCAACAGGTCAGGAAAGATAACTCTAACGTGACTTGGCTTGTGGTAGTTTCTGCCTCAAAGAAAAATGAACACAGTTTATATTGAGCTGAGAAGTTGAGTCCATTAAGAACTGTAGGGGAGATAAACATGATGTTGCTACTAGCAAGATGAGGGGAGAACTTAATCTAACAGCAACAGAACAATAATAGGACACTACTATGAATCAGAATTATGACAACTGAAGGAAGCGATCAAGTCGAAATGCAGAGGGAGGCGGAGGGCAGGTGTGCTCTTGGTCCTGGAAAATGTACTTGTTCCCACTGCTCAGGTTTCATTAGGTGAAGCAGCCAACTATGGCTTTAAAATGTTACCCCATCTTCCTTACTAACCAGACTTATCTCCATCTGAGTTCTTCCTATTTACTAAACTCAAATTCCATCTGTGTAGTCGCCATTTTGGAAACAATGATGATATCATATGTACTGTGGTGGAGTTTTAGGAGGACAAGGATGCCACCTTCTTCTGGGATGGGATTGCAGTGCTTAAGCATCATTAGACCAAGTGCACTGAAAAATAGTGAAAAACTGTCTTGTTTCTCCAACTCCTTCTGGGTGAGTCTTAGAACTTTTTGAATGACCCTCATATATATAATTATCATGAATGATAATTCAAAAACGAAAGAAAATAAAAATAACCCAAACATCTGACCAGTTTTCATTCCTTTCTCTTCAGAGCTCAATCACAGAAATAAAACATATGCATTCTTCTTCTATATGTTGTGTCCCTTCAGGACACTGGAAATCACAACTTCCTGTCTGTTATATACTGTACCTATGAGTATGTCCCAATCCTCATAAATACGTTGGACACTTTTGTATGTGGGGGTAATATGCTATCTAATTAGTCCACTACTAGCAGTGGTTTACCTACTACATGCCGCTGGCGAGTATTGTATTTTGTTGATGTGATAAAGATTACCATTTCATTTCTTACTGCCGTTTTGGTTATTCCTCATTCTGTAACCCTTTCTAGGTTACAACACTGTCCTGAAGAAATTTTGGCTTTTTGTTATCTCTCCTAAACCCTGTGCCACCATCAGCTTGCATCGTTTTCCTCTATCTTGCATGCCTTCAATTTGGCCTACGTGTATCAAATTTTCCTCATTATGTGTCCGAGAAATTTCAACTGTCTCTTTCCAATGTTAAATATAAGTCTCCTTTTTGTTTCAATTTTGCCTAAAACTTTGTTGATCAGTCTATGGTATCCTCAGCATCCTTCTGTAGAAGAACACTTATGTTGCTCCAAGCCTCTTCTTCGTCCATGAAGAAATTGTCCAGCACTCATTGCTATATTGGAAGATTGATATTACGTAACAGTTCAGTACTCTTTCTTTGTTTCTAACAAAATTTCCCTGTTTCTTAATATTTTATTTTAGTGTTTCACTTTCCATCCCCTGTTAAAACACTTTCCAGATATTTAAATTGTTGTACTTGTTTGATTTTGACACCTCCAATTTGTAATTTGCATGCTAGACTATTCGTTTTGTTAACCACCATGCATTATCCATTGTCAATGTTAGTATTAATAAACAGAAACATGCAAATTTAAAAGAATACCTGTTGATATGACAATTGTCACAATCAAAAATGATCTTTTTTAATCAAGTTAATTGAAAAGTAAATGCTCTTATCTTTTTATTAACCCAAAAACCTTTGCTTATGTGACAGACATAATGGTAAGACATTAGTGGCAATGGTATCTTCATCTGGCTAATGTCTTACCATCATGTGGGAGGTATTTCTGACACATCCAGTGTTTGGAAATATAACTTACTTAAATATTTTCAGAATCTGTTTTTAGCTGCAGCAAATACATTCTCTCCATCATGTCACTCAGACCACGATCCTTAAACAAATATGACCGGTCAGTTTCATCAAATTGTTCTACACTGCAATTAGCTTGAAAGAGAGAGAAAAAAATTGAAATCAAAACACTGAGAATAAAATAAGGTTATTTTTTAAAAAGTTGGTCAAATGACTGGCACCAACAAAACAAAAGTGAATTCTTTTAGTTTTGAATATCTCATGCTATTAAGGGTTTCAATTAAATCCAAATGATAAATTTATTTGAGTAATTTCAAGAATTACCCATTTTTGTTATTTCAATCAGAAGATTTCAAAATAACAAAGGTGATAATGTTAAGCTGGAGAATTTACAGGTAACGTAATGAATAGCAGAATGAGAAAATCAGAGAGCCAAATTCAAATTCCATTCACTTACATGCAAATAACCTTGAGAAAGACATAAGTTCATCTCCCCGCTCCCCAGCTAGTGGTTAAATAGTAGGAAGTGTATCTGGAAAAATTATTGTTATTTGCCAAAAATTCTTAAAAAAGAATTAACTTTACAATTCAAAATATGTTTCAGCTTTAAATAACCCACAAAGGGTTGATAAGCCATAAAAAACAAATCAATCAATGAAAAACACTAAGCTGGATAATTTATACAACATAACATTATTTCATGACTTCTGACAAAGAATGGAATAATATCTTAGGTATCCCAACAGAAAAAAGACCTTTTAATATGAAGGCGGTGCTGAAAAGTTGGCATCCCAATAAAGAAATGATTAAAAATAAATATATGATATATGATTACCCCATTAAATTCTTCAGGAGCAACTCAGTTCCAATTTTCTTTAATAAACAGATATTTTTGTCTTTCACATTTAATTAAATAAATCCCAAGATATAATTCCTTATGTTAAAAATATTAATATTTTTGTACATGCAGTAATATAAAAACTGTTTCTATACATACGAAATAGTTCCTTCAGGTCATTTTCACTAACATTGTAAGGAGGGCCTGGTAAGAAAAAGAATTAATTAAAAATTTGGAATCATCTTTTGGGGCAAAATCACAAAAACAAATTATATGAATTTAATTCATACTTAAAAGTGATGCTTTGTAAATTTGTAAAACTCATGTAAATAAAAAAAATAATTCTTTCTGTGAAATTTGCTTCAATCTATCTCTTGTTATGTTTTATTCTGAGAAAAACACATTTGATTAATGACAAAAAGTTTTACTTAAGATTTTCTTTTATTACCTATTCTTTTATTAGCGACATTGTTTTTTTAGGGCTGGCTACATTTTCTGATGGCTTATGGCTACATCACGTTGAAACACAGGTTCCTTGTGTGATCACCAAAGTTAATCACTGTCAAGCTTGGTCAGTACCTAGATGGTGGGTGACTGTTTGTGAATACCGGGTGCTCTAAGTTTGGATGTGTGGGTGGTGTAATGGATAATGGTTTGGAATTGTTAATCGGACAGTCAAGTTCTAATTCCTGTTGCTTTCGTTATATTCACTTTCGGGCAAATACCAATGGGAAAAGTATGAATCCACCTCTCCTCCCACAGCTATGGGTTAATTAGTAAGACTTGTATCATTATTATCTCAAAAAAGAAAAAAAAAAAGAAAAAAATATTTTCTGGCTTTAAGTAATCTGCAAAGGGTTGATAAGCCATAGAAAATGAATCAACCAACCATTTTCTGATACTTGTGAACTTATTGTCTAAGTTACACGTAACTTATAATATTAAAAAAAAAAGAAAAAAATATTTTCTGGCTTTAAGTAATCTGCAAAGGGTTGATAAGCCATAGAAAATGAATCAACCAACCATTTTCTGATACTTGTGAACTTATTGTCTAAGTTACACGTAACTTATAATATTAAAAAAAAAAGAAAAAAATAATAAAATAAATGGAGATTTGTAAATAATCCATGTAGTTGGAGAACTGAAGGAAAAAAAAAAACAAATAAAGAAAAAAACATGACTGATAATGGGGCAAATATTTAAGAACGTCATATTCTCACAAATATGAGATTTTGCTGGTATCATAGAAATTTCTGACGATCAATGGAGAGATGAGAAAAATAGCATTACAAAAGGGTGGAAGGTGGCATTGTTTGAGATTGTATGATTATCATAGAGTTGAGTGTGGTGTTTTCTGCTGTGAACAAGTAGTAAGAGAATGAGAGATAGAGAATGGAAGAATTGATTTATTGTTGCCAAAGTGAAATTAAATTACAATTCACACTTGCTTTTTGAACCTAAGTGATTTCTAAATATTAAAAATATAGGTTAAATGAAACACCAAAAATAAAATTATGGAAATTTTAATATTAAATAAGTGTTTTTCTATTACACAGAATTTATCACCATCTACAATATTTCATGAAAATAAACTTTTGTCTAAATCTGTATAAAATCTATATTAAAAACAAAAACATAAATATTTTAGTTGGTCCAATTTAGTCATTCTCCACACACTTGAAATTAGAAAAAAAACATGCCAATTTTTCAACGCAAATTGCTTTATAAATCATATTTTATAAAATACACTACTTTCAAAACTATTTCACAAAATGATTTTTCATCACTTTAAAGAAATTTGTTTTATATTATACAAATTTGATATATAACATTTTTATGGATAAAAATATGCTTTATACATCAAACAATAAATTTCAGTTTGTTTTTTTACAAAAAATAAAAACTGAATGGAAAAAGATAAGAAAAAAAGATAATTGTTGGAACATGTGACCTTCCATACCTGCAAATTTACTGGCATCATATTGCATAGCTGCAACCATATATTTACAGTCAGGAGACATAACTTCTTGGATTAATTGAGAATATCTGCAGATTAACAAAAAAAAAATAAATAAAAATAAAAAAATAAATATTTTGAACAAAGGTTTATTAAAATTTATAACAAAAAGCATTAGAATGTGTTTTTTACATAATGAGAAATCCATAATCTGGTTAACTTATTTAAATCCTATACATTAAGAACAAGTTGAGTTTATGATATTTTAAGGTGTCAAAAATTGGTTCTATACCAAGCAGTGATAAAATATATGAAAAAATCTGATGTTTGGGGTTGGATTTTGAAAAGTAGATCAGACTGAACTTTTCAGCACCTTTCATAAAAAGATGATTTTATGATTATATGCTAAGTACAGAGTAAAATTAACACTTCAATAATCTTCAAGCGTAGTGGTTATCAGCATGTAAAAGTTGAATTGGTATAATGAATTCAAATTCTGGCTCCAAGTTCTGTACATTGTCTTTTGCACAAATAATCTTTGGAAAGATATGATTCTATCTATTCTCCAAATTAAAGAGTAAATTGCAGAGTAGACTGGCCTTTCTATGTTAAATAACAGTTTAGCAGACTATTATTTTTTAGAGGAAGTGTATCACTGCTCCGACTTCCTGAGGTTGACCATAGGGTCAGATACAAGCCAAAATATGGGAAGTTGATTTTGATTGGTTGAGCCAGCCTGGGAATGATAGATATAGAGAAAATCTTTTCAGAGAGTTGTTTCTTAACCGCCAAACAATGTAGACATGTTTTCTTTTGTGTCTGAAATGGCTCCCCAGTGAGGTTGAACAATCCCCACTGGATAGATAGAACATGTCGACATGAACGTTAATAAAATAGTTAAGTTTAAAATATCCTGTGTTGAAGTATTTTTATCTCAAAACAACTAGCGATCACTGGCCAAGAGAGGACAGGATGAGACCACCCCCAACCAGGGAGCTATGCAGTGTCTAGACTTAGTTGGCTACCAGTCTAAGAGATGGACTACTTTGAATTCAAAACCAGTTGGGTGTGGAGCTGGCAACTCCACCTTGTATAAACCACAGCAGCAACACCAGGCATGGTAAGCCTGTGGCTTTACTCTCCATGAAGAAGTCTAATGTCACTAAGGGAGGGAGGATGAATCTAAAATTAAATAAAGAAAATTTGAAGGTAGAATGGGATTTAAAAAAATATTTTCTAATACCATCATAAACTAATAAAACAATTAAACAGATAAAAACTAATGTTTATACTGAAAAATAATCTTTCAAACTCTATTAAGAATGTTATACTCTGCTTCAAACTAGATCTCTTTCTTTCTGATTCACTCTAAATCAAAACCAGTCAGCCAGACACTAAGGAAAGAAAAATAAAAGAAAACTTGCTCTCTGCACATTACATCCAGCTCAAAGAAAAGAAAAAAGAGCCAATCACAAACGTTGTCACAAAAGACATGATAAAAAATGCAGAGTCATGATCCATGCTGTCTGTTTTAAGAACGCTGCTCATGAGATTGTCGATCAGTCACAACAAGCAGGCAAGCTGCCAATATCACCACCAGTGACCTCAGTTAACCAACCTAACATGCATCAACACCAGGCTCTACTAGCTCTCCCCATCCTCTAAGTCACTTCCCTTACCCCAAAAAGACATTCTGCCTTGATACTTTATATTGGCAATAATAATATTTAATAATCTTAACAATTCTTGTTTTTTTTTTCACCTCACCAGTGGTACATGTTGGTACAAACTTTTCTACCTTTTAGTTCATTTTTTAAACAGGTTGAATGGGATTTTGATAAACACGAGAAAAACCATTTATAATAGAAAGTCAATCAAATGTATTAATATTTTGATGTCAATTATGAGGATAGATATTGGACTGTTCAGAAAATCAGTAAAATGTAAGATTGGCCTTGAGATTATTTAAAAGAGATAAGATCAAATATAGAAAGGCTAGTAAATATTTTTTAAATGCCATGATCCTTGATCCCCTATATTGGCAATTATTTTATCTTAACAATTCTTGTTTTGTTTTTTTCACCTCACCAGTGGTACATGGTGTTCCTATTGTTCTCACATGCTACCATATGCAAGTTTATAACAAGAAGCAAAAAGAACAATATTTGATTGGAAGAATGGAAAATCTTTTTTGTTCAAGTTGATAATAAATATGGCTTATCTATATGAGAAAATTGACTAGCATGGGCAGTGATAATATTTCTCAAGTTGTATACCTACTTGATTCTATCTTCTATATTGATTGCTACGAGAGAACCACGGTCCCAAATGGCATTAAATTGACCCTCCATCTCTCTGAAAGAGAATTGGAAATAAATTAGGATTGCATTAAAAGATCATTTTATGACAGAAAATAGAGATTCTTATTTCAAAGTTTTTCTAACTTAATGGTCTTTGTAATATTTGTTAATAAATTTTCATTTATCAAATCAGTTTTTAATTTAGCAAAAAGAGAACTCTAAAAATATATTTTGCTCAAAATAATCAAAGGCTTGTAACAATTTATAAGAGCATCTGTAAATTGTCCAGTCATCATTCATATACACACAAAATGTTTTCCAGATAATCTGACAAGGGAAACTATAACTATTACAAATTAACTTTAAGCTTTGCAATACACTGTAAATACTAAACAATAAAATAACTTTGAGACATTTAAATAAAAGAGAACAAAAGATAATGCAACAAACAGAAAAAAAAAAATGTTTTTTGTATTTCCAATATTTAGAATGGAATGAAAAGTATCAGGTTTTATTGGGTTTATCTTCAAAGTACAGAAAAAATATTTGTTCAAAGTTTTAAAATTAAAAATCCAAGAAATGCTGAAAAGTTCTCAACCCAACTCACTTTGGAAAGGGCTCCTTGGTTGGGCCAAAAACTTTTCAATACTACCAAATAGAAAATTACTTTTGATAAAATGTATAATACTTTAATATATGTAACATTTTATGAAAAAAGAAATCGTTACAATAAAAGTTTTTCAAGCCACTGATATAAAAAATGTGTTTTACGGATTAGATTAAAATACTTACTTTGTGAACAAATAGAAATCCATACAGTACAACTTGATTCTGCCATCCATTGACTACAAGTCAAAAAATATACAATGTTTATAATAATTCCAAACAAAGAGAACACTTTTTAAAGAAAATAGTTTTCAAAATTTTATTCAGGCATTTACTTTTGACATTTATATTCTGTAGTATCATAAACCTTAAAACAACTACCATTGTACGATGATTAGAAATTTCATCTTACAAACCAATTTGCTAGTGTAGTAAATGTGATCTTTACTGCTGATTTCTCTATTGTGGTCTTGTGCCAGTGTATTGTGGTGTTACACTTTTTTGTAATTTAATGGTAAATTGCTCCTTTTTTAGCAGGAAAAAGGAGATAATAAAAACAAAGATAGGAATGGCAGGAAAAAAGGAAATGTTTAGGGACATTATTATTATTATTATTATAGATAAATAAAAATACAATATAAAATAATAATAGTAAGTATTATAAATAAAACAAATAACATTAAATAAAAAATAAAAATAATAAAATTTCTCCCAGTATGCAACAAAAAAATGGACTTCCCACCAAAAGATGTTGAACTCATTCACTTCACAACAGACTGTTGAATGGTCAATATGTCTTATTCCTCTTTTCGGGACATTGCTTGTCATAATATAAAGGAAGACTTCCTTTTATCATATGCAACCATAAAACACTTAACTAAAATGCACATAATAAACAAATTGTATGATTTTCATTTACAATCTAACATGCTTTTAGTGTTATTTCTGTGTATGTTTTTATTCCTGTGAACACAAGGTTATTTTTGCTGCTATGACGTGAGTGACTCCAGAAATGAAAAGAAACATGCACACACACAAACACACATATATATTAAAAATAAGATATATTATCTTGAGATAAAAAATCAGATATTATATGAGAAACTAAACATATTTTACTAACAGTTTAAAAGGTATCAGTTAACAGACTATTAAGAAATTACTTTTCTGAACCATTTAGGACAATGTAGTTATTAAAAAGCTGCTTTATGTGAAAAAGAAAAATGCCTTAAATATAAACCTTAAATAGTTTGCCATCCACATTTTTCAATGGCTCTTCAGTATATTCCAAATTTTGCTCAATAAAAAATTCTTGAAAAGCCTGTTCTGCTATATCCACACCAACTACATAATGCCCTTGATCAGCCAATCTGAAATGAATGTAGGCGCAATGAAGAATATTAAATCATAACTTCTTTTACAAAAAAAAGTGATTTGTAATAAAATTATAATTGATACTTAAAGAAAATGTATAATCTAATGATATGTTCATTTATAGAGTTCAATATCAGAAATGCTGATTAACTTTGACAGATGAACTGATTTCCTCAATGTTATGGCTATAATGTTGATATACAAACACATACATAAACATGAACCTATATCTTAAGATTTAGGTGTAAAAATTTAAAAAAATATGTCAGTAAAAGTTGGTTAGCAGTAACATTTCATGAGGGACTAAAAGTATTTTTAACTGCAAAATAGTTCATAAGTAAACAAAGCAAAAATGTTGTTCAAACAAAATTCTATAATTTTGAATCACAATAATTCTTTATTCATAAAATGATATACAAAGATATTACTTTGACTTTTTCATTTAAACAAGCAACATGTCCTTTTGTTTACTAAATACACTGCAACATGTCTGATTAAAATTCATAAATTAGCCACATGAAGGAATAAATTATAGAAAAGTCCTGGCTAAACTTATCTGAGGTAATATGCTCATGTACTTTTGTTTTAATTAAAACAAACTTTATGAAATTTAACTTACTGTCTCATGTCTACAGTCTTTCCACATAGGGGGAAGAACATTTTTATTCCTGTTCGGCCAGCAATAAATTTATCTAAATGTTTCTCCAGTGATCTAAAAGAAAAAAAATCATTAAGTTAAACATTGCAGAAAAATCAAAACCTTTAAAAAAGTTAATGTGGATGGTAGGAATAATGATTTTTCTGTTGTGGATACAGTCTTTTGTTGGTAAAACTGATTTTAAAATCAGCAATATTTTGCATTCAATTTAATTTGGATCAATTACTTACATATGCATTTTCTCCGAGTGGAAAAATGTCTTTCCTTCCAACCATCTGTTAATCCAATATTCATGAGTTTGATCTTTAGGCATTTTAACTTTTCTGAAAAACAAAAATTAAAGTTATTTTACACCAACAGTAATAATTTTGTTTTTACATCATTCAGACTGTTGTCCTCATCTTTGTTATTATATTCATGACGTTTCAGCTGTTGTACGCTCTGGCTTTCTTCAGGTGACTGGAATTTCTACTGGGGTAGATTGTTCTAGTTCCATGTGCTATGCCCATGTCTCAGTTATTTCCCTTTACTAACTCAACTCTTCAAGTTTTTACTCACCTCTGCCGTAGCCAGATATTGAACTCATAACACTTTGGGTCAAGTCACTGGATTACTTCAACCAACACTTTTATCCACTGGGCCACGTGTCACATACTTCTTTATCCAACTTACATGTTTCTTTTTGTGATATTTACTTAAAGGTGGCAATTTCATTGCTTTACACTCTTTAGCCAACGTTCTTAATATTCTGTCCTTTTTCATTTTACGTTTGTAATATTAACTTCAGTTGTTGGCATTATCCTTTTTTAGTTGAAGCTTTTAATGATAACTCTCTAAACTACATTTAAACAAAGACCCATGGTCATCATACCTGAAAGTCACAAATGATTTTACTGTTTGGTACATCCTTAATTCCAGCAGGTTTGGAGAGAAAGAAAGGCAAGCCAGGATACGTCGAGATAATAAAACTAAAACATTCTTTGTGTATCAAATAGAAAAAAAATTACAACAAGGAAATAACAGGAAAGAAATGTACAAATATGGATGTTGTATGAAATGTTCATACTTGAAAATGTACAATAGTTTGAGTTTCTTTCAAGACGATGAAATATGTCTTGGTTGTGAAAGCTGCATTTTGGATACATCCATGCAATGTTTTTTTCTTAGACTGACAAAACAATGAAAACAACTGAAATGCCTTATGACCAAAGTCCAGTAAAGTGTTGAATGTGTTTTTGTCTCTTAGCATTTGTTTTATTAAATTTTCAAAATAGGCTCTTTGTTTTTGAATATCCCTATATAACTATAAAACATTAAAATGGTGCACAAAAGGTACAGAGTAAAGAAATAATAATAATAATAGTGTTCAATGTGAAGAAGAGAGCTTTCTTTATAAAATTATGTAATATATTTCCTGTTTTCTACCCTCTGCAACTGAGTTTCATATACGGACAATCTAATAATGGGTTTGTCTTTGCCTGAAGATTGTCCTTATATAAAACTAAAGACTCACAAAAGATAGAAAACAATACAACTTTAGTTCACTTCATCTTTTGTCCACATGTTTTTGCACACGAGGATTACTTCGAGAATGTTCCTAAGTGCTAGAGAAACTAACACTAAAAAACCATAGACAATTTCTGCATTTCATGTCCTTTTATATTGAATTAAAACTTAACAAAGCATTGCCAATTACATTTAATAATACATGTAGAAAGGAAAAATTACTGGCCAAATATGTCAATTAGTTGAAGACAACAATTTTTGAAGAATAATTAATGTTACCATCTTTGACATTCATGAAATTTTATTCTTGAGAAGCTGGTTATCATTGAAGGTATTAAAGTAAAAAATTATTTAATACTTATTTTTTATTCTTTTCTATTTATTATATTGTTAACAAAAATTAAAGTTATTACAAAACTCAATGATAAATGCCAATATAGCAATTTTAAGTCCAGTAAATCATTTACAAATAATGTCATAAAAGTAATTAAAAATATCAGTCTGTTATAATATCAAATATAATTTTACACTTAATATTATTAAAATATTTGTTTATATCAAGTCACTAAATACGCATGCCTTAATTTAAAATGCAATTTTAAAAAGTAAAGAACTACCATAATCAAATTATCAGTGAAACAATAGCCTACTTTTTCTAAGTAAAAAACAGACAAATCTATTATTTTCTTTAATCATAGAAAATAGGATTATGTGTCAACAAACAAGATTAAAAATATGTCAAACACAATGTAATCCATCTAGTATAGAAAGTCCAGTCTAAAAAAACTTTATTCATATAAGTATTTGTTGAGGATATGAAAATCACTAACTACAGGAAGCTTTTGAAAAAAAGTAAAAAGATATTTTATTTTCTGTTTTTTTTTTTGTTATCTTCCAGGCATATGTAAGTTAGAAGTCGTGATTTTAAATCTTTTTGCTTTAGTGGAAAATAAGGCAAGATTTTTTTTATCCAATTACTACATAAAACTATGGCTGCTTTTATCTTTACTGGTTAAATCTTGAAAAAATTATTACAAATTTCATACAATTTTTTGACATCATTAACAAAAAATGAAGAAAAAAAACTTAAGCTTCCTTTTTTTTTTACAATTGAAATTTAATTTAAATATTTTATGCAGGAAGGTGTTTTTTAAATTTGTCACTATGTAAATACTTTTTTGATTACACAAAAAAGTAAACATAAAATTTTAAAAAATATGAAAATATTCCATGGAGCTTTAAAAAAAATTAGAATAAAAAAAAAAAATCAATTTGAGAAAGTTACAGAATGATTTACCCATCCACCAAAATCTCGAAAATTCTCTGATGAGAAGTTATTTAACTTCTCAGAGAATTTTCGAGATTTAATACAATTTTTATATCCAGAAAAAGACATTTCAATTATTGTCATCACAAAAACCGAAAAAAAAAAAAAAAAAAAAAAAAAGATTTTTTTAAAAAACGAAAAAAAACAAAAAAATAATGTAAAGAAAAATAAATTCACGTCCACTGTTTGTGCGATTTTCATGGTACAAATACGAACATCAGTTATATAATGATGAAAAACTTAAAACATGCAATTAACGAAAAAACAAAACAAAAAAACTGACAAACATTAAAAAATTAAAACGTAACTACGCAGCATATCACCTTTTTTCTTTCCGTTTACTTTAACTTGGACAATATTCTTTCTTTTTCTCCTTTCAGTTAATGTAAATCTAGATTGATTCTATAATTTACTGGAACGGGCAGCCAAACACGTGTTAACCAATTGAAGTAATGTTTTCAACTGATACTAAAACAGTTTTTCCTGTTTTTTATACAATATCCAGGACACGAAGCTCTGCGGGAGACAATCCTATTTTAATTTATTCCCCTTGATACCAGTTAAATTAAAAATGAACTTCCGTTTTAATTTTAAATTTTGCTCACTTATTGACATCAACTTAATTTTCGACAGCGTTCTCACATTTTTTTTATTTTCAAAAAGTAGAAATTTTTTTACTCTCTTTGATCTATTTACTTTTTCTTCTTTTTTTTTTTTTAGAAAATAGCTCTATGGTAGTTTTATTATCAGTGATTGTCTTAGACATCTCAAATGCATTTGACAAGGTGCAGCATAGTGGTTTGTAACATAAACTCTCTAGTTATAGCATCTCTAGCATGTCTTTGAAAATGGTCTGTTTTCTGAAGCTTATAAGATCAATGAAAGTGTCCCCATAAGGCCTTTTCTTTAGTCTGTTGTGGGGTCCAAATGTTGATGTCAGATGAACCTCGCAAACATTGAAATTGAAAACCAAGGCAAGGATGACGAGAACAAGGAGTTTAGATAAAATATGCCAAAATTTATTATTGGCAGAAAAAAGAAAAACACAATTGAAGAAGCCAGATGTTTTAAATGCCTTGAGTGGTCATGCTACTAGTTGACTGTTGGTCTTAGATGCACCAACAATTGACGATGTTCGGAGCAACTCAAATGATGCCAAAGGTTGATATACACTTAGTGTATTGGGTTGGTACTAGCTGGCAGTTGTAGCCCAGGTAACCAGAAGATGAAGATGAAACCGCTTTGGAGGTGTCGAAGAGCAATAAGCAGTCAGTAAAGGTCGATAGACAGTCTGTGTGTTGAGCTGGTACTAGCAGGCAGTCATAGCCAAGGGGAGGCAGTTGAAACCACGGTGATCTGTGAGATGATGGGCAGCAGGGAGTGAAACCTAAATTGCTAAGTAGATTGGTAGAAGATGTGGCCAGCAGGAGTCAGCTGGTTGCTAATGATCGCTGCTGGTTGCTGGTAATCGCTAGTCTGAATACTTCCCAATCATCCTGACTGAAACAAAATAACAGAGTACTAGCATGTTGCTACATTAAGTCTTATTCTCTTTTTGCTTTTTTAATAATCACCTGCCTAAAGACATTCTCACATTATTAGTAAACATTGTGGGAAAAATGAAATAAAATTTATAAATAATATAATAATAATGAATAGTAAAAAAAAGGGAGAAAAGTACATTTTCCCATGATGCTAAGAGTAAAGGTATTACTCCATTTGGTTTCATCAGACACTGTTAAGCAGTGCTGATTAAGTCTGTAAAAAGACACTTTCCTTCCTGATCCTCTTCTCTGAAATGTAGCAGTACATGGAATAATGGAAGATCCCTCTGGCGAATGTAAATTTCCCCTTGTACACTGACAACTGACTCTTTTTCCTACAACAAACATTTGGATGTACCATGCAGCCCTACTCATGAAGTAATTTGGTTGTTCTAACTCAGCACAACCATTTTAACCATTCTTATCCTTATTTACCCTAACTTCTGAACCAAAAAAGAAAATGAACATACCACATTGAAACATTGAGAAATTTCTTTCACGACAGTCACCATAAAAAAGAATAAATAGTTTTTGGATGCTTCTTTAATTGTTAACATATGAACATGCACCACACCTAAAATCTGTTAAATTCTATAGCATCTGTTCTGATGCTAGCATTTCCCAAAATCAAGATGATTGTGCTTTGCAGTTGATTTCTTCTCCGATCTAGCTCTAATAACTCTAATAGTTAGTATCATTTCATCATCACCATTCAGAACAGCTGCATTCTCAATATGGCTCCATGCTTCGAATGTCTATTGGATATCAAGTAAAATAATTTTATAATAAAAGTAAATACTGACAAAAATAATTTTATAATACAAACAAAAAATTTTGTTTAAAAAGAAGCTGGAGAAAAAATTAGAAAAATCAGAAAGCCTGATTAGCAAAATATAAAATATGAAAAGAATGAAGAAAAATATAATTTTGGAATTTCATATTGCACCTGGCCAGAAGTTTGCTACTCAAACGTTTGAAAGCATCACATTGGAAAGCAGAATGAATGCCGTTAATTCCGGTGACTCAGCGTTTACAGACATCGAAACACAAAAAACAAAAACAAAACGAAACATAACATACACAACTAAAAATAATGACCAGAAACTAATTTATATACACATGGTGCCCAAATGAAACCCATGTGTACATTCAAAAGTGGAAGGTAATTTTTAGTTGACAACCAAAAGACATTGTTAACTAGGCAACGATGCTAACCGCAGCCGACATAAACACACGAAAATACCTTGGCCCCCGGGGTAGAGCGACGTGCTCCCCCTCTCACTTTCACCGAACTGACTCTCGTCGCTGACCACAAGAAGCAGCCAAGCCTAGCAGCAACAGCAGCAGCCACCACTGATGCCAGCCGCTTCTAGTCTTGTTGCCAAACTCAGCAGCAGCAGCAGCTGACCAAGCCAAACCCAGCAGCAGCAGCAGCAGCCACCCATGAAGCTAGCTGCTCCTAGTCCGGTTGCCGAACTCAGCAGCAACAGCTGAACAAGCCAAACCCAGCAGCAGCAGCAGTCCAGGCCGATTCTTATGCGATAGTCCTTCTCAGGACTGCCAAGCTATAGTCTTATGCGATAGTCCTTCTAAGGACTGCCAAGCTACATTCTTATGCGATAGTCCTTCGAAGGACTACCAAACCACATTCTTATGTGATAGTCCTTCTAAGGACTACCAAGTTGCATCACTTTTGACCATCACCTTAAGGACGAACAGGCTACCTCAGCACTGCCTTGCCTGCCTCTGGTCTGCCGCCCTGAAACAAGACGATCTTTCGATTGGCACTCCCTGACTTCACATTGGATTACTCAAAACGATACCTGTACATACTTTTGCCAGATTGTTGAACAAAATTTGGCTTAGATTTTAAAACCTTTGCCTTTGTTATCCTTGCTTTGATCGTATTATCCTACATAATTTTTCCGTTTCCGGGGTTAACAGCACCTGCTTGACGTCCCGCAACAATCACGTCAATAGAAGAAATAATATAATGTTGACATGTAAAGTTATTGGTTTGCAATGATTTTTTGTATGTGTATGTTACCAAGTTTTTAATGTGTATTAAAATTAAAGAAATTATTCAACATTATTTTTTAGCATGCAAAAAGTTTTATTGGGGTGAATACATAAAAAAAATATTAATAAGTAATATAAAATAAATAAAAATTTAAAATAAGTAAATATTGTAATAGTCTAGGTTTGTCTTGTACACTTGCTTTTGGGAGAAGTGTATTTAAAAGAAAACCTCTTGGTTTATAGAAAATTAAATTTGAAGTGTTACATTTGTCTATAAAAGTTTCTATATTTAGAATTGATTCTAAAAAGGCCACAAGAAATAACTGTCATGGTGGACTGTTGGTGATCCATTTTTCAATATAGAAAAATATATATATATATCTTTGTATTTATTATCCAGTCAAAAGGGTAGCTTCTGCCAAAGTAAATTTACGGTTAAGATCTGTCTGGAGTATCTTTGTATAATATATAAAAAGGATCAGTGGATAACTTTAGATGGTACAGAAATTTTCAAAGAAGGTAACAAATTTTCAATAAGAGTTTATCAAATTTTTCAACCAGAAGATGAAGTGACATGAAAATTTGGTCCTAAAGGCAGAAAGATAAGGTTCCAGAAGAGAGAGCTATTTTTGGCTGTCATCTGTGGATGAGCTGAACTCTTTCTAACAGAATAAGCATAAAAAAGAAGTTAAACCTGTGAATAGAACTGTGTTCTAAAGAAGAAAAAAATGAAAATATCACAATGACAAAAGTGGATTTGCCAAAGTCCCCTTTTGCTTTTTCATCTTTCTATTAGGTGGGTGCACCTTTTTTTAAAAGAGTATTTTCAATCTTATTTCAAGTTTTTTTATTAACTTCAAGGTTCTTTTTCCCATTATTTGAAGATTGTATTGTACATCTTTTTAAGAGTCTTTATAAAATGTTGATCTTTTATCTGCCTTTACTAAAATTTATATTATTTTAATGTCTATATAATGAATAATTTTTTACCTTTCAAATTTTACATAATAGTTTCAAGTCTTGTATGCACCTTTTTAGATAAGAGAGGTGATATTTTCTCTTCTTTCATTCCCTCCCAGGGAAAAATCCTTTTAAATTAATTTAAAGATTTTCTTTACTAAAACTGAAATTTTATCAATTAAATTTCCCAGATTTTATTCTGCCTGTTAAACGCCATAAGAAAGTATTCTTGTGGTACAAAGGATTGTAGGATTGTTATATAAAAGCATAGTTTTTATGGCATAAATAATTGCTACCCATGAAAATGTTTCTTAACATGGTAATAAAATTGAAATCAAGATGAATCAACCGTGAGAATTGGTTTGATTGCAGGGAAATCAAGTTTTTCTTTCTCCTCAGCTATAAATATCTTGGCATTGTTCAATAAAAGAAGCTAGTTTTGAATACTCATTTCTCATATTCTCTTACAGGTTTATCATATACTTGGACATGTATAATACATTTGCCATTACTGCTACAAATCAGGCTACAATTATTAAACAAAGACAGAAACAGTTGTTATAAGTGGACTGTAAATTAAGGTGAGTTTCAATTTTAAATGTTGCTTCTATTTATTTATTTTTATGTGCTAAATTTCAGATTATTTATGTCAACAATATTTACAGTATAATGAAAATGTTCTATGTTGTACATATGATAGTGAATGAAAGGACACAACACACACACACTACACAATGCATGTTTGCATACTGTATTTTCTAGAAAATAGTGTATAACTTTGCCTATATCTATATTTTTATATTAATATTCCAGTGATTTTCATATTGAATTGAGAACTTAAATATGAATCAGAAAAAATAAATTAAAAGTTAATGACGATCATACAAGTAACTGGATCATCAGAGAGGATTGACAACTTTTTAATAACTTATATGTGCTACAGAATACTTGATTCAATATATAAAAATTCTTATTGGCATGTATCAATATGTTTGCAGCCTAATAGTTATTAGATGAATTAGATGAATTTTTATTAGATGAATTTTAAGTTAAAATTAATTTAAATTAATTTAAAATTATACAATATTCATGTTTTTCTGTTATGTTCAAGTACTTTCAACTATCAGTCATTTTCAAGAATTAGGTGTTATAAGTATGGTAAGTAAGGTTTTTTGACTAATTTTGGCACTTTAGACTGTTGGAATTGTAGTTAGAATCATGTCATATATATATATATATATATATATATATATATATATATATATATACACACACACACACACACACATATATATATACATATATATATATATATATATATATATATATATATATATATATATATATATATATATGCACATTTCATTGAAAACGACAGAAATGTGCATGAAAGAAGGATTGCTGCCCCTAAATTCACAAATATATATATATATATATATATATATATATATATATATATATATATATATACACACTTCATCATATGATCTCCTGTGGAGAAAAAAATATTTTATTTAATGTGGGTCATTTCTTTTGTATTATAAAGGTTTCTAGAATTTTGAGTTTTTATTAGCAGTAAGTCCTGTATATTATCTATTGAAATTTATCTTGTGTTAATTGTTGGTGATGTGTTGATCGATAGGTGCATGAATGACACTAAGTTTCAATAAATGACAACCTCTGTGAGAGTGTGGTGCATGTGTGACCGATATAAGAATTTAATATTGTTTGTTGATTATTAGTAACAACAATGTAACAGTTTTACAATTTTACATTTACTAGTTTTGATTACGTTAACATTTATTAATTTATTAATATTAAATTTCAGTAAAATTCAAACTTTCTAGCTGCTTAAGTCAACTTTTTATGATTCAGAAGCATGAAAAATTTAATTTTAAAATAGACACTGGTTCATGTAAATTTTCCACTACTTGATTTTTTATCAAATTTTAACCATTGTACTTTCTGTCCATCCTTATGTATTGCATTTTGGGATGAGAAGGGAGTGCACTTCCTCTCTCATACACTTTTGTTTTTTGTTCTCCTGGAACTGTTTATTCCTGACTTATACACTAAATCCATTAGATTCCAGGGAGCTAGATGACTTTCAGGGGCAAGCCTATATTTTGGGATCATGTTCCAAATGGCACTTACATGGTGTTTTCTGTGACGTCAAAAAAATTCCCTGTAGTTGTGGCAGGAAATACAAAGCCACTCCCTAAGAATAAAACTCAAGAAGCATTGAATAATTTACACTGTGAAGAAATATTAAAATAGTGTATGACCATTCATTTGAGGAGAGGGGAGAGAGAAGGAGACTCATAGGTTAAGAGAGGAAAGATTCAAGAGAGACACCAGATGTGTATGGGAGCGGGTGCACATATTTTCTCAGACCAAATTTGAACATTCCAAAATACAACAGACACCTGATAATGACTGGAGACTAAAGCAGTCAAAATGACAAGAAACATTTATCTGAATTAAATATTTTAAAATTAATTTGAGCTGTTTGAAAAAAAAATGCTTCAAAATTACTTTCGCTGTATGACAGGTTATCAATTCTCTTTATAGAATTCAGGTTTTCTTCATATCTTTTCATCTTTAAAATATTTCCTGTTTTCATTTAGTATTTTCTTCCTTTGCTCTAATATACAAGATAAATTATATTTAACTGATTTTAAGAAAATCATTATTGTTAATATTATATGAGAAATAAAATCAAATATAATTCAGATTCATGTACTTTGTTTCATCTTCTGTTATAATCATTAAATGATATGATGTGAAAATATAGGTAATATTAACTAATTTTATTTCTTTAAATTTAATAAAAGTCTTGAGGTATGGAAACAAAAATGTCTCTGTGGCATTGTGGACTCTTTACCTAACTGACTTATTGTATTTGTATATATTAACCAAGTTTGATATGGCCATTTTATAAGGATTTATTGTTTAAAAGCTTATGAAAACCAAATTACTTTGGATCAATGTACTATGTAAGGTTACAGCTTGACAATCAAGGTTAAGCTCTAAAAATAAAATTATTATGCAGAAACTCATTAAATGACAGGAACGAATATTATGGGAAATAAAATCAGACAAACAGGATTTATATAATGATGACAATAAGTATTTCAATAAAATAATTCTTCCCACACTACATAGAGGGACTGCTCTTCTGTGTGCTTATAGTTTAACTAAACTAATGAGGAAACGTAGTTTACAATGATTGTATTTGCAATAATGCATTTCAATTTGTAGTGGATATGTGCATTGAAGCAGGAGTTCAATTGAGAATTTCAGACCATAAAATTGATAAAGAGTTTAGCTAATATTTTCTGTTTACCATCCAATTTTGTAAAAGATTATGCATAAGATAATTTAATAGATTTATTAAACTTTGACAAGTGGTATTTCTATGAAACTTGAAGTCAGTCCTAAGATAAGTCTTTAGAACTTTTCCTTATCTTCTTTTATATATATATATATATATATATATATATATATATATATATATATATATTAATAATATCAGTGGTCAATATATATATATATATATATATATATATATATATATATATATATATAATAAATATATATAAACATATATATATATATATATATATATATATATATATATATATATATATATATACACATAAATTTCCAAGAGGATAGAATCCAGGTGGAACTCAATGTCTAGGATAGAGTAAGAATATAATCCAGATCTTTTTGAATTTGTAGGTCTGATGAAATGGATCGTGATTATGATTCCAATGTAATAAATTATAACCAGGGAATATTTGTGTTTGAGCCTTTTATATTATATATATATATATGCATATATATATATATATATATATATATATATATATAACTTCAAATGTTATTTTTAGTGGATAGCTGTATTTGAGTCGATGCTCCATTCATTTTAAACAGTTTGTCTACCAGCCTGCACACACACACACACACACACACGTATATATAATTGTGGAATATATATACATATATATATATCATATATATATATATATATTTATATATATATATATATATATATATATATATATAATTTGGAAATAATGGTCAACTGTGTAAATGTGAAGCTTTTCAGTAAAATGAATGGAGGACTTTGGCTGGTTGGCATTTGTTTACGTTTGTAAAAACAAATACACTAGATTTGGTTGATTCATTCTGTTGAGTGAAGATGGCTCAGTGGTAGAAGCTCTGACTGGCACCATATTGGTTGGGTTTTGATCCGGGCTTGAGGCATTTGGTTGTCTAGTCGCACTGAGGAGCTGTGATACAGCGAAACAGTACTGTCTGCGAATGACATATATACATATATATATATATATATATATATAAATATATATATATATATATATATATATATATATATATATATATATATATATATATATATATATATATATATCAGTTGTCCAAATAATATTTGCAATCATAATAACTTCTGAAAAACAATAAAAATATTTAATGGAATAATACTTACTCTTTACATTATCAGTATATATAAAGTTCTTATATTTCATTATATTAACTATTTTAGCATTTATTCTTTGCATGATTTCTTTGTTTCTAAAACTTGATATTTGCTTTTAAAGAAAGTTTCTAAGTCTTTGTTATGGATTCTTAGTAGTCTTTGGAGTCATGATGTGGTTGTAGTGGAGAAAGAATTATTCTTCATCTGTGCAATTAGAAATTAATTTTTTCTATTTTCTTTAGGAGTTTAGATTATTCTGAGATGTTTATTACTATTTTATCTTCTCAGTAAAGTTTGAAATGTTTTGAGATTTTGTAAGCTGGTGCAGTTAGGGCGGCTAGAATAACCCTGTTGCAGATGCCTGCTCAGGTGCATTTGTGTTTCTTCAACACCCACAGGGTCCACCTGTGGTTTGTACTGCACCTATGCTGAGCAGACCTTAGTTACAGTTTCTGGACAAGAGTATGTTATCTAGCATGATCAACAGTTTGAACAAAGCTAGCATGCTCAAACTCTTGGTCATGATGATTTGTTACTTTATTCTAGCTCAACCATCAATGGCTCCTGAAGGGTTCTGTCTACCCAGTTTCACTCACAAGACTTGGGTCAACCCATGGTTTGATTTTCAGACACTTTCCAATGGTACTGCACACTCCAAACTAAAACAAGAAGAATTCACCTTCCTGACAAATCAACCCTACTGAGATTTGGATCATGTTCTCATGGTCAGAAAAAGAGCATTCTAACCACTCGGCCTTACATCATTTTACACACACACACACACACACACACACACATATATATATATATATATATATATATATATATATATATATATATATATATATAATGCCTGAGAAGTCCAAGATGTCATAAAGGGAGCTGACAGAATGTGCTTGCATATAGTGGAAGCTCTACAGTTGACATTTATGACAAATGCATTTGAAGATCTGGAGTGGGAACTGCCATGTATGCAGCTAGCCAGTTACCTGGACTGGGGCTCAATGATGTGACCAATGCTCCTGCACCTCCCCAATAAACAATAAACAACTGATGAATAATAATAGTAATAATAGTAATAATGATGATGATGATGGCTGACTACTACTCATTTTTTAGCACACCTGTCTGCCAAGGGAGCTAGCTAAACCCTATTACAGATGCTTGTTCAATTCACAGAACCTATATGTTGTTTTTATTGCAAATATGCCATGTGGACCTTAGTTATAGATTCTGAGAGAGAGCACATAATCAATTTGTTTAACAAGGTCAGTATGCACAAACCTTTGGTCATGATGATTTATGTACTAGCGTATGCTGAGGAAATAACAACAGCACAGCAGTACCTGTATTATAATTTTCCACAGATTATGACTTGGGGTTGAGGCATAATTTCAGAGATGAAAAATCATTACCTCTAACTCAGGGCACTTTACTAATGTCTCATGATATACCAGACTTACGGCCATACAGTGTTGAAACATTGTTTCCTGTATGATCACTGAAGTTAAGCAACATTGCGCCTGATCAGTAATTAGATGGGTGACCACTTAGGAATATCAATAGCTGTAAGCTTGGATGTGTGGGTGGTGTAATGGATAATGGCCCAGAATTGTTCATTGGAAAGTCAAGCCAAGTTTCTATTTCATTGAGGTTCATTATGCAAAAATACCCTTGGTAAAGGTAAGAATCCACCTCTTCTTCCCCCAGCTATAGGTTAATTAGTAAGACATATTAAATCATCTCGAAAAAAATTCTTACAATCTAAAAATATTTTCTGACTTTAAATAAATTGCAAAGGGTTGATAAGCCGCAGAAATTGAACAAATCAATCAGATTATTTTTCCTTCACTCTGTGGGGTCTGTATGTCACTAAAACAAAAATTTTATAATCAAAACACAAGGAGTTTAATCATAATCTTGGATGATGTTATATTTTTGATTTGAAATTTAGTTAATAAGAAAATATTTTGGAAAAATGAATTTATTCAGATGCATTAGTGATGATATAACAACACCTTGAAGTTGAGAAATTTATATTGTGGTTTTTATTTTAGAGTTTACATATAGAATGAGAAAAATATGTACTGCAATTCACAGACCTAAAGCACACATGCACACATACAGTTCATTTTTCTCATATCTTTTCATATTTTCTGGGGAACTAAGCATCAACATTTCTGGCCTTGTTGCAATTATTTTTCCATATTTCTTGTTTTGTTTTTTAATCTTTCTATTTTAATACTCTTGATATTTGAGTTACCAAACTGGTTTTTCTGTCATTTTATTATTTAAGTATTTGTGGGTTGTGCTGGCATGACAGTTTTTAGGTAATGGTCAGTACTATTGAGAAAACTAACAAACTGAATTTGACGGCATATAAAACCTAGTTTTACCTTATATATTAGAATTTAACGAATTTGTAATAAATGCATGAAAAGAAACTTGTTTCACACTGGGTCAAATAATGAACACAATTTCAGTTGCAATATTATGTTATTGTGGGGGTGGATCCAGAGGGGGAGGAGTCATAGATGATGCGCCCCTCCCCAAATTTCTGAGAAAATATTTTTTGTTGCAAAGTAGATAAGATAAGCTATAATGAGTGAAAAAAGATTTAACCTTATGTTCTTTCATATGTTCACAAAGACATTCAGTTAGGCTATGATAAAAAAAGTGTTTTAAGAGAAAGATTTTATAATTTTCAATCAAAAACAGTACTTAAGCTCATCAGTCAATGAATGCCAAATGATTCTTTATAAAGCAATGGCTGATATTATAATGACCATATGCCATCAGATATTGTAGATGAAAGACAAAGATTTATCAAAATATGTTTGTGTATCTATATATTTAAATTTCTGAAATATTTTTCAAACCTAAAAATTATTTATTAGGATTACTTTTCATATTTTTAAATTTTTTTCATTTACTTTTTCAACTTACAATCATCTTATATTTTACTTATTTTTTATTTTTATTTTTTTAATCATTTCACCCCAAGCAAGGTGATAATGCCACTAAGACACAAGGGAATACTGGATGAGAAATAGAATGAGAAAACTGTAGTGAGAAGAAAGGACAATAAAAGAACAGAATTCAGGGAGACAATTGGATGTCAATTGAACGAAAGTTTTACAGGTGAGAAGTGTAAGAAAAGAAACTATTAGAATAGAACTTTTGGTTATATCTTTCTAGTTCAACAGTTAAATGGTGAAACCTAGTCACTAATCTCAAAGTATGCTTATATTCACGAAGCTAAGGTACCAAGGAGGGAATCTCATCACAACAATTGTCATGAAAATATTTATAGAAATGACAAAGGGAAGTAACATCATGGTGGTGGGAAATTGACTGAAGTTTAGATGTCAGGTCAGGACTGATTACATTACAGACATTTCTTTGAATTTTGTCAAGAATCACAAGATATATAGCAGGAACTCCTGACTGGATATGGCAGCAATATTCAATTCATGGACAAATGATAGATTTATAAATGTGAAGGGTGGATTCTGATGATAAACATTTTCTGGCATGGCACAGTGAAACATCTTTCTTAACAGCAGACATAGCAATTGATTCAATATAATCACTACACTTCATTGCATTCACTTTCATGCAAATACTCTTGGGAAAAGTATGAATCCAGCTATGTGTTAAATAGTAGGGCAGACTAACCTTAGTTGGCAACTAGTGTAGAAGATCAACTCTGAATTTTAAACAGGTTGGGCATAGTACTTTCAACTCTACCTTGTAACAACCTACTTGCTAGAGAAGCCACAGCAGCATCACCTTCCATGGTGAGGTTGTGGACCTATATACCACAGGGGAATCTACAGAACCTATATATATGCCATATTTCTTTTGTGTATAATATGAGAAATTTAGAATGAAAATTAAAGGCAAAAATAGGGTGGGTCATATTATACATCAGTACACATTTTTCAGAAATTTTTACTTGGCTTAAAAAGATCTTAATTGAAACAACAAGACTGCAAATACACTTAGCTGAATAGATAATAAAACAGTAGGAAAAAAGTAGGAAAGTGTTAATAATTGTTTACAAAAAAAAATTTATTTGATATTTTTATTTTTTTTACAGTGAGGTTCACCCTGTACAAGGCCCAGGGTTACTTGAGGTAGGGGGTTAAAATAAGAAGCAGTTTATCTGGATAGGAGGGCAAGATAACAGTTAACCTTAGGCTTGAACAGGTTAGGATTGTAGTGATCTGGAAAACATCCTGTTGGGAGCAGTGCTTCATGGGAAGAAGCTGTTCAACTGGAACTTATTTCTCACCAATGGAATATGGATGAATGTGGGAGATTTGCTGCAATGTGAGTGGCATGGCATCTGTGTAGGTTAGAACTGGCGGAACCAAGAAATGCAGTTTGTCTGAGCATTTTCCATGGAAGTAGTGAAAGAGCAGTGAGAGGCTTGCCACATCCGGTGTGTGAGGGAGAGTTGGGGTGGGAGTGAAAAATAATTTGTCATCTACAAGGAATCTAAGACGGTTTTGGATTATATCAAGATGGGAAATTGAAGACTGAGCAGCTCCAACCCAAATGTGACAACAGGTAATGATCAGGCTCTTGTAAAGGTAGAAGATAATACAAAGAGTCAGGTACTTACTGAGTCCATACAGTGAACCAACCATTTTTTTGTGTATGTTTAGTAATGGATCGTATGTATGAGTTCCACAGGAATCGGTATAATTAAACATCTTTAGTTTCAAAGACAGGAAATTCACTGAAAGGGATTAAAAAATTTATAAAGAAAATATACAAGATCTGCCATACTTTCATAACATTTATTTTCAAAACAAGGCACCTTTTTTGTGAAAATAAGTTTTGAAATGGAAATTAGAAGAAACACACAATGGCAAAAATTTTGTTAATTTTTCTTCTTTAATATTGTGAAAAAATTAAATATCTGCGTTTTTAATGGCTAATGTGGTACAACTTAAAAAAAAAATTACATAGAGATGGCTGTACTACGGGATTATATACTCAAAGACATAATTTATTCCGTTTTTAGCTTCAGAAACACAGGGTCATATTATACATGAGAAAAGATAGTACATGCATCTAGATATGTATGTTTTTCATGCCTAAAATTTATCTTTTATGATTGGTTTTGATATTTTTTCATTTATCTTTTTGATTTACTACCATTTTATTAATATTCTACTTTTATATATCATTCATTTTTCAGCTAATTAGTGACCACTATCTATTTCTAGTATAACTAATTTTAACTTTAAATCCTTGGTGTGTAGTCACAATATTAGTCTTTTGTTATCTTAGTACCTATTTTACTTCTTCATTTGGAAGAACTTTTACTCTTACTCATATTTCTCTTCTTTCTCACACTTTTAAATAGATTGATTAAGGAAGAAAAGCAAAACAATTTAGTAACAAAACCTTTACTAGGTTTAGTTAGCATTAGATAATAGCACCAATTGTAAGTCAATAAGATATTTTACCATTGTTTTCATACATATTGGCAAGGTACCTAGGAAAATGTGTTACTCATGACAAAACTGTATGTATGTATGTATGTGTGTATATATATATATATATATATATATATATATATTATATATATATATATTGCATTTCATATGTATGTGGATTCTATTGAAAAAGAAATAAAGAAAAATTCATTGTATTTGAAGCATAATTTTGTGAGAAAATCTGTTAGAGTGTTAGTATATTGCCTAACAAATGAAAAGGTTTTATATTCTTTGCAAAGCTTCACTTCATATATTTTTGCATTTTATACCACAGTAGACATTACATATATCTATTATAGTCATCATTGTAAATTTAATGGCAGTTTTGCATTTTTTAATTTGTTATTTTGATAAGTTTTATCTTTTTAACTAAATTGATAATGAGAGTTGTCAAAGTGGATTTCCCACCTGTTATCATATTTTTTCAGTATTTGCGGGTTTTGCCAGCATAAGTTGAATTAAAAGCTACAATATTTAAGATTAAAATTTAAATGTTTTACTAATTAGTCTTGAAAAGAGAAAAGAAAGCAAGAAAACATCAGCACAAGACGAAAAAGAGAAAGAGAAATGTCTGCAGTAAATTTTGGCAGTGACAAAATAATGTAGAACTAGAATTTCCTTACATTTTAGATTTGGTGAATTAATTTAATTCTTCTCTGTTTATTAAGAATTAAAAAGTAGTTAATTTTTTAATCAAACATTTTTGAGATACAACAAATTAACCATGATATATTGAAGCTTAGAGTAACCAATGTTCCCAAGCAACCCCCCTCCCCCCGACTGCACCATTTAAGTACTGATTAGGCTTAATGCTGCTTGATGAAAATTGGTATTTTTTGACCATAAGCAAATATGCAGATGAGTCATGGTTAGTGACTCAGAATGAAAAACCAGATAGTTGAATAAAAATTCCAGTTGAGTTAGGTTACACTTACTCTCAAAAAACTCTCTTAGGGAAGGTATGAATCCATCTCCAGCAATAGTTCTATAGCTATAGCTGGCAACTAATCTAAGAGAAGGAAAACTCTGAATTCAAAACCCAACTACCTGAAGCTGTACAAAGATGGTTAGACATGGCATGGCATATAGATACTATATTTGTAAGACAAAAAACATGTTTTGACAACATTCTGGATAACATTCTAGAGAGTGATTATCCAGAATGTTGCTGACACCAACAGCCACATTGGGCCCAAGGAAGGTAGCTATGGAGATAGATGTGATTCTAAAGCTGCAAAAACTTTCTGTCTGAAGTTTTGGGATGAGGAGTTATCATTATATTAATTACAGTCAGACTAACATCCTCATCTTTGTTGTTTTCCAAAATGTGGTAATAACAAAATAGATGACCTTAGTCTGATAAAATAATTTAAATACAAAAACTATTATATATATTGGTTTGATATTTATTACTGAATATTAATTATTCATTGGTTTATAAGAACATATAATGCAAATACTAATTATTATACTACTTACAGGTGGATCATTGTCCTCATCTTTGTTGTTGCTATCACATTTCAGCCATTGCACCCTCCAGCCTTCATCAGTTCTATATCGATCCACGTAACCTACAGGGAATTCTGAACTGATCAGTAGAACAAGAACAGTCTATCCCTTTATTTAATCTATAGGGGTAGACTGTTCTTGTTCTACTGATCATGTCTAGGGATATCTCATCTAGTTCTTATTTTTAGTGCTATTCAATTGCTGTTTTCTCTGTTTCCACTGAGTCCCAGGTACACATTACCTGAAGTCACAATTATGTCACCAAATTTGGGAACCAACACTTTAACCCACTAGGCTATTATCAGACAGAAATAATTACTTTAATTCTGTTTGCATGAAATTAATTGTTGCATACTATTTTCTGGAAAGTAAATTTTGATGTATCAGCATGTCCATGTAAAGCTGTTTACATGGAATCAATATTCCTGCAATATATACTCTAAAACTACTTTACCTCATTACCTAATCTTGCTTATGAAATTTGTGGAAAATTACCTCCACTGTGCTGATCTAATGCAAAATGCTCCCTTCCTCACAAAAAATAATTACAAATGAATTATACAGTCTTAAACACTAATTTTTATAGTGAAATGATAAAAATGATTAACATTTTTTATTTTATTTATGTATTCCCCTTAAATTACAAATGCAGAGAAAGTTCTCATGTACTTTTTACTTTTGAAGTGCTTAATATTTAAGAACATGAGAAAGCAAATTTACCAGACAGAAATTAAAATATGTAAATATTAAATGTGTTTATATTCCAATTGGAATAGTATAAAAATGGATTATTCCCTGTATTTCTAGGGTAAAAATAATACATATAAAAAATGTTATATAAATAAAGTAACATAAAAGATAATTTTCTCTCGTGAACTTTATTAGTTATTCAAATTTATTCAAAGTTGTTTTTTTATAAAATGCGGATGTTTACAAAGAAAGTTTGATGTTTACAAAGAAAATGTCAAAGAAATATATAAACTTAATTACAAAAAGATTGAGATATAAATAATGAAAATATTGTAATTTAAAATGATATTTTGTTTCATGAAAAAGAATACAAATCAATAAATTTATACAAAATGATATGTTCTTATTTCTCATCAAAACAGTATTCATTATAATTTTTCAGGTGAATTGCACCACCCATGGCTAACGATTTTATTTGTTCTATTTAAACTTTTTATACAGTGAGGAGCAAAATTATCCAGAACATACAATTTCTGTTAAAATAATATAATTCACTTTTAAAATATTGAAGTAAATATTTTATATACTTATATATAATATAGAATATATTTTTAGGCATCTTATAAATGCCCATAATCCATTTCAGAAATGTTTATTGAATACAATAAAATTATAAACATAGCATAAGAAATGGGTAAGTGGAGGACAAAATTTTCCATACTCCTTAAAATTATTTTAATTACGAAATTCATGAAATATTTCATGTTATCAAGCTGTATTTGTGAATTGTAAATTTTTAAAAGAACTTACTTTCACGATAATAAACATGTTCATTGTTCATTGAATCAATTGCTATGTCTGCTGCTAGGAAAGTTGGATCACTGCATTATGCCAGACAATTTTTCTAATCAGAATCTATCTTGCACATTTATAAATCTCCCATTCATCCATACATTGAATACTGCTGCCATATATAGTCTGGTGCTCCTACTATAGACAAAATTCAAAAAAGGTCTGTAATGTATTCAATCTTGACCTGGCTTCAGTCACTTTTTCACTGACATGGTGTGGCTTCCTTCTGTCTTTTCAAATATTATCATGGCAGTTGTTTTGATTAGCTTTCCTCCTTGATGCCTTGATTGCATGAATTTAAGTGTGCTACTAGATTGGCAACTAGGCCTTACCATTTTACTATTGAACTAGATAGATGCAACCATATATTTGAT
Source organism: Acanthosepion esculentum (assembly GCA_964036315.1). Lineage (NCBI taxonomy): Eukaryota > Metazoa > Mollusca > Cephalopoda > Sepiida > Sepiidae > Acanthosepion > Acanthosepion esculentum. The sequence continues at coordinate 83,826,241 of OZ038491.1, forward strand.
TCTAATCATTTCATTTCTCACATTTGTAGCCTGTGAAACTCCCTTTCAATTTTTTGCCTACAATCTTCAAAAATCTAATTACAGCATCAATTGCCAATTTCTGCCTTCTTGAATCATGTTCCTTTAATATTCTTTACCTCATTAAAGTCTCTTCATTCCCTTTCACTCCAGTAACCATGTGTCCTAGAAGCATTATTGCCTTGCTTGGGGGTGATATGATAAAAACCAAAACAAAAAAGCAACACACACATCTAGTTATCAACAGTGTTATATTAAGCATTTGGTAGAAAGAGAAAGGAACAACAAAGGGTTAGATTTGAACAACGTTTATTGTTATCATGTCGTACAGAGATGTTGAAGGATGGGTGGAATGTCCATTTCAGGATGGCGGTTGGTGTAAGGGTAGCACCGGCTGTTGACCTAATTCTTGTGTGGGGTTGGTGTGAGTATATGGTATGGTCGGTGCATGTTGGTTGATCTAGATCACAGTAGTAGAGTGTTTTTGTAGGTTGGTAGGCCTGTTCTATGGAACAGGGGTGATGTAAGATTACTGTGTTTGGTAGGACTGTTCTGTTGAATGTGAATGCCTTGTAGATGTTAGTTATGCTGAGGTGATGGCAGTGGGTTGCCTAGGTGTTTGAGAGCATTAAGGTTGGAGATGTCACGAATATGACTTTGCTGATGCATAGGATGCGAGCGTTAGGAGTCGAAGTTGAGATACCGCAGCTCACTTGGTAGACCGGATGTGATGCGCGGAGCCTAATGTGCAGAAAATGACATTTGTTATTTCGTTCTGTTCCTTCGTGGTGTTCACATCCGGCCAGCATGCAGAATGAATCATAAAGAGATCTAATTGCGACGGGATATAACAACAACAACAACAACATGGCGAATGTGGCTTGCAAATCAGGCAAGGGTTTTGGAGCAGCAACTAAGCAGTTTATTTTTTTAATTAATACTAAAGTTGAACAAACAGTATATAATGGGGAATAGGGGAATAAAAACCATTGCATCTCTTCCCGAGAAGAGTCGTAAGCTTAGACTTTCTCTAAAATTTCAAAGAAAGATTGTAAATGCAAAAAGAACTATCGTGCGGTAAACGGAATGCTCAGTAAACATGTTCCCGGTGCTAGCTACTATCCAACACCTTTGCTCAAAAATCATCATAGCATCTATTTAGAAAAGTGATTTTTAGAACAGTTATACGGCATGACGAGACTAAAATTGAATTGTTTGGTTAGCACAATGCGTGAGTGTGACGGAAAAGACTAGAAGCTATGAACCCTGGGAACATTGTTCTTATTGTAAAACATTGGGATAACTGTCAGTTTGATTGGTTCTTGGTAAAAATAAACATTTTGTTTGGTACCAAACCTAACGTGTTGGATATATTAATATCAACGGATTTACATGTGAATCAGTGTGTCATTTTGTCGACGTGCATAATGTCAATTCTAGGATATGTGGTCGAATATGGGAGTATAGAATACTATTTGGATTGCATCGAATAATTTTGTGGCATATAATACAGCGTGTAGCCCAGAAACTGGGAAATGCAATTTTGCTCAGGGTCATAGGAGAAAAGACATAAAGAACCATAGAAAAATTAATGTACACTACAAAAAACAAAAAAAATCAAACGAGAAAACACTTGAAGAAATTAAGAATTTGTTACCAGATCATTATCAGCCAAAACACCTGGTAATGGCAAAAAGCTACCATTTTCCCAGAGCTAAACATGAGGGTGAGTCTGTCGATAATTTCTTTTGTGCGATCAAAACCATTGCTGTCCAATTGGGAATTTGAAACATTTTAAAATAGAGCCATAAGGGACAAATTAAGGACAAGTCACATTAAGTGGACTGACATGGAGGAGGATTTTTAGAACTTTTCAAACCGAGTGTAGATACTTTGAAAGCTATAACTGTGAAACTATATAGAAAATCAAAAAGTACCCCTTATTTTATGAAAGCTTGTTCTATACCATTAACACTCGAGAAAAGGTAGGATCTGAATTAGATAGAATGGTTTTTGATTATATCAGTCCATTTTTCTGAATTAACTTCTCGGTTGGCTAACTGCAGTGTTGTTTTCTGTCTGAGAACGATTTTCCTTTAGGTGAGGCCAGTTGCGGCGGATGACCTATCCAATGGGAGTCTGTACTATATAGGATCTTGGTTCCATGTACGTCCGTTTTACAATTACATGGGTCCATTTACTAGTATTTTAGTTTTGTATATGGACAGGTTGTCCCCGCATGGAGTATGGGAAGCTCCCTAATGTTTTGGTCGTGATATAATTTTTATGTTGATTGCCTTTGGTATAGGCGGTTTGCTATTTCGTTTTCCTTTTCTGGTGGTTCGTGTATTTGACTGGTATGTTGATGGCAAGTTTTCGATTGTATATGGGCTCACCTAGTGAAGGAATAAAGTCATTTATCAATGTAGCTCTAAGGCATAGCAAAGCTATGTTGACGTCGTGGTTGCACTGGGCTGCTTTCTTCATGGCACACTTCACAAATTGTACGCACCACTCTGTCTTCCACCCTTCGAGAACTCTTAGAACAGGATGGAGCTGTAGTGGGACCCATTATCACTGATAACCCTTTTGGGTACTTCCTGTTCTCCAAATATTTGTTTGGTCACATTGACCACTTCTTGACTGGTGAACTCTCTCAGTCTACGTACAAATGGTTATTTGGAGTAGTAGTCATCAATCAGTCGGTAGTTCTAGTCGAGAAAGTGGAAGAGATCAGTAGCTATAATTTGCCATGAACCGACTATTTATTCTTTTTCTTTTTCTTTTATCATAGCCTTCTTTTAAGTGCTGTTTTCATTCTTGCCCCACTCCTGCCCTGTGCGTGTTTTTTTTTTTTTTTTTTTTTACCAATGCCACCATGTAAACAGATTGATAAAACACGAAGACGGATATACGGTGCTAACCAGCTATATGTGAACTGGCCACTTTATTTTTAGAAAAAAAAAAAGGTAATTATTTTTTATAAGAGTTTTACAAGGAAGACAATTCCAAATCATGATACCAGTATTAAAAGAAAATACAGGAGACGAATGCAAAGTGGGGAACGAGACTATTCCTGGTAGTAGGTATTGGAAGTAGTGACCCTTTAAAGTCTACTCTAAGTCTTTCGAAAGGTTGTTTAGCATCCCGCTACCACCTTTTTTTTTATCAATATCAATTTTTGTACAACAAGTGGATCACAGAGCTTATTCAGCTTAATGTATATTTTCAGAAAATCTTAACTTCTAATTGGTCACTTAATATTTAATAACATCGACCTAGTTATTGACCTGACCAAAAAAATAATTCCGCCAAAATCTTTCAAGCCTCTTTGAGTCTAACACGTGACCAAAGTTAGCAATAAAGTATGAAACGTCTTTCATCTTCGACAGTGAGCCGATCGGAATCCTTTGAACTCGTCACACAGTTCAAGGATTTACGTTAAAGTTCCTTAACATGATTCCAGCCTGAAAGGACACACTCACACAACAATATTTTATCACGAATAATCAACTCAAGTTTTCCACATTCAACTTGATACACGAATCTTTTTCATATGCTTTCAAGCTCGACGTTAATTATTGGAATTAACTTTAACACAGTTTGTTAAGAACCACTTTCTCTAACTAGAATATTCTCTTCGAACGAAAACAAATCAAAGAGCGATAATTCCATAAACCTTAAAGTAAGTCGTAAACAATATTTCTCCACTTTAAGTAACAAACTTGAACTGTTTATTTTTTTTTCTTAAATTAATACCCAAACACACTTTCTCATTATTGTACAGACCATTCAACAACTTACAATATATCAAACCAGAACTTTGACAACATTTCAATCTCAACATAAAAGAACGTTTGAACTTTTTAAAACCACATCTTTACTCCAGTTGTTTGTATCTCTTGTTTATATAAATATTTTATTCATTGTTGTACAAAAACTGTTGTTTCTCATGTTGTCCTTTTTCTATGTTTGTTGAATACTAAAATTTAATGTGAGAGGAAATTGTTAATTTCATCACGCAGCCTAATTTACTCAACAATTTTTCATCCATATAATTTAATCCATTAACACAACCTCCACAGTTGCGTGACCTTTGTCGGAGTTAGCTACTCCTCGTTTCCTTAATCCTTCAACACGGGTCTCTCTCCCACGAGTATAAATACTGGTTGACCTTTCGCCTCTTTCTCTTTTCCGACTTAGGCCTCGGGCGGACATCTCGCGTGGAGATGAGGTAAAAAAATCTCTTTTTCGACTCAGGCCTTGAGCCGCTACCTCGTGCGGAGGCGAGGTATAAAACTTTCTCTTTTTCACTTAGGCCAATATGTGACATCTCACAGATACAGCGTTTCCCATATTCTGGGAACACGCTAAGGACAATACGCGTACGCACGGACACTCAACACGAAACACACACATAACTTCTCCATACAAACACTATGTAACTTTTCATGTCTTCGTGTATTAATATATTTGTTTACCCATAATATATATTTGTTTACCCATGTATATCGGTCTTGTTTGTTTTCTTTTGTCTTCTTCGGACCTATAATTAATGCCCGGCATTCCTATGTAGCTGGACCGACTAGCAGGAAAGTTTAACCTTCTGATATCTCTTCACATTTCAACCCCAGCGGTCCTCTACACATACTTCGTTTCGAGAGATCTAAAAACTCAAAAGGCTGTTTGGAGATCCAAAGTTATCTTTTCTCGGGGTCTCCGACGAACGTGATCAGACGTAAGGCCACTGATAAAGACGTTTCTTTATTTCACCATTTCTATATTTTTCTACTGTCAACTGTTTTAAAGTTAGTTTTTCGCCAACGACTTCAATTTCTGAAGAAACTGGGCAATTGATGCCCTGTGCTTTGCTTACATTTAGAAAAGCTTTGCAAAATCTAGTTCTTCTGCTTGAGATATAGTTTTTGTAGAATTTCTTAAACAGATATATAATTGATGAGAATGTTTATTTTGTTGTTCATGCCGTGATTCTCGACGGGTAATAAGTTAAATTTTCTGAACCTGTTGTTCCAATGCTCAGCAGCTTCTCACAAATGAGGATCCATGTCAAAGTTCTCCGTTCTTAGCAAACGCTCGACTGATTAGCTTGATCAGCGAATAAAATATTTTTTTTATATAAAAGTGCGAGTTACAATACCTGGATTAAGTTTGATAATTTTATTAAGGCCCCAAATCACGCCCTTATTGGAAATATCTGTTGTGAATTCGAAGAATACTGTTTTAGACTTAACATGTTGGGACTATTTTTGAAATCCTGTAAGTATAAACCCTCTTTGATAAAAATTTCCGTTTTCCTGAAGTTAGATATAAATATCCAGGACTTGAGATTTGGTGATTGAAAGATTTAAAGTAAAGATTCCTTCAAGAATCATCTTCAAATTTTGCTATAGAAGAGAGACTAGGAAGGCAGTAGATAACGATTGACATAACATTTAAATTTTTGAAGATCAATGTTGGCTAGAAATAATGGAGCTGGAAGACAGATCCACAAGCGAAAAGTGCAAGAAAAGAAACTTTTAGCATATAACTTACGGTTACATCTAGATTAATAATATTACTCTATTGAGTAAAAAGTTTAGGAAACGGATTGAGTATAACTTATATATATTATATATAAATTATATTAAAGATATATTATATTATATTATATTATATATTTATATATATATATATATGTGTGTGTGTGTGTAAAAAGTAAAAAGTATCGCGTTGAATTTCTTTAATAAACTTAATTAAGGGGCTGAAACTCATGTAAAAAAATATTTTTTACTAAGATTTCCTAATAAAAAAAATTCAAAAATAATTTCATACATGTCCTGAAAATTTCATTAAAATTCGATAATTATTTGATTTTTGCAAGAATTTCCAAATTAATGTTTGTCACCACAAAAAAGAGGCTAAAATTTGCTATGATAAATGTTAGTACAACCACTGACGCAAGAAAAACAGGTTTTTAATCAAAATTTCAAGTGTGCTAAAAAGGAGGAAAGAATTTTATTAAATAATAAAAAAAATACTTTAATCCTTCCTCTTGTTATATTAAGCGTTTGGTAGCGAGAGAAAGGAATAACGAGGATTAGATTTTGAATAACGTTTATCGTTAATATGTCGTACAGAGATATTAAAAGATGCATGGAATATCCGTTTCAGTGGCCGATCGTCAGGATGGCGGTCGCGGGCAAGGGAAACGATGAGTGTTGACATACTTGTACTGGCCTGGCTGAGGTCACAGGATATGGTCGGTAAACGTTTGGTTGATCGAGGTCACAGTGGCAGGTTGTTTTTGTTAGTTGGTAGGCCCGTTCCATGGAACCAGTCCGCAGTGATAAACAGCGTTTCGCTGAGTTGCGATCTGGTGTCGTAGTGGTGCCATTAACATGTAGGCAAAGTTTTATCAATAATGGTACACGGGTTAAGGCAGCAACTCGTCAGACAAACAGATAGAAATTGCCATATATATATAAAAGTGAACATAGAAGTCAACACCTAGAGGCGACAGTCTGTTTCATGCTAGTGCAATCGTCAGGCCTGACGATTGCACTAGCATGAAACAGACTGTCGCCTCTAGGTGTTGACTTCCATGTTCACTTTTATATTTACACACGCTCTATCTCTGATATATAGCACACTTTAAGACTATATTTCTTTATATATATATATATATATATATATATATATATATATATATATATATTGTGTATATTATATTATATATATATTATATATATATATTTCATATATTATGTATATTACTAGCAGGCTTTGCCCGCTCTCTATCGATCGCAAAGTAAGATATATTCACTACTTGAGATCTATGAAACAAAAATTTAAAATGAACATTTCATTTCTAAATTGGTTTGTTATAGTTAAGTGAAGTTTTACAAATCGATGCCAACTTGTTGAAGGCCAAGTAAAATGCCAAGTAAAATGCAAAATTTAAACCCTTTCTGCACTATATAAGACGATATTGCTAAACAGAACTATTTTTATATGAAAATCAAAGCAATCCTCGAATAAAAGAACAGTAATGAAGAGTAGTTAATGAAATAAACATTTTAAAAATCAGTATGGAAATTAGTTAAAACTAAAGAGTGATATTGCCTAGAAGTTAACATATAATAATGATATTGAGATTTTAGTGGGTAAATTACTATAAAGTGTGTAAATTACTCTCGAGTAGTTTGTAACACGTTTATCATCATCTCTCAATTGCGTCTCTGTCTTTGGGCAGAGTGCACTCAGGGACGGCACCGTTGAAGGACAGAGTCGTGGCTGAGGAAAGTTGTACTAGGTGCCCAGCCCTGAGGAACAGCTGACTGAGGCCGCGCCTTTCTCATTTCACTATAGAGCGGGATCGGTGCACGTACCAAGGCCAGCGCAGCCGACGGCTGCGAGGCTCGGGCAATTTCCTAGCCCGGGTGTACGCGCTGGGGCTCCTCACATGTCTTTCTTAAACCGCAAGAAAAGTTCAAGAAAGACATTTAGGTTACTAACACACTAAAAAGAGAATGTCTCATATCGATAATATTTAACATCGAAAAACATAAGAAAAAAAATAATTATTTTTAATAATATGTGGAAATCTCCACGCTTTGCCTGATGATGGTCTCGAGACCGGAAACGCGTGTAGCAAAATTATGGAAAATAAAGCATAATATTTTTTTTTTAAAATCCACATTACAACCCAAAAACGTTTGCGGTTTCTCTCTTCTTTTAATTTTATATATATATATATATATATATATATATATATATATATATATATATATATATATATATGAAAAATTTCTCAGAGTTAACTTTCATATATATATATATATATATAGGAATGATATATATTACATTATATCAAACATGTTTGGTTAAATAATTTAGACATATGTCGATTTATATTGGTTGTGATCCTTTCAATTTCATGGATTCATATAATAATTATTTATATAATAAACAGTATTAACTACATTTACCGGCCTGAATGTCCGAGAAATGTCATAGAATATGTGTCCTCCGACAGGAATCGAACCTGTATCCTACACGGAACCGTCATTTCGCCTGACGTGCTATACCATTTAGCTACAGAGGAAGCGTCTGGCTAGCAAAGACAATTACTGTTTTAAGCAACAAATATCCATGATTTCTCTCGAAAGATCATATCTGCTCGAAGCGTATTTTAACGTAAACAAATGTAGTTAATACTGCTTATTATAAAACAGAGTATTTACTTAAATATTTGTATCTATAGAAATAACGTGCAAACGGAAAATATAATTAAAATAACGTGCAAATAGAAAGTATATTAATTGTCGGACTTATTCCATTTCATAACACACACACACACACACATATATATATATTCTATAATGGCTTAACAAACGATGATGGTGTAGTGTGGATGATGCATTTACGAGTTAAATTTGTCTCCACTAAAACAAGTTAATTACTAAATTATCTATGCTTGAATGTTGTGTATGTATCTACATTTCAATGAGTTAATGTATCAACGCTAGATATAACAATCGGTCGGCGGTTGACCACTCATAGTTCAAGCCTTGCATTAATTATACATTCAGCGGAGAGACATGGGTAAAAGTCCAGTTGTCGTACTACTTTCTAATTAGCCATTGATTGTGTTTCCTTTTCTTTTTTCATTAATTATACGCATTATTTATTCAATTCTATTTCCCTCTTTGTCTGGTTATTGTTTTTGAGATGCTTCCTTAATAGTGCACAGACATTTTTTGTTGTTTCACTGTTAAGATGGTTGGTGTTATACTCCGTCAAATTAGATATCATTCTGATTCATTCTGCATGCTGGCCGGATGTGACCGCCACGGAGGCAGAGAACGAAATAACAAAAGTCGTTTTCTGTGCATTGGGCTCCACTCACGACGTCCGGTCTACAAAGTGAACTACGGCGGTGGCCAATCACGAACGTTCCCGCCAGTAAGAGAGACACCCCTTGGGACTACCAGACCTGTTTAAAAGCAGACTCTGAGGAAGACCTGACACAGTTGCGGCTGCTGCTGCTACCGCCGCCATGACCTCGTCACTATGACAACAAAGTTGCGGACCGGTCACCAGGCAAAGTACTACTACCGCCACAGTCGCCGCCTTCACTGCCACCACTAAACATGACCTTACATTTCAACGACCGTTACTACTTCCTGGCTTGACCTACTACCTCGGCTATTCAGTTTTCGACTTAACATCTCTACCCCGATTCTTCCCAGCTACAGGCCTCCATCGATACCAACACCCGCCGTCACCTTGGTCTACCTTGACATACATCGACTCGCTTACAAGACACTCCCTTCATGGTCGACGCAGCTACCACCGTTACACAGAAGAGCTCTACCTCGACTCGCTTACAAGGTACTCCTTTTGCAGTCGACGCAGATACCTCCGTTCCACAGAACCGGCCTCCCTAAACCCGCCGTCACCTCGACCTACTTCGACCTGCCTCAACTCGATTACAAGGCATTCCCTTCGTAGTTGACACAGCGACCTCCGTTCCACACAACAGCTCTACCTCGACTCGTTTTACAAGGTACTCCCTTTGCAGTCAATGTAGCGACCTCCGTTCCATACGACAGCTCTACCTCGACTCGCTTACAAGGCATTCCCTTCCCAGGAGTAAACGATATCCGTTCCATACAACAGATGTACCAACGACAAGACGAACTATGTGATATCCAACCAAACGTGCACTAACCGTATCTTGTAACCGCTGCCACGCCTGCATAAAAATGGTTCAATCCTCGACATTACGCGTACTCCGGACCATATTCCTGTACTATATACCACAATAAACTCTAATCTTTGTTATTCCTTACTCTCACTACCATACACTTAATATAACATTTGGTAGTGTAATGTGGTATTTATCTCTCTTTCTGGGTAGATCTCTATAAAAGGAGAAGAAGATAACACGTGGAGGAGGCGGGCAGATAGCCAACGAAGATAACTTTCGCCCTCTAACCATGTTAAACACAGAGTTAAAGATTTTGGCGAAGATCTTAGCCAACCATTTGCAGTTTGTCCTGTCTAGTCTGATTGGCTCCGAACAGACTTGTGCTGTGAAGGGCAGGACTATTCAGGATAACCTGCATATGGTACGCTTGATCAGTGAAGCCGCGCTGATCAATTTAAATCAGTCCATGGCCTTCGATAGGGTTGACCATCGTTTTCTGGAGGCTGTCGTTTCAGCGGCCGGTTTCGGGTCCGACTTTCGCTCCTGGATCCAACTTTTGTATGCGACTCCCAGTGCGCTAGTGGAAGTGAATGGGGTAAGATCGGAGCCTTTCGTTTTGTCTCGCTCCATTCGTCAAGGTTGTCAGTTTTCGCCTTTGCTTTACGTTCTTGCGTTTGTTACACTAACCCCTGGATGGTTCGGGTGGTCGCGGTCGATGTCTTGGTCGCAGCACCAATTGTGACATTAACCCCTATGGTTGGTTGGGTGGTCGCGGTCGATATCGTGGTCGCAGCACCAATTGTGTGACACCCACAACCACTCGAGCGTCGATCACTGCCCCAATGTGTGACACTGACCTCCCTGTGTCTGGTTAGATTCGGTATCAACTTTGTCGTCCTCAGCTCGCCTCCAACGTCTGGTCACCGAAGTGACTGCTTTGATCTCTAGTCTAACTTACTCACGTTGTGATTTGATCTTAGGTAGACGAAATCAATCAGGCGTCGGGCCGTAGTGCAAGCTGAATCCGGGGTGAAGGTGACACCGCACAAGGGTATGTAAAGAAAAATAATACAAGCTCAAAAGGTTCAAATGTATTGAGAAATAACAATTATCTTTATGTCTGTCTGTTGAATACAGGAATGCGTCTCTCTCCTAGCCCGCTTCTATGGATTCGTGACACTTTTTGCTTTTCTTAAGCGAGTTCTGATATCTTAAGTTGTTTTTCAATAAAACTGCTTTTGGTATAAGTTGATATTCAGTAAAACTTGCTTCTCGTTGATATTCAGTAAAACTTGCTTCTGGTTGATATTCAGTAAAACTTGCTTCTGGTTAAAAATCTAAGTCGATCTTCGATAAAACTTGCTTTTAGTGGGAAGTCTAAAGTCGAAAAGACGTGGAAATCTTCGGTTAGCTTCTGCGAGGCGCGATTCTCCGACTCAACTGGACTGCAAACTTCTTCCTGGAACTCTTCGAACGCCCGGAGACGTTCGTTTATATGGACGTCGACCAAAACCTGGTGTGGGACCGGACGTGGTTTGCGTTCTTCGATAATTCCAAATCCCCAATAAGGATTCTCTTTGTCTTCGGACAGGAAAATTTATCACTTCCCATTTTTGGAAGTCAGTTACTTTCTGTTTTAGAGGGGTTCTCCCCCTTCTGTGAGGAGAGGTCGGAGGAGAATTATCCTCCTAAGCTCTTCCCTTCTCATACTGGTACCTCACACCAACCTCTTCGTGGGCGTCAACAAGTTTCTCCTTCTTTCTCATACAATCACCTCCGCCCATCACCCATGTTACCACTCAGCCGATGACCTCTTGGCGGTGTGGGTGTGGCTAGACTGGCATTAGTTTACATTACCATTCAGAAAAAAATTATCTTCCTTTTTTTTCTTTCTTTTCTATCGGCCAGAATTCTTATGAATCCCACATTGCCATAATTAAAAATTCTTTTTATCATATCTTATGTGGGAAATACAAGTGTATGTTGTAAGGAGTTTCTTTGCTGATATTTGTTTAGTGTTTAAGAATGTTTGATGTTTAAATTTGTAAGTTAGATGTTTGTGCAGAAGAATGTTAAAGTTCTGAAAAGTTCGCTTGGCTTTGATAACAGGCAGTTCACTGTGTGTGTGAATGTAGTTAATGTCCGTGTGTGAGTAGAAGATTGCGAGGATACACGTACGAGGTTTTGGTTGTGGAACTTAATATTCTACTAAAGTTTCTTCCTTAAACTTCTGCTTTTTATACAGTAAGTAGGCTCCAAGAACGAGCTCGGGAAGGATATTGAAAAAAGTGTCAATTTATGTGATTGGCCAAAAATCGACCAATTGTTGATTCTTTACTATAGCAAGTTTGGTGAAACAAAACACGAGAAAGTTTTATGTGGCTCGTGCGATGCGTAAATTGTCTTTACTGTTTATTTATTGTCCAATTGCTGTTGAGTAATTTGTGGGCGTGGTGTGTGTAGGCGTCACTACAATATCAATTTAAAATTCAGTGATTATACACTGTACATTATACTAAAACAGTGAAAACACACTTTACATTTCATAGAAATTAAACGAAACTAACTCAGCATTATCACACTTCTTTTATTTCAATAAATTTTCATAAAATTTACATGTTACTGTCCTGTACAGTAATGTACATTGTACTGTATTCAGTACTGTACACAGATTTTTGCACTTTATTATTTTTCCCTTACGCTATAATCATAAATATGCGTGCACTACAAATGTTTATTCTACGAGGTAACAAAGAGGACTATGTGGGATGGTGCAAAGCTGTAGCATCAAACTACATCTAGTGTGATGGAACTGTATAGAAATATGTACTGTATAATAATATAAGAAAGTATTGTATGTAAATATAATGTACACTGTGTATAAAACATAAAAATATAAGAATAAAAAATACAGTATAAAATATATCTGCAGTACATTATAAAAATACAGCATAAAAATTATTGTAATACTGTATAATACTACATTGCAGTATTATAAAAAATATATATAATAATATATATTAAAACAATATATATAATAATATATATTAAAACATAAAAATATAAAATACAGTATATTCATATAAGATTTAAAAGTATTTATGGTACATTTGTAGAGGACCGTGTGGGTTTGAGTGTTGCTGAATTAGAAACACGTGCTGTTTGTTCCTGCTAGGAGGTCCAACTACATGAATATGGCAGACTCAAGTTGTTTCGCAATCGTCAGGCCACGATTGCGTCTAGCATGAAACAGACTAAGTGTTGACTTCAATGTTCACTTTTATATTTACACACGCTCTATCTCTGATATTGAGCACTTTATCCCATAAATATAGCACACCTTAAGATTATATATATATATATATATATATATATATATATATATATATATATATATATATATGGTCGATTTTTAAGGCAGGTGACTTCTTGATGTTATTGATCTGGAGAGGGAGATCCCAATGTGCGGCACCTTTGAAAAGTGGCTGAAAATCATACCACGGGTTGACCCAAGCCTTGTGGGTGAAATTGGGTTGACGGAACCCTTGGGGGCCGTTGAAGGCTGTGCTAGCATGAAGTCACAAGTCATCGTGACCGAGAGTTTGAGCGTGCTGGCCTTCTTCTGACTGTTGATCACGCTAAATAACACGATCTCTCAAAAACTGTAACTAAGATATGCATTGCATATTTGCAGTATAAACCACAGATGAGCTCTATGGGTGTCGAACAAACACAATAGGGATTGGCTAGCCGTCCTAGTAAACAGGTATCCTCGAATACGAGTGGCCAGTTATTATTATATATATACCTGTATATATAAAATATGTATATATATATATATATATATATATGTGTGTGTGTATGTTAATATATCTATATATATATATATATATATATATATATATGCCACATATATGACAAGAAATGCAGATCGATGGCTGGCTTTATGAGCCACTGTCGTTCACACAACCGACGAATGCAGTGTTGTGAGGGAGTTTAACTGAAGGTCTGAACATGTTATTCTCGCTTTGCGAATCGACAGCCACCATATATATATATATATATATATATATATATATATATATATATATATATATATATATAATGCGTATGCGTGTATATATATATATATGTGTGTGTGCGTGCGTGTGTATATATATGTGTGTGTATGTGTATATATGTATATATATTTATGCGAATCTTCGAATTTAACTTGACTGAAACAACACCTGTCAGTTAAGTGATACGTTTCTCCACTTTAATTATATTTATCCTTACCTTTTGATATTGAACACTTTATGAGAAAAACCTGCTTGCCTAAAATGCCTTTTCACTAGTAAATTACGGAAAATATACCAGCAATTCTAGCGCGTAAAACTCTGACAATTTAATTATATATATATATATATTTATGTAAATATATATATATATATATATATATATATATATATATATATATATATATATATATATATATAGTGTGTGTGTGTGTGTGTGTGTGTGTGTGTGTGTGTGTGTGTGTGTGTGTGTGTGTGTGTGCCGGGTGCAAAAGCAAAATTATCCAAATCGTGTAAAATAAAAAACACTAAACTAATTGAGTTTCTCTTTTCTAGGTTTTCAGATGAGCCCTTTAGACATCTTACCACCATTTTTCGTAAGAATCACTGAAAATCCCTTTCAGTTATTCATCTAAAAATGAGCAGATTAAAATTGTTTTGTGTAAGGCCCACTGTCTTCCCAACTGAGCAATGGTGAGAGGAAAAAGTTCGTTCATTCAGGTCTTCAGTAATAGTACCAACATTCATACTCTGGCTTCCATCTTCAAAGTCAGTTCATAAGACATTTGGCATGTGAGAGAGAAGTTTCTGCTATGCTAATCCAAAGAGCAGTGAAAAATACTTGAAAATGAAATTGTACTTGAAACCTGTGAGGCTCCTTGTTACTCCAGCATAGAAGGTTAGAAGGTTAGAGAAGGCGAAGATCATCTTGAATAATTTGGGAAATGATCCTTAAATAATATATACATATTTGAACTCAGTTTCCATCCTTCATGAGCTTCCGGTCGTTAGCTATGATTAATTAATGATGAACAGGTTATTTTTGTTTAGGATCGATTTCATCACGATACTTCTATTAAGCTTAGCGAGTAATTATACGTTTTTATTGTTCAAAGAGTCCAATAGTGTTATAAAAACCTTGGAGAATTTCAGTAAGATATCTAAAGATATCTTACTGAAATTCTTTGAACAATAAAAATGTAATAATTTTTATAACACTATTGGACTCTTTGAACTTAAATAAGAAATAGTTTGTTGCATATAATGTTTTCATTTTTCAAAACACTGTCAAAATATTGTGTCCATGTTCTTAGTTGATATTATTGAGTGTTTTTTTTTTTTATTAATAAGGCTTCCATTATTTTTAGCCTTTTTTTTTGTTACGTGTAGATGATGCTATTATATTTGTGTGTTATGAATAGGGTCCGGTAGGTCTCCATTAATATTTAAATGAGATCTAATTGAGCTATGGTCAGAAAGGTCTAGAGTGAGTCTTTCTGTCAAACATGTAGTATGTCCTAAATAATTATTTACGAATTTTAATTGATCAGGAATACAATTCCTAAATGGGCACTTAAATTCGTAAATAATATTTGGCCTATTTAATTTTGTTCTAAGTGGTGAATTATTAGTTTTAACTATAAGGTTAGAGGTTTTAAATTTTTTTGTAATAAATACTTAATCTAATTTTTTTGCTATTGTCAACTGGTATTGTGCATTTTTTTTATAATGTTCTTAATTCTACTTTCGTCTTGTTTCAAATATATATATTTGTGTGTGTGCGCGTGCGTGCGTGTGTGTATATATATGCATATATACATAAGTTCAAAATGGCAGCTGATATCTACAACGACATTCAGTTTGTTGTTACCTGGGGCAAAAAATGCTTTGTTAATTTTAACGCTTCAAAAAATAAACTGGTCTCTATTAATCACTTCAAAGAGTTCCCTCTGCCTTCCATCAGTCTGGTTGATGCTGACCTCCAGGTGGCTGACTCCTTCATCGGTTAACGTACTCGGCTGACATGAAATGGAAAGACTATACTGAATCCATTGCTAGGTCAGATGTCAGGAAAGTTGGATCACCGGTTCGTGCTAGACGGTTTTTCTCTCCAGAGTCTCTTACATATCTATGTCTACTATTCGTCCATGCTTAGAATATTGTTGCTATCCATCTAGAGCTCCAAAGAATCAGCAATATTGTTGGGCCCAATCTGGCGTCTCAACTTCAGTCACTTTCCGTTTCTTTACATTAATTAGACTCTTCAAATTTAAGCGCAATAGTAGACTGGCAATGAAGCCTCATCAATTTACACGTGAGCTGGTTAGAAGTAACCCTAAACTCTATACTAAATTTATTTTCTCACATTTCTCCCTTGTGGAACTTGCTTCTTGCTCCATGCTTTCCAACCAACTTTAATCTGCAAAAATTTAAATGCATTTTCAATCGCAAACTGCTGTCCTCCTGATTACTCTTCCTCTTTTCTAGCTCTTTAGTAATGTTTCTGTATCTAACTATTCCACAACTAGTAACCCCTTGCGTCTCTGTGGCTTTGCTGCCTTGCTTTGGGGAATTCAATTAATATATATATATATATATATATATATATATATATATATATATATATATATATATATATATATATACTATCTACAAATAATATATATATATATATATAAAAGTGAACATAGAAGTCAACACTTAGAGGCGACAGTCTGTTTCATGCTAGATGCAATCGTTAGGCCACGAGTGCTGTTATTTTTCTCGGCTATTTATATATACGGGTCAGTGGTGCATTGTGGGTAGTCTATTTTGGTGGTTATTTTACCGGAAGTCGTTTATTTGTTTATTTATTTATTTGGGTTAAATTATTTTGCTTGTTTTTATTTATTTTTATTTTTTATTTTTATTTCTTATCTTATATATTTATTTATTTTTAATTTGATCGGTGTTTTTATTAACGTACTAAAAATGTCTTTATATAGCTTATTTAATAGTTTTGTTTTTTAATTTGTTTATTACTTCATGTATTTCTTTGGATTGATTATCTTTATTTGTTTTTTTTTCTAACGGCTAGTTTATCGGTATCGGTTGTTAGTTTATTTATATAATTGGATGTATTTAGATCAATTTATTTTAATTGTTATTATTTATTTGTTATAGTGTATATTTTTAAATAAAGTAGTATATTTTTTTTTTATTTTTATTCATTTTTTTATTGTTATATAACAGTTATAGCTATTTTTTTCATCCGATTTTTGGTTTAATTTTTATAGTCTAACTAATATTTTGGTCATAATAGTTTGCTAATTTGTTTATTATTTATTTTATTTATTGAATTTGTTTCTCATTTTTTATTCTATTTCGTCTATTCTAACAGGTATGATTTGGTAATTAGTTTGGATTAATTTATTTTGCTTATTTTATTGTCATTTTGTTTGTTTATTTATTTATTTTTCGTTTTCGATTTTTAAGTAACGTAGTAAAAAATTGTTTTCGTGTCTGCATTTTGAGATGAGCTCGGATCTTTTATTTAATAATTTATTTTGGTCTGGGAAGGTAATGATAGCTGTTTTTTCCTCCAAGCAAAGTTTGCAAGTTTTTGATTGGTTGTTGTAGGCTGATGATCTTTTCCTTATTTTCCAAGATATTTTTGGTGTGGTGTGCGTTTTGTTTTTAATTTCCCAGATATACTTAGAAAGCATTGTGCTGTTCGCATATTTACTATTTGTGAAAGATGTTTTGTGTACATAATTTCTTTGTTTCCAGGGTCCTTCAGTTACTCCTATGTATACTTTTTCTTCATTATCTGGTGATTTTATCGTGGCTTGATATATTACGTTGTTTTGTAAACAATTACCGTTTAAGGGACATTCGTTCTTTATTCTGCAGTTGCACGTTGGTTTAATTTGTTCGTGTGGTTTTTTGATAATGTTGTGCTTTTTTATTATTTGTGCCATGTTCTCGGTGCTGATTTTTACTGTGTTTTTGTTGAATATTTTGTGTAGGGTGCTTGATTCCAGGAAGTCTTTTTGTAAGAGTTTGAAGAATATTTTTCCTACCTTTGTTTTTACGTTTTTGGTGTACGGTGGGTTGAACCATATGATATTTCTTTTCCTGTTGGCCTTTTTTGTGTTCAGTGGTGAGTATGTGAGTGTTGCTGGGAATCCGCTATCTTTCAGGGCTGTTTCGTATTCTTTCTTAGCTTTGTTAAATATAGATTTATTGAAGGAATTGTCGGAAAGTCTGCGGCTAATCGATTTTGGTATCTGTTTGATTATAGTAGGCGGGTGGTTGGAAGATGTGTATATATAGAGTGGTTTATCATTGGGTTTTCTGTATGGTTTGTATGTGCCTTTTTTTAGGTTGAAGGTAACATCTAGAAAATCTACTTCGTTTAGATTAGTTTTTATATCTATGTCGAATCCGTTAATTTTGAAAATCTTTATTATTGCTTTTCTAGTTTTGTCGGTGTTTTGTTTGTTACAGTTTCTTAAGATTATGAGACCGTCGTCCCTGTAGTCTCCTGTGTCATTTCTATCTATTATTTTGCTTAGTTCGTGTAGTAAGTAAATACCTACGATTTCGCATGTCCAGCACCGTCAAAGCTTCCCATTGTAGTGTCAAATATCCCATCTTCCTTTATCCATGCTTATTCATTGTGAAATTGTAATGATTTACGGGAGTGCTTAATGATGTCGATTTCGTTTGGTTTTATTATTATTTGTTCCTGAGCTAAGTTGATCGCCTTATCTAACATGCGTTCTGTTATGGATGGGTTAAATTCTTTTATGTCTAATTGTAGGAATTGGCAATTTTGTTTGTTATTTATGCTGTGGAACCAGTAATAGTTGCTTTTGTGTTTTTCCACTGGTTTACTCCTAACTTCTTCCTAAGTTAAGAATTAATTCTTTCTAGTATCGTTTTACTTATTTTACTTAGTTCGCTTTTGGCTGGGTTTATGAGTCTGCATGCAGGGTTGGTTTTGAAATTTTCTTTGTGGTCTTTTAGTGTGATAAAGGCTTGCGCCTTGCTCATGCAACTTATTCGGTCATCTAGGTCTAATTTTTGAGCGATTGCTTTAGCTTCTTTATTGATATAGTGTTTTATTGTTTTAGGTGTTTTGGTTATGTTGTTCGTGAGTAATTTATTGTGCATAGGAGGGCTTAGTTTGTATAAATTTCTTGTTTTGTCAGCTGCGATAAATACATTTGCTGAATTGTTTATTTTAGTTATATCTTCTTTTATTTTTTTTAAATGCATCTTGTTTTTTATGGAATTTTATGTTTCTAACTAGGTCAGTTAAGTCTTTCTCGAAGTCATCTAATTCTTTTTGTTGCGGGGGCATTTTTTTGTTTTGAAGCCGTATTTTTTCCACGAGTGTATTTTTATTGTGAAGGTCCTGGTTTAAAAAGTGGGATTTCCATCTCATTCTTTTTATGAAACTTTCTGTTTTATCAATTAATTTTATCTTATATTTGGAAGGGGATGGGATGGGTATGTTTTTTAGGGAGTAGTCGAGGCTAAATCTTTCTATGTCCATACTGCGTTATAAATGTAGCGAAAGTGCTCTACTGTTTATCAGGAGCTGAATATGAAGATGTGCTATATTTATGGGATAAAGCGCTCAATATCAGAGATAGAGCGTGTGTAAATATAAAAGTGAACATAGAAGTCAACACTTAGAGGCGACAGTTTCATACTAGATGCAATCGTCAGGCCACGAGTGCTGTTATTTTTCTCGGTTATTTATATATACGTCGTTGGCCTTTTTTGTGTTCTGTGGTGAGTATGTGAGTGTTGCTGGGAATCCGTTATCTTTTAGGGCTGTTTCGTATTCTCTCTTAGCTTTGTTAAATATAGATTCATTGAAGGAAGTCTGCGGTTAATCGATTTTGGTATCTGTTTGATTATAGTAGGTGGATGGTTGGAAGATGTGTGTACAGATGAGTTCATTGATTCCTCGTAGTGAGACAATGTGTATGTATGGAGAGGGGATATACACATATATGCACGCATGCTGACAGAAACACACGAAAATGGAAATATATCTAAGAAAACACAGGAGTCATTAAAAGATAAGAATGCCGATAACTACTCCATTTCTCCTGGCCAATCTTAATTGTTTTATAACCCTACATGCAGAACTCTTCACTGCCAGTTCAAGAAAGACATTTTGGTCACTAACACAGAAAAATAGAATGTCTCATATCGAGAATATTAAACATCGAAAAACATAAAGGAAAGAATTAATTATTTTTAATATGTGGAAATCTCCACCCTTTGCCTGATGACGGTCGCGAGTCCAGAAACACGTGTAGCAAAATTATGGAAAATAATGCATAATATTTTTAAAAAAATCCACATTACAACCAAAAAAGTGCAGAACAAAAGGAAAATGCATTTGCCTTCAGAGGACGAAATGCGTCGGTTTTCCTTTTGTCTTTATTCTTATATACATGTCGATGCCAACTTCCACACGTGAAATGTCACTATATTGCAGGTACAGTAACATGTAATGTGTATTATAAGGTAGAATTTCTTCTTCACCGGCCATTCTAACAATTGGTGATTCCTAATATGATAAAGATTTTATTTAATTACAGATTTATCTTATTATGGTGACTTCCCGTTTATTTTTAAAAAGTTTTTTTCATCTGTAATGAGATTTCTATCATTTTCAATTCTTTCGCTTGGCAAGGCTTTATCAGAACGCACCGGGACAGAGTTAATCGCCACAGTAACTTTATTTCAATATTGGCGTTATTCTCGATGAGATAAATCCGAACTATTTCAAAATTGTCTGAACCTTCTATTTCGTCTAAATGTGCAGACTAAGAAGTTGACGTTAGCATTATTTGTGTTACCACGTAAAATACCTACGACCGTCAGAGATTGCGGATAAACAATCCCTTTTCCAAATTGAAGGAAGCACTGATTTTCTGAATGCCAATCTCTCACCAGAACATTGCATCAGCTATTAAATGAAAACAGGATGGGAGATTGAAACTTTCCCAGTTCCTTAGTCATTTCCAGCATCTTGTGGGTCATCACAGCGGAATTGTACGCCACATATTTCCCCAAGCCTTCAGGTTTGGATTTCTTTTTTTTTATCAATGCAGCAAACCCTGGACGATTGCCACGCATGCCTGGTGCAGCATCAGTGCATATTGAACCAATCCTGCCAAGGTGAAGAGTTGTTATCTTGTGAAGAATTCTTTTATTATTATACTGGACATATCTATGGTTTGCAATGTTGTCTTCAGAGACTGGCAGAAGACTTTCTTCCACTTCCTTGTTCTTCACGTATCGAACGACTACCATTAGCTGACAAAAATTTGATGCATCAGTTGACTCCTCCACCTGTAGGGAAATCTTTACTGAACTGGACTTGATATCAGCAACAACCTGCTCCAAGATGTCTTCATTGATGTCGATGAGTTCGTTATGGATCTTATCATTTGATAAAGACATTTGTTGCTGTTTCTTCGCAGCTTCCTTGCCGGGGACAATACTTGCAATTTCAAGGGGACACAGCTTGATCAATTTATCGCCAATTATATGGGGCTTCAGTGACTTAGCAACCTGTTATGCATCTTTTTTTTTCACATTTTTTACACAGTTCGGGAACTATACAGTTTATTGTCCTTCAACAACACTATACAGTTCATCCCAATATTTATCACACTAAATTTCTGACTTTATACAAACTTTATAAACTTTAATTCACAGTGAGCTCAGAGAAAATTGCGTCATTTACATCAATAGAAAATTTTCCAAGATGGACAGAGGCAGAACAAACCGCTACCTGTAAAGAAATGACCTTTACTCTCCGCACCAAATCAACAACCTGATCTTCTAGAAGCAAAACATGAATTAGTTCTTTTATCAAAATTTTATAATCATTACGTAAACCGTAATTAAACAACTTTCTCGCAGGTAATTTTAAAGTTTAAATATAAGCTTAATTATTAATAATGAGTTCATTTCTAACTCTGTATGAGATATGCGGAGCAAACCGACAGCTAACTGATATGATATTTAGTTATTTGCAGGGCGTCAACGCAAAAAGGATCTGGCCAACAGCAACCATTAGTACACATCTCAACAAAGCACACTATGTTAATAGTTGTTTTTCAATACCATTTTAAAATGAATAATTACCATTTTTTTAATAAAGTTTTATGCTTGGTAATCTTTACAAAAAAACAAAATGCCACAATATAACAATAACCTAACTGCATTGTAATAAATGTTAAATCTCACTTCAGCCGTCTTTATAACTTAACAATTAACGCATAGTTTCATATAATTCAAATTCCTTTCTGAAAATATTAACTAGGTATAAAATATATCTATGTATAAATATTTACACCATCCCTCACGCATAGATAATAATGTGTAAGCACAAACACAATTAAACAATATTTAAACATCACATATGGGCAAAAACATCAATCAGTAGTTCCGTTTTTTATCAAAACAAACTTCTCACTGCCGTGTTTCCAACTTTATCATAGTTTTACCAGCAATTTCCCCTCGTTTTCCATTAAGTATACATTTACGCTATTATGATGGTAACAACTGGTAAAATTTCGGCAACGTAAACTTGTCAGATCGCTAAGCACGACACGAGAGTTTCGTTAATAAATCAGCCCTAATGATTCAGTATCCTCGCATGCACTAGGAGTGCTAGCACCCCTGGTTAAGAATCACTGGCCTAGTGGTTAAAAGCATTGGTTTGTGAATTTATAACATAATGGTTGTGAGTATCGATCTAGTAATGTGTACTTGCACTCAGTGGAAATGGGCGAGCAATAACTGATCATTACTAAATAAAAGTAGACACTAGTAGTGGAACGGGAACAGTATACTCCTGTAGATTAAATAATGGGTTCAGTTCGGAATTCCTTGTAGATTACCTAGATCGATATACACTTGAGGAAGGCCGAGGGGGTACAACAAAGCTGCATTATTCTTGTCCTATTTCTGGTCTAATTCTGCTTCATCAGGATTCGCATCATTAGTTTGGTTATGTTGCTTATTAAGCTGGCTTACCGATGGAGTTCGCATTCGTTTGCACCTGGATTTAGTGAGGTCCTCCGAGATGTGGCCACTGTTGTATATTTCGTTTATTACTTTTGTGACCTTGTTGATGCCGAAGTCGTCTAAAGCTGAGAGTATTTCTGATACGATCCTATCAGGCCCTGCCGCTTTTTTCCTGATCATTTTCTCCAGTGCTGACCTTAATTCATCTTTTAGCATTCATGGCCCTTCTGTATTTTCCAGCGTAAGTTTCTCTCTCGCATCATGAAAGTTTTTTTGATGTATTCGCTTCACTTTCTTATAGACAGTTTCCCTAAGTCCTTTTACTAAAGTAGATAGTGAAAGGGACTTATAAGTCTCTTAACAAGTTTTTTTTATACATACTCATGGGCAAAAAACGCCTGTTCCTGAATTTAGGCTACCACTGGATTTTCATCTGCCTCTTTATAATTGCGGACGTAAGAAATGCCGTATCCGGTGCGGATTTTCTACGCAAATATTGTCTTCTAAATCCTCTACATGGACGTCCTGAGACTCGTATCAGGTCGCCAGGTCACATTTCTTATACTGTTCCATTATGCCTCAAAGATAACCTGTTCTGCGTAAGTTTTTAATAATTTTTCTAGAATTGATAAGTCCTCCACCTACAAGGAAGTATTGTCACGTGCAATTACATGTCATTACTACCAGTGGTACTCCTCTAATCCGCAATCATATTAACTCCAGATAAGATGAAAGATGCTAAAGCTGAATTTAGCCACATAATGGAGATTGGTATTGAATTCCCTTCAGACGGCAACTGCGCTTCATCTATTTTACATTTAGTGGGCTTGCGGCAACTATGGAGCCCTCAACTCGGTCACAAAACTGAATATGTATTGTACTCTACTCTTCATACCCACGATATCCCAGCAGCTGCACAAGGTCAATGCGTTTTCCCCAAACTGTTCCGCCTACCACCAGATCCCGGTAGAGACGTAGGATATCCTCAACACTGCTATCATTACTCAGTTTTGTTTGTCTGAGATTCTGTTCCTTCCGGGCTAAGTAATATGCCATTGTCCTGCCAAAGATTCGCTGTGTTGCACGATTTGTTGATGATGTTCTTATAGCCAGTTCTTCTATGGAAGAACATGTGCATCAGTTGCAATTCGATCTAGAACGTTTTTAAATATCTGAAGTTGTTATCAACACAAGTTAATGTCAGTTTTGCAAATTCAATGTAATTTTTAAGATTTTTTAGTAGTTCAGATGATATTTCTCGTTCATCTTTAAACTCGCAGCTATTTCAAATTTACTTCTACCAGATAAAAGTTACACCGGTTCTTAGGAATAATTAATTTCTATCTCAAATTTCCCCTGCAGTGTTTCCAGGTATTAATACTTTTGACAAACGTTTTAACAAATGTCAAAAATTGCCACATAGTTTTGTCAACCTTGCCCAAGCAGCTTTTCGCATAATTAAATCTGCTTTGTCTGCTGGACTGAAATTGTCACGATCAGTCAAGAAAATGGCTGTTCAGTGGTTGATGCTTCTTCCATTGGCATGGGGGTGTTTTTCAGCTAAAGACCTATTTTCTTGAACAGTATTACCTACGGAGGAAAATGTCCTATCTTACCTTAAAATGGCTGGGATGACTAATGTTTCGGTTCGAGGCCCAAAATCCTCTTGCCTAAGTTGCATCCAACAAACACTCTAGGTCAGCACCTCTCACTCGCACCAAGCGCGAAACTTTCACCCACCTTTTGCCGAAATTCCACGAAGAGAAACGCGCCCTCTCCGCCCTGATCTTAACCTTAAGCTAATGCCTAAAGAAAGAGACCAGTTGCAAAGAGGAAAATTTCTCACCTGCGTGAAACTCCTGCTGTCTAGTTGTCCACACCACCATTCGCATAATGCCGAGCAGACACAAGAGCACATAGTGCTGATCCCTGGACATTGACGGTACCACATTGGAACAAACAGAACTGGCTTCCAGGACAAAATCTTTCCGTCCAAGATCCTGGTATTTACTTGACCCCCAGGTAAGTATCGAGTGAAGCTCTCAGCCAGAAGGCCGACAAAGCGATCGATCTGCGAACAGTTACTACGCTTGGATCCTGGTTTTTGGACGAAAAAAAAGAGGCTAATAATATGTGAAACGATTTGTTCAAGTACTCCCTGGTTAGCGGGAGTAGAAAACCGTAAATATTAAATTGATCCCAATGTTGTTCGATGTCTGAGAATCACTGCCCAATCCGATGCTCGCGAGGCACTGTTTTAGAGTCAACAATATTGGCCGCTCGTTCAGTTTCTCGCAGGCTGCTTGACTTAAATCAGCGAGATCAGGGGTTGTGAAAGGTCAAGGTTGTTTATCTAAGGAGCGGCTAATGGCGGCCGCGACAGATACATCCGTGGTTAATGATAAGAAGGAATTCGGTTGATCACGGATATAAGACAATTTAGTGAAGTTTTAGCGAGTGCAGTTTTCGCTTCGCTGAAAGCAGAAAGTGTGTTATTAGACAGAGTTATCTTCGCATTCTTTTTTCTTGTTTTCGTAACATGTCGGAGAGAGGTGCTAACAGCTGTGAGCAATTTGGAAGAAATTGTCTGTAATAATGTATGAGGCCTATAAATCTCCGAAGCTGTCGGAGCGTTTCAGGTTTGGGAAACTTTTGAATAGCCTCAACTTTCTGTGGGATAGGTGTAATTCCTGTGCCATCTATCTTGTGCCTGAGAAAGATTATACTAGGCACTGCAAATACACACTTTTCCGGATTTATTTTTAAACCAAAATGTTCCAGGCGTTGGAACACTTGGGTAACATGTTGTATGTGCTCGTCTTTGTTTTTACTTGCGATTAGCAGATCGTCTATGTAGGCAAATGAGTGAGATAATCCTCTTGCTTCATCAATTAGTCTTTGAAAAGACTGTGCAGCATTCCTTAGGCCGAAAGGCATACGTAGAAATTCATAGAGACCGAATGGAGTAGTTATGGCCGTTTTTGCTATATCTTCCTCTGCTACAGGGATCTGATAGAATGCTTTTCGCAAGTCGAGTTTAATGAATATGCGTGCCCCTTGAAGTGTTACTGCGAAATCCGCCAAAATTGGGACTAGGTATTTATCCGTCGTTGTCTGGGCGTTTAAACGCCGAAAATTTCCACACGCACGCCATGCTCCCTCCTGCTGCTTGGGGACCAAATGGAGTGGTGGCGCACATGGGCTAGACGATGGTCGAATAATTCTTAAATTAAGCATGTTTTGAAACTCCGTCTTTGCTTCTTTATATTTGTCAGGCCGGAGTCGGCGTGGTGGCGAAAAAACGGGCGAACCAGTTGTTTTGATGTAATGTACTGTCTTATGTTTTACTTCCTCCATTAAAGTAAACGGTTTGGTAATTGAATGGAATTGGTCCAAAACAGCCTGAAGAGGATTGTTGACAGGCTGGGCTACACAGATTCTAGTCGATATCTGCGATGACAAGATTCCTGGGCGTTTTAGGCTGGTGGTTTTATCTATGAGCGTATGTGTTGACATATCAACAGCCAGTTGATAGTGGGCTAAGAAGTCGGCCCCTAGTATGGGCATTTTCACATCAACAACAGTAAATAGCCAGGAAAAGGATCTACGAAGGCCTAAGTCTAGCGATAATGAGACCTGACCATAGGTATTAATTCTGCTACCGTTGGCAGCGCGTAACGCGAAAGATGCAGGCGTGACGTGGATATTTTTCTTAGAAGGGACTACGCTGATTTGAGCCCCTGTGTCAACAGGGAACGAATCACCAGTTATGGAGTCTTTTACCTAGAACAGACGGGTGGTTGTGTTACCCCCAACAGTGGTTGCCGTCTTCAATGACTGTCGGGTTCGCTGTTTCCCGCTGGTGATTTATTGGTATTATTAGGACGGTTATTAAATCCGCAAGGTTTATTCCATTTATAAGCCGCTTGTCCAAACTTGAGATTATACCAGCAAACTTCTTGATTTCTGAATCTAGATGTACTTCTAACGGCGTTTCTTGTTACCGTTGTTTGACCCTGCTGAGCGGGACCTGCTTAAGCGCTCTACTAGTAAAGATAGCTTGTCTATCTGTTGATGTAAACGGTTGATAACGTCGTCAGCGTCCGTAGAATTAGTTTTGGCAAAATGAATACTGTTTATCTCCATAGTCTCTGTAATTTTATCGGCCATCTCGGCTACTTTTACAAGCTCTAGGTCATCTGGGAGTGTGGCTAGTATTTCCACCGTGTACGTTGGTAATTTATCTAACTATAGTTTTTTTTAATAAAGTCTCCGACATAGTATTCTGTCCCAGAAGATTCTTCAATCTTCATTCTACGCACCAATTGAGTTGGTTTACTCCGTCCTAATTGTAGAGTGTTGAATAAGTCGTTTATTCTTCTTTCCTCGGATTTCCCGATACGATAGATGATTGCTTCTCGAAGTACATCAAAGGGCTTATCGATTGGAATATTATCTAACAAATCTGATACCTCAATCGCGATCTCCGGAGGAAGTTTTTCTACCACGTACGCGAAACGTGCTGTTTGGGAGGTAATTTTTTTCCTTGAAAAATCGCAGTGAGTTGCGAAAACCAAACGTGCACATTAATGCTATTGAAAACAGGTAAGTTGAGAATGATAGCTGATTCACTCATATCAGAGTCTGCCATGATTGATGAAACCACGTGGTGGAAAAAAATATTTTTGGTGAGCTTTTGAGAAGTTTTGGCGCAAAATTTTGTAAGTCGACCAAATTTGTTTAAAATGTTATTTCAAGGTTAGAATAAAGGCTTTGACGTCGAAATAAGTGGATATCGTTTAAACGTGGAAGTATGAAATAGAAATAACAGTTTCTCACAGGTTACAAAGAGTTCAGACACTTCCACTAAATTTTTTAACTGATTGCTGTGCAAGGACGTTGCTCAGTCAACAAAGACGTAAGTTGAAAAACACATTGACGTTAATCTGTATAAAGCAGACTTTATAAGATTATAACGATTGACATCAAAAAATGAGAAAAGGATCTGATTACACAAGAGTTGAATTTTTTCGATGGGACTGACCAAAGAAACCAATTATTCAAACTTATCAGAAACTTCAATAAATGCGAGAAGAAAGTCAGATTATGTCCAAGTCAATGTCTCCTGGCACCGATAGAAAGAGAAAAGTTTTGCCAAAAATGTCCATTATGGAACTTACGGTTTTGGGTGTCCAATACACGTTGAATATCTCGAAAACGCCAAATTTACTGAAGACGAAAAGACTTTGTTGAAGAAAGATTTCTTCCAAGGTTTTGCATTACTTTTTTTTTGTTGTGTTGTAGCTTCGAAATTTAGTCACATATTCATTTTTCTTAACAGGCGATGTGGACGTATGAATAGTGATAGAAGCAAGTTGTCTTAAGACTGTTAATGAAGATGTCGATTTTCGGCCACTTCTTAGATGACCTGGCTGAAGTCTGGTTCGATTGTTAGGCAGAAGGAAGGGACCGGTTGCTGAAAATGGGACAATTCTGAATCAACACCAGTGTTAGATGATTTTTGCAGGCGATTCTCAAAGCTGTAAGCCGAATTTAAACTGTAGTTTGCTGGCTGGATTTGAATTTGGTTAAGTGAAGTTCTGTGGACGTCTCCATATGCAATACGGTTGCGAAATAGTCATTTCTTGTTTCAAGACGAATTTTCAATCATTCACATCGATCACAACCTGTGATCGACACGTCGGGTCACCAAATGTAGGGGCGCAGAACATTTAGTTTATTTCTCTCTCTGGAGATAAAGCTGGTTCAAGGCCACCTCCAGATGTACTTTCCAAATAAAACCTCTTTTCCTATTATTTAATTTATGAAGATCAAAAACTCTTGACCTTAGACAAGAAATGAGAAGAAATAAGTTGAACAATGCATTCAATTCGTGACATGTAATATATATTCAACAAATATTTACATTTAGGTTGAGTTGCATGCGAAAATGGTTAGTTATGCATAAGTTGCTTGTTGAGTAATGAAACCGCAACAATATTTATTGCTGAAAAATACAACAAATGTGGCACAAGGCCAAAAGGGGTGGGTGGGGAAAAGGACGGTCATCATTTGTCTTAATTTTAAACTTAGCTAGCCACAACCACTGACCCAATCAAACCAAACAATATTCCTACCACCAAAACAACACATTCATACTACATCCACCAAAACCCCATTGTCTCAATGAAAATCCTAAATAGACCCCATATGTACAAATAATGTCTGTGGGGGGAGGGGAATAAAGATAATAAGTTAAAAGAACCCCAATGATTATATACAATGTGACCTAAAATTATTTACAAGAAAATAAACAAAATCAAGTTAGTAATAAACCCCCCAACCCACATATCCTAAATGTGACAGTAAAATCAGTTAACTGGACGAAATCGATACGGGACTTCAAAAATCTAGAAAACATTCATCCATCCCAAGCACTCACACACACACGCACTGATTCAAACACAACAACAAATACGAAAATACACACCCGCGAAACGAAAGGCGCCCCGTATCCACCAGAGAACTGAAATCACTGACCACCTAAAGAGGGAGAGGATGTAGAGTTAAACTAAAGAAAAAGAAAAGGGGACAGAAAAAAAGGGTGCCAATGAGCAAACACACCCCAGCTAAGTTTACAGAAATAGGAAAGAAAAACTAAAGAATCAAAACCAAAAACCTATTCTAGCCTAAATCCAGGGATGGGTTGCCCAAGTTCAACCCAGGAAAACAATATCCTGATGCCTAACCGGCATCAAAATGCCACTCCAGGTCAGGCCCTTTTACTCGACACATACACGCAAGATTCACCCACCTTTTGCCAAATTCTGATGAGGTGAGCCGCCGCATTTCCGTCCTAATCTTGACTTTAAGCTGATGCTTAAAGAACAAGATCAGTTGGGAAGAAGTGAAATTCTCGCCCTCATAGAATTCCTTCTGACGCGTCGTCCAAATCACGACTCTCATAACACCTAGTAAGCAACAGAACACATAATGTTCAGCCTTCGTCATCTGCGGCACCACATTGCTACAAACAGAACTGGCCTCAAGGACAAAGAACTTTCCCTGTAGCATGCGAACCATCAACCTTCAACAAACTTGCACAACGGCACTACCGCCTTGCAATGAAAGAAGGCGTGACCAATGGTCTCGACCTCTCCAGTACAGCGATGGCAGTTTGGATATTTCTCCAAGCCTGCTGAACAAAGTCTCTTGGCGACCCAGAGGGTCCCACGAATCACCAGCCAGGTGAGTGATGCCTCATCATTATTGGGGCATTTCAACCCAGGCACCCAAGGCCATATCGAGCGAGCCTCCTGCTTCGTAAGACCGAGCTCGTCAATCAGACCATCCTGAACGGCCCCCTGACTAACACTTGATACAATGCCCTACGAGACAACGCCTATACGTTGGAGAGGCCATCCTACGCCCGTGTAAGGCGTTTCAGAGCATGACGATATTCGCGGTAGAAGGAGCATTCGGCTCGGGGTGTACGGCCGGCCTCCTCCCGGCACGAGTGCACACTTCTCAAGGATGGGAAATGTTTACGGACGTCTTCCTTCCAGAAGGCGCCATCCTCATCCGATCCGCGACACATTCGGTTTAGAAAGTTGATGCGAAGCATATATTGACGAATCTCAATGCTAGGCATACCCAGACCGCCCTCAGAGGGATGAAGGCAACAGATCTCGCGAGATACCATAGCGGCTTTGTCTCTCCACAAGAAAGAGAACAAGAGCCTTACTAATAATATTAGTCTGGTAGACGGGAGTGACAGTACAGAGAGTCGGTAAAGGAGAATCGGGTAGATGTGTGAAACACATACTTCCGCCCTCCCCTTCAAGGAAAGCCTCCTCCGAGACCACAGATTAACCGCGATCTCGGCCTTCCCTTGTACCTCCGACCAATTCATTTCCAACTGGAGATCAGGACCGAACCAGACGCCGAGTATCTTGACCAGCCCATCCGTCCAGAGGAAAGGTCCGGGAAGAGAAACTCCCTTCCACGCACCCAACCGCAAGCCAACAGACTTATCGCAGTTGATCTTGGCCCCTGTCACCATCTCATACTCACTGATCTCTTTGCTGACTTCGTCAATCTCGGCTCTGCTCGACACAAGAACCGAAACGTCGTCAGCACAGGCAGAATACCTGGCTGAGGTGATAGCCCCAGGCAAGGAAATTCCGCGCAGGACCGGATTCGCCTTTAACTTGCGAAGGAGCGGTTCCAACACAAGAACGTAAAGCAAAGACGAATGGAGCGAGACAATACGAAAGGCTTCGATCTTACCCCATTCACCTCCACCAGCGCACCGGGGGTCGCATACAAAAGTCGGATCCAGGAGCGAAAATCGGCTCCGAAACCGGCCGCCGAAAGGACAGCCTCCAGAAAGCGATGGTCAACCCTATCGAAGGCGTTGGACTGATCTAAATTGATCAGCGCGGCTTCTAAGATCAAGCGTACCATATGCAGGTTATCCTGAATAGTCCTGCACTTCACAGTACAAGTCTGCTCGGAGCCAATCAGGTTGGCTAAGATCTTCGCCAAAATCTTTAACTCTTGTTTAACATAGTCAAAGGGCGAAAGTTATTTAACCCATCCCCACCGTTCTTGTCCTTACGCAGCAACTTGATCACACCCCTGGTGAAGCGTTGGGGTATAGACCCCTGCTTCATCCAGTTGTTGAAGATCAGTTCCAGCAAAGGAACAAAAACGGGCGACTGCCTCAAGTAAACTTCGTATGGAAGACCATCTAGTCCCGGAGATTTATCCAGGCCAACCTGCTTCAGCGCTTCACAGATTTCCGACTCTGTGATGGGGCCCTCGCACCCAGCTGCGTCAGCTGCCTCGAGGCAGGGAAAGTCGGACAAATAGGCGTCGAACCGAGCAGGGCTCAGACCGGGCTCCCTGGTGAAAAGATCCTGAAAGTAATCTCGAAAGGCCTCACATATGCCCGCGTTTGTAGTCACGGTCCTATTATCCGGCAATGTGAAGCACGCGATATGTCGCCGAGCAGCGCTCCGATTTTCCTCTGCACGTAATTCAGGTGGCATATTCGTCGTCTCAGAGGACATTCTTTTTAACCTAGCCCTAACTGCCAGAGCTTGATCCTTCTTGATAAGCAAGGAGGACAACTCTGCCCTAGCTAAGGCTATTTCCCCACTATTACGGGATTTCACTGCCCGATCAACTTTTTCTTCTAAAGCCGTTTGCGACGCTAATCTATCTAGATTGAGTCGACGACTAAAATCGGCAGCAAACGTTCTAATTTTGGATTTTAATTTATCCCACCAGGCATTCCCTAAAACCGCCCCTGTCAATTCCCTCTGTATCATTAGTAGCAGCTGGTCCCGGAAATCCTGCTCACCAAAAAGTGAGCAGTTTCATTTCCAGTACCCAGCCAACCTAACCTTAGGCTTATCTAAGTTTACACGGACCCGGACAAGCCTATGATCCGTATAAGCTATATAATGGAAGCTTGGACACCCTAAGAGCCCTACATCGACTCTCCTAAAACTCGGTCGAGGTAGCTCAGAAGCGTCCCAGGAGCCGAGTTGCCACTATCCATGCTACTTCCCGAGGGTGTTCATTCCGGTACTTATCAACAAGATCAAACTAGCCAATAAAGTCCCGAAATAGTTTCACGTCCCGGATGTTAGTACCCAAATTTTGCCCTATACGATTTATATCGGAGTCAAGGAGGGCATTCCAATCCCCTGCTAAAACTACCCAACGAGATTTCATCAAAAACGGCCCAATCTGCTGAAACAAAGCAGGCCGCTCGGAATGGTTATTGGGCGCATAAACCCCAATGAGTCATAAAGCCTTATCCTTTATGGTAACATCCAGCATGCAAAGCCTGCCCGCCGGATCTGCGAAGACAAGAGTACATGCAGCCTTCAAAGACCTGTTCACTAGCCAGGAGACACCTCTCGAACGACCATCAAAACATGCTGAATAGAGGGAGAACCCCTTAGACAGTATATCTTCACGGTCACGAGAAGAAAACCGGGTTTCTTGCTCACAACAAACATCACCCTGAGGCGCTGAAGGTCATGAGAGAGCCTCGCCCTGTGAGACTCGGACCTCAGGCCCCACAATTTTATACTTGCTAACCAGAGAGCCATAGTGAAGACTGATTAGGGTTGCTTTCCTGAACTGAACATAGCCGGGGTAAGGATACCAACAGCATCCCCCATAGACCCATGGCCCATCTCAGTCTTGATGGTACCGTCTTGGGAGATCCTGCTGATATCCCAGGGGAAAGTCAGTTTTAGTGCTCTATAAAAGGAGGGGTGAACAAAAACAGAGACCCTCCCTGCACAAAATTGTTTCATTTTTCTCATTTTATCGTTTTGTATGATAGCAATGGGTGGGTTCATTTTGAACGAAGAAATTGCTGTTTGTACAGCCTTTTTGCTTTTCCAAAAATAAAAAAAAGCATCAAATGATGAAAATATATCACATTTTCCTCAATTTCCACTTTTAAATCAATCAAATTTTAAATGATAAAAACATTTAAATTTACAGTCCATACATATATTATATAGAAAGACACGTTGAAATATCACCTTTCAGAATATGTATATATTTAATAAATTTTACTTGCATGAGAAACAAAATCTCGTGTTTAAACATCACCTATTGAAAAAATACTATAAGCTTTTGTTCTAATGAGTTAGAACAAAGGTTTGTATAAGTCTGCAATCTAATGATGGATAAATATTCATTTCTAGACATTCATTCACCACAGGAGATAGCTTTTTAAAATGCATACAAAATAATTATATGGCATAAAATATTTAATATACTCAATTCCTGTGTGTATTCTCAAGCTCTGTGAAACCATTGTACACATTGTGTCACTTATACCATGCACCTATATTTGAATTTGAAATTTAACATTCACCAAAATGCAAAGATGTAGCTAACAAATTTCTGTCTACCTGACAATATTCAGTTCTTAATAATGACTGAGATGGCTGAAAGTAATTAAACAGAAACCTGAACATTGGAAACAATTTTGATCTGGATGTGCAACAACTTATTTCCATATTGGAAGAATACAACATAAATAGGCAGATATTGATGGCTAAATTTAATACAATTTGTTATATACTATGAAGTAATACAAGGATTCCTTTAAAAAAATTTCATAGGATTGATTATCAGTTGGCAATAGAAGCTGGAGACTTCTAGGTGACATTTTTTTCTCCAAAAATCACAGAATCAGTGCGGAGAATAGAGGCAACATTGCAAAAAAAAGTATTCTCCAGTTGCAATATATTTTTATAGCAATAATGACGTGTTCTGTATAAGCCTTTTGTGTCATCAACAGGTTTGAAACAGATGTAGAAGGTCTTCCTAAATCTTTATTTATGGAGCCAAGCCTAGAGGATGCATATATATGCTTATATGATATACATCCATACAAACATTCACATACACACATGAATAAATAATATATATATATATTTAGTGCTTTATGATAAATTCCTTATAAAACAGAAAAATATCCTAACTAGCTTTTGCAAATATAGTAGTAAGTATCAATCAATTTCAAGAGAAGACTATGAAGTATACTCAAGTGACGAGCTAATAAATCATTGTTGAAGATGCCTTCTTAGGCATATTTGTGTTTTTTCAACACTCTTAAAGCCAACCCGTAGTTTATATGGCAACTATGCTGAGTGGACCTTATTATAGTCGTTGGAAGAGAGGGCATAATAGTAGCTGAATAAAGCCAGTACATTCAAAGCCTCAGTCACCATGACTTGTAATTTTGTGTTAATACAACCATAAGTGGCTTCTGGACAGTTTTAACTACCCAATTTCACTCAAAAGGTTTGTCAGCCTGTGGTATGGTTTTCAGTGACTTCCCAATGATGCTGCATAATGAGGTCATTTCCCCAGATTAATATTATCAAGTCACCAACCTGACAAATCAACCACAGATAAATTCAAAAATGGGTCCCATTGATAGAACACGAACTTTCTAAATACTTTGCCATTCACTATAAAATAATAGAAATAATATGTGTTGTGTCCTTAAAGAGGTTACAAACAGACAAAGGTGTTACTCGAGTGAAAGGAACAGCAACATGGGCGTAGATGGGAGAGAGGTTTATTGTAAAAGAGAATATGCTACTGAAAGACAGGGAATCAACTAGCACTTCCCAAAGCCAGTCTCAGGTATGTCCTGTGCACACTACATATATTACTGATATAGTCAGTCCACAATAGGTAATAGGGAGAGTGGAACATTCCATTACAACAATATCATAGTTAAAATAACAACTTTTTTATTTTATACAGCAGCATGAAAATGAAGCATAAAATATAAATATTGCTGGTGCACTCTGGGTTAGTAGTAGTAGTGCTTTAGAATACCCTAACCCATTTAATCATTTGATTAAGGCTTTGTTTTTTGTTTTCACAATAACAGGTGTATGAAATTATATCATCTATAAACTTTTCTAAAACTGATTAATATTTAATTAAACTCAGGTTCCTGCATGACAGATTAGATTTTATCTTGAACTGAAATTTCTGTGGACCAGTTTGTGTCAATTCAAATATGATTTGTATAAACAAATTAAAATAGCTGTAAACCTTTGTGAAATTTGTTTTATCAAGCAGAAGACAAGTATAAATTAGTAATGACCAATATGAAGACAGTAAATAATTTAATTAAATTTTTGTGCAAAGCTGCGTGACTATATTTTCTGGAACATTAACAACAGTGAAGATCATATGACATGATTCACAATGTTTACTGAGATATCAAAAAAATCAATTCTATCTTCCAGTCATTATATATATATATATATATATATATATATATATATATATATATATATATATATATATATATATATATAGTGTCTATGTACAAAGTAGAACATATAATTTATATTTAGCTTTATTTTAACCTAAATATAAGTGAATAACATAATTTTAGTTAAAATTTAAATATTTTTTAATTACTTTGAAAAGAAGAGATTTAAAAGAAGAGATTTTTAAAAAGTCTTCTTTATATATTTATATATTTTCCAAAACTATTTAATAATAAAATTAAACATGATTATCATAAAGGCACCAATTATGTGAAGCTTTAATTTTAAGAGTTAATAATCATTAATGATAATTGTTTATTGATAAGTTGCTATATGTTTCATTACTAAAGTGCTGAATTACTATTAAATTATTAATGATATTGAATTCATGACTAGTTTCAGACATCTTAATGCATTAAAAATAGAATTCAGTATCTGCATCAATATTAGGACTCCTTTGCTTCTCATCATTTTGTAAAATTATCTTTCTTTATTGTTTATGACTTTTTCATTTCAGTCCTGCAGAATGTCGATACAAAATCATTTTTTGTCTCTGTTGCTACTTTTGGATTTTTTACGACTTAAAATAGCTTCTGGTAAGTATATCAGTATTTACTAAGCAGAGTTTGGCACAAGAACATATAACAAAACCAATTTCATTTTTCTATTATCTAAAATGGTTCTAGGGATATGAAACGTCAAAACACTAAATCGCTATGGTGAGTTAGAAAATATAAAACAGGAAATGAATAGGATAAATGTTAATATTTTAGGTGCATGCAAAATGAGGTGGGTGAACAATGGAGATTTTGTCAGCGAAAAACACAGGTTCATATAGCAGACATAGTGAAAAAATGAAAGGGGAGTAGGATTTATATTAGACTAAGAAAATGAAGAAATGTGTTCTGGAATACAACCTGAAAAAATTCTTGTTAATCTGAAAAGGAAACTTTAACATATCCATCATAGTTGTATATGCACTGAGAACACAAAGTAAGAAGAAATTTAAAAGTTTTCCTGTATGCTAAGCAATGACGCAGCTCAGTTCAAATCACAAGAAGTTAAATCATCATAACCTGAATACCAAAGTAGGCAAGGAGAGAGAATGTGAAATAGTTGGCAAATTTGAACTAGTTACTCATAATGAACATGGAGAAAAATGGGTACAATGGTGTACAGTGAATAGCCAACACCTGGTCCAAGGTGCATATGGACATGGAGAAGGCCAAGAGGAGGAACTAAGAAACAAATCAACTACAAAACTATCAATAAGAGATTCAGGGATGCCATTTTACACTGCAAGACCTACCCAAATGCTGACTGCAGGAGCAACCACCTTCCAATGATATGTAAACTTAGAATGAAACTACAGAAATTGAAATTTCAATACAGCACAATTTTGAATGACCTGAATGTGAAGGAGAAATATATGGACAGTGTTAAAAGTAGATACAATGAACAAAATGACAATGGGAATTTGAAGTAGGAAACATTAAGAGAAGCTTTAGTAACATGAATAATCAAGATCATCCCAAAGAAAACTAGACAAGGAAAAACGGAATGAATGTTCGATGAAGTTCTTGACATGATGAAAAGGAGACAAAAACAATGCTAAGTTATGGCATAGAATATAGAACATAGCACAAACAATTTAGGAATAAAGGCAATTTAGCTAAAGATGAAAAGTGTGCAGAAATAAAAAAAAAATAATGAGTATTACAATTAAAGCAGATATGCATATAAGAGAATTATCAGGATAAAAGACATGCTTATCAACAGGATGCATAAAAGGACACTGATATTAAAGGAAGAAAAAAACTTCAATGATGGAATGAATATATTGGAAAACTCTTCCACATTCAAAGAGGACAACTAGCAATACACAGAAATATCAAAAGACCAGCAATATTAAAATCTGAAGTGAAATCAGTACTGGCCAAATTGAACAGAAACAAACCACCAGGACCAGATAGAATTGTAAGAGATGCTGGCAGCCACAGATGATTGACAAGATTGCATACATAGGAAATGAAATATACAACTGTGGTGATATACCAGAAGAACTAAGTAGATCCAATGTGAACTTCATCAGACAATCAGCCATATAACAAGACTTCTCATCCATCAGAATTAGACCGAAAATATGATAAGGAATGTAATATTCATGCTCAGAATTACATCAGAAAGAGCAATACAAATGTATAAGGATGTATACCTATATTTATAGATCATGCAAAAGTATTTGATAAAGTACTTCACAAAGAACTGTTAGAACTGCTAGATAAGCTTGAGACATTTGGGAAAGATATTAGAATAATCCAGAACCTATACTGGCAGCAAACAGCCTGCCTTGGGATAGAAAATGAATTTAGTAATTAGACAAAAATAGAAAGAGGTATAAGAGAAGGATGCGTCTTCTCACTGAACTTATTCAACCTATACAGTGAAGTGATTCTGAGAGAATTAAAAATCCTATCAGGATTCTTTATTGGTGGCCACTTCTACAGAAAATAGTAAGGAAAGTAAGAAAGGACTAGCCATCAATTATAAGAATTATCAGTCAAAGAAACAGTCAAACATGCAAATTAAAATTGGAAATACCAAAATTAAGCAATTACAAAAATTTTAATATGTGGGAAGTGTTTTTTTTAACAGAGTATACAAAATGTGACCAT
The DNA here is from genome assembly GCA_964036315.1 of Acanthosepion esculentum. Lineage (NCBI taxonomy): Eukaryota > Metazoa > Mollusca > Cephalopoda > Sepiida > Sepiidae > Acanthosepion > Acanthosepion esculentum. Next base: position 83,864,588 of record OZ038491.1, read on the forward strand.
GAAATCAGAATGTGCATTGGGATAGTAAATGCTACCTTCCAAAATCTTAGCAAAGTATTAAGAAACAGGAAAATTTTGTTACAAAAAAAGAAAAGAGTACTGAACTGTTACATAATATTTTTCTTGAAGACAAAAAACAGAAAATTATGAATAGCCATGATCACCACCATCTTGAAGAGACACAGTATATAGAAGAATAATTAGTGATAAATTACACTTCCAAAAATATCTTGTATGTAATGTACATATATTTGATCAGCTAGCATACTGATCAGTTTGTATAAATTGGTGCCATTATATTTACAGTAATGCATTGCAACATAGGTTAAACAGTTTGCTTCTGGGATATTGCATGATCAATGATGGTAGTGTCAGCTGAGTGAGATGGTATGATGTTGAAAGACCCCAAAAAACTATCAATGAACATAATAGTAACATCAGTGTTGACAAACCACAGCACATATTTGCAATGTATATTGAGATTAGATGGCATCAGGTATTTGCAGAGGATGTATCCTAGTATTACACATCCACTTCCAACATATTTATCATATAATTAAAATGCACTACTATGCCTAATGATTTTTTTGCACACTTAAAATATGCTAATATTTAAAGAAGTAATATATATTTATTTTATTTATTTATTTTATTTATTTATTTTATTTATTATTTATTTTATTACTTTATTAATATATATTTATCATATATTTTAATATATTTATCATATAATTAAAATGCACTAATATGCCTAATGATTTTTTCTGCACACTTAAATTATGCTAACATTTAAAGAATTAAAGATATACAGATGCCATGAGCTGAATATGTGACGCCCACACAACAAAACATACATATAGGCATGCATGCTAACACCATAAAATAAATATAGGATATCTACCCAACCAATAAAAAAGCAACATAGAATTTGAAAAAAACTTCATATTATACAACTTTCAAAAATTTATGATGAAGCTAAATAAATAATGAAACAAATAAGGAACTAGTAGTTAAATCTTTAAATTTAACATGTTTCTCTATCTATTTAGCTTCATCAGGAATGCTTGGAAGTTGTTTCTATTTTCCTATTCTATTTGTATTTTAAATTGAAATGTAATTCTACATTACTCCTCTTGCTAAAATCTATAATATAAAGTGGAAAGCTGATTTTATTCCGTTTTACCAGCAGACAGTGCATGAACATACATAAATGAGTTCATCAAATGTGAATAAAATTCCACATACATGCACACCATCCCCCAGTTACTCAACTGTCAGTCCATCTAGAAAATGGACAGAGGACATACTTTAATCAAACTAATGCCGCAGATAGAATTGCAAATTCACAATCAACAACTCTGATGGCTTTCTTCACATTGTGTCAAACTGATGATTTTGCAAGAACTCTTTTGAATGTTGATTTTCTCTAATATTACACATGGAACACTAAAAATAATACCTTCAAAAGATGAGTAGAGGGGAAATCTGTTCCAGGCTACCAGGGCATAAGAAAAGCTGAAGTTTGGGGCAGATACTCATCTCCAATTCTTATTTTTTCTTTTTTTTTACATATGTCATTCTAAAGCAATTTGTCAAGAGTGTGGCATACTTAGCAAAAAATACAGCCAACTTAAATTTGAAACTTGGTGATTCTTTTCTTTAATAAATAAAAAGCCATTTAAAACACTTTGGACTGAAACATATCCATCATCTATTCGACCATGATATTACAAACCTGTCTTGTACTTTAAGAAATTTCTAATATTTTAAAATAAATAATGTAACTATTTCTACAAAGTGTCTAATTATTAATTTCAGGAAAAGGCCTTTGTCAGCCATACAGCTGTCTTAATGGTGGAATTTGTGTAGAAGAGGAAACAAATTTCCATTGCAACTGTCTCCTAAGATTTAAGGGGCGATATTGTCAAACAAGTAAGTCTAAATAATTAAACAACAATTTTAATATCATTCAAATACTGTTTTTTTTTGTTGTTGCTCTTATTGTTTATTTTTTTCATAATATGGAAATAAGTATCATGACAGAGAGAAATATGAATATTTGTGATATTCGTTTTCATTGAGCTAAATGTGGTATTTATATTTAACAATATGATTTGAGAACTGTTATTTTGTTACATAACTTTCAGTATTTGTTAGATTAAAAAATCAATTTTTCATCTTTTAATGTTCTTGGAAACTTATGTTACCTTTATATGTGTAAATCTCTGTCAAGTAGAAATTGCAAAATAATGAAATATATATACATATATATATACATATATATATATATATATATATATATATATATATATATACACATTGGTGAAGGAGATATGCAATATCTTTTGCTCAGTCTTCAAGAAAAATGAATAGATAAAACTGATATTAAATTGTCATTCAATTTTAATAGTCTGAAAGGAAAATAAGAACCAAATTTGATAATTTTCATTAAATTTGTTTTCAATACACAATTCATGACTACTTGCAGTAGCAGTGGAAATTCCATGCTTATTTTGAAAATTATAGCTAGTTGAAAGTTTATGGAGGAGCAGGAAATCATAGGTAGTCTAAAAGGAGAAACCATCCTTGAGAACTATATTATTTGTTATACAACTGCTATCTCTTCTATCTTGAGTCATTATTTTATCCTTTGGCAAGAAGGGAATGTGATCTAGAAAGCTACAACTGTCCATGAGGAAATGCTATTTCTTTGAAGAAATAATTCACATTTCTTGTAAGTTTGCCTTTGTCATTTATTTGTCATTGAAAAATGATAACCTCAGAAGAAACTGATCCCTCTCTGAAACAAAAGGTAAATTGGCAGATTTGGGGAAATGGATTGAAAATCTTTGATCTTGATTATACATTATTAATCAGATCTGTTTATAGATATCAAGTAAAGCTCTGTTTCAATCTAGATATTAAGTAAATTAATAATATTCATTTTTGTTCTATTGCACATAACTTTATTTATAAGTACAAAATATTATAGTACAAGTCCTAATAACTTCAACCAATCATAATCATTGCTACAAAAAAATGGAAGTTGTGCCCTCTGTCTAGGACCAAAGTATTACACTGTGGTAATTCTATCTTGGAGCAGTGTATTGTATCTGTGTACAATATGAAAACTATTACATATACACAATAACATGGTTTGAAGATCACTTTGAGGTATGAAACTGACTGCTACCATGCAGCAGTGATGATTTCTGGATGCAGGACAACTCATCACCACCAACTCAATGTCGCCAACTCAACGACATGCAAAATATGAAAGTTTATGTAAACTTTTTCAAAACAAATAAAAGTAATTTATTAAGGATCATTTTTAAAACATAACTTTTTAAAACTGAATAAAAGTAATTTATACATTTGAGATAAATTTTGCTAATACTTCACTTATAACTGCACTTGGCTTTTCAACAGTGTCTTCGGCACAATATTTCAAGGTTGTATGCACTTTTGTCACTTCTACATTAGCAGCAGGCAGATTGTGGAAATACTTGTTTATTTGATGAATGCTTCAAACTTTGTATAAATCCTTGCATTGCACCAAGAACCTTGGTTGCAATACCAACAGTTTATATTGCTGTCTCTTTTACTAAACTTATCAAATACAAATAAATGACCTTCATGTGTAAATGTTTTAGCTCTTTGACTAAAAATTTCCATTTTCAGTGTGATGAAAAGTTTGAAAATTAAACACCAGTCAGCCAAATAGGCTGTTGTAACTAATAAATCACTAAGCCAAACTCAAAGCTGGTTTAAGAGATGTGCACACTATGACAGCCATCACTGGCCAGTGTTGATGAAATGTCCCATCCTGTTGATTTCTATGGTCGCACTGTCTATATATACCGATACTATTTCTGATATTGAGCAATCTTCCCTATAAATATAGCAAATTTTAAACATATATACAAACAAGTTTAATTAGAAAGAACCAACAAGGCCTAATTTTTTTGTATTTTTCCAATTTTCAATTGGGTTTTCTGTGTGTATTATTAGAGAAATTGAAGGTTTAAAATGTGTAAATTTACAGCATTTAAATGCATCATTTTGAATATCATTTGTCCTTTTTTTTTATTACTACAAACACGTGTAATGAAAAATTATCTAAATTATTAAAATCTGTAAGAATTTATTATTTCAATATACAACATCCCATGTAGGTATGTACTAGCAAGTATTGTACTATTAACTATTTTAAAACTACTTTGTACATTGTGTTAAATTTCTTTGACCATTTCTTTGAGAGAATTTGTTTGAAAATTTAAAAATATATTGGATATTTGAATGGCTGCTGCATATTAAAGTGGATATCACTGTCAATCTAATAAGAGGAATATGTATATTCTTAGCCTGATACTTAGCTTGTAGAGAAATAAAGAAATGAAACTGAACTAAGAAGGAACAACAATAATAATAATAATAATAATAATAATAATAATAATGAAAGAGTAATGTACTGTGTCTTAAAATGAAGAACAGAATGATAAGAAAGAAATTTATACTTGAATGGATGAGTTCTCATGAAAGTTGGCTTGAAGTCATGTTGATGCTGAAAATAATAAGGATAATAATTGTATTGTCACTTTAGGGGAGTCATTTTGAAAGTTTTGATATTGAAAGTTGTTGATATTGTATCAGTGATACAATATCAACAAGTTATATCCTACTTTGTGCTACTTTGCTGTAGGTGAATAGTTGGTATGTAATGTAGTGTGAACAAGTCTGTTAACCTCAAGAACAGGTGTGAAAAAATTTCCATTTGTCAGTAGTGCTATAGGTAAAAAGAGGTCTAGACAGTTTTGATAAGTCAATTCCAGTGATGTTTTGATTAGATAGAAATATGTATGGCATCTGTTAGTTCTTACTACTTACTGGAACTTGTTGTTTCAATGTCATGTGGTTGTGCTCAGTTAACTTCCTGAATTCAAAAAACAAAGATAATCTCTTAAGTCTTAAAATGAGCAATTTTAAAAAGAAAAGAATTGTAGAAACTAAAATGCATCAAGAAGCATACATGTAAATATTTTGAAAAAAAATTTGATACCATTTGGAGAATTTTTGATATTGCAAAAAAACAATAATAATGCTCTCACATATGTCTGTCAGTCTAATGATAAAAGAGGAAAAATATTTATATTACAGCAAAATCTCTTACGTTGTCAATGCACTTAACCCAACAATTTTCCATTCATTGCATAAATCAAATATTATTCTCTGAATATTTTACATCAAAATGTCAGGCTATAAAATAATAGAAATACTATCATACATTAAATGCTGGTGCTAATAAAACAGAGCTAAAATCTAAAATTTATATTAATAATAAATATACATTTTTCTTTACCAATCATACAACTCTGAGTTTCATGCATGCTACTAGCAAGGAAAAAGAATGTATATTTATGATTTAAAACACACACACACACACACACACACACACACACACACACACACACACATGCACAATGGGTTACTTAAGTTGCCCTTCCCATTTCCCAAAATCTGATGAGAATTTTCAGCACCCATTCATATATATTATACAAAACAGTAGATGACAAATAGACCAGTACAGATCAATTTAGTCAACACTGTTCTAAGCCCAATATTAAGTATAATAATTTATGCTATGTTCCTTCAGAATTTAGGGGATCATAGCTCTCCACAACTTCCCTTTTTTAATATGTATGAATTGCTATAACAATATATAACAAGCTGAATAAAGCTCATGGCTATAAAATATTACATTATATAATAATTAAGTATGTACGTATGAATCATCTATAGGCTCCTTATTCATGCTTTAAAACACTTTGTAATATTTAAATCATAAGACCAGGTTTCAAATCTAACCAGGGTTGATTTGTCAAGGAGATGATTACTTGATAATATTTGTCTGGGGAGATGATCTTAGCATGTGGCACCATTGGAAAGTGCCTGAAAACCATGCCATCAGTTCTCATGCCTCATGAATGAAATTGGGTAGACAAAACTTTTTAGAAGCTGTTCAACTACTGATCATGTCCGATTGTGCACGTCCTCTCCTAGAAACTGTACCTAAGGTATGCTTAGCATAGTTGCAGTATAAATCACAGGTTGGTTCTTCTGTGAGTGTTGAAGAAATGCAAATTTGTCTGAGCAAGCATGTGCAACAGAGATTAGATAGCCACTCTTACAAATGAGCAGTCAACTGTGATTAAATATCTTCTTTTTTTTTCCAATGATGTTCATCCTGTACAAGAGCCACTTAAGGTAAAGATTTACAGAGTAAGTGGCACAGTTTAGATGAGGGAGATAATGGTTAACTCTAGTCTTGAACAGGTTAAGATTGTAATGATTCAGGAAGCATCCTCTTGGGAGTCATTTTCACTGAGCAGTAGTTCATTGGAAGAAGCTACATGAGTGCAAATTGCATTTCTAATGGAATATGAAGAGAATGATGGTGGTTTGCTACATGTTCAGTCAATAAAAGTAAGATCACTCAGATATCAATTCTGTGCAGAAATAGGCTCACACAAGCTTCAAATTCAAATTTCCAAATTAGCCAATTGGTGGTGTTGTCTCAAACACCATTCAAACTTTCAAAAAGCAGACAACATTCTTGTCATCTGCTAAAATATTTGAAGGATCACAACCTGAAAATGATTAACAAACTTTTACCTCCTAAAAAATCAAAAATAGAAATTGAGAATTTATTAATCAATAAAACTTTTGACATTAGTAAATCTGACTTTTAACTTCCTGTGATCTATTTTTTTCTAATAAATAATGTAGTGTAAATTAATGACAATGACAGGTCTTAGTTTGAAGACTAGAACTGGTGGAACTAAGGAATGTATTTTGTCTGACCATTTAGAGCAGCAAAAGGCTTGTGACATTTCATTTGTGAGAAAAAGAGTTGTAGGGTGGAAAATAATTTGTCACTCACAAGGATGCAGAGACACTTTTGGACTCTACAGAGGGTGAAGACTGTGCAGCTGCTGACCATTTATGGCAACAGTACTCCCAATTTCGACCTCATCGGGCTCTTGTAAATGTAGTTAATAGTGGGAGGAGTCAGGTACTTACTGGAGTGCTACAGGGAACCAACCATTTTTCCAGCATATTTAGCAATGGACTGTATATATGAGAAACTTGAGATCTGGATTTGGTTTAAGCCTTAGTAGACACTCAAGGCTGAATAATCATATTGTGCATAAAAAGGATGACTGTTTCTAATATTATAGCAATACAATTAAACATTATAGTTGGTAGAAATGTGTGCATGTTATAAAACACTGTAATATTTTTTAAAGATTTTCTCAGAAAAATTACTGCAAAATTCTAAATTCATAATTCATTATTACAGGGTGCAAATTTTTTTTATTATCTCCCTGTTTTACTGTTTAATTAAATTTAATTAATGAATATTATTTATTAGCAGAAAACTTAAATAAAGCATCTTCAAAGCCTGGTGAAACAAAATAAACACTCATATGATTGATATTTTTCTTAAAGTTTTTTGTTTCCCATTACAATCTGTAAAAAAACGCTTTTCCCTGATATCTGCATAATGAAGATAGCATTATTTTATTCATTTTAATAAACATATCAAAATATAGTTAATCTAATATATAATAATAATATGTAGAACCTTATTAAAAAAATGCAGAAGAAGTTCAGTTGATAAAAGTAGGATCGCCCAGATATCAATTCTGTGCAGAAATAGGCTCACATAGGCTTCAAATTCAATTTCCCAAATCAGCCAGTTGGTGGTGTTGTCTCAAACACCATTGAAACTTTCAAAAAGCAGACTACATTCTTGAATATCTGCTAAAATATTTGAAGGATCACAACCTGAAAATGATTAACAAACTTTTACCTCCTAAAAATCAAAATTAGAAATTGAGAATCAATAAAGATTTTGGCATTAGTAAATCTAACTTTTAACTTCCTGTGATCAAATTTTTTTTGTATAAATAATGTAATGCAAATTAATAGTCTTTAATCTTGCAGTACATCTTTGACTGAGGGATGTCAATAATACTGAATACTCAAATTTTCATATACTTAAATTAACTTATTGAGTACTAAGTTCCTTCTTGCAAATTATTTCTCATTTTTAAAGTATTTTCACAAACCAGTTTGTGTAGTTTATCTTTTGAAAAATATCTGAGTGAAATATATAAACAAAGCATAATTGTGGCAGAAGTTATAGTACAAAATTTATTGGCTGACTGTTTGCCCGACTGCTAACTACATTACAAACAGATACACAATATAATGTAAGTTGTTGATTTTTGCATAAGTTCATGCATAACTTTCATCCTATACTAACACAATTCATTTCTTTTGTGTTGTAAAAAGAAAAACAAAACATTTCATACAAACTTTGTTTGCAAGGAACTTTATAACTTGTTTCTTTCAACTTAAAAGAAAACAAAGATTAATTTTATACTCAATAAAAAAAATTATTAAAATTTGCAGAGCTGTGTTTGAAAACTCAATCAAAGGCACAAAGTTCCTTGGACCAGATACAAATCAATAGAGAGAGTAAAAAAAACAAGAAGGCAACTTAAGATAGAAGCTGAAGTGAGTTGTTGAGAGACTGATCGAATTCTCTATGAACACTGCCATCTTATGCTCAATAATGCCATCACAGATGCCAAAGCTCACTATGAAGATAAGCTTGTGAATAGCCTTACTGGTAACCTAAGAAGATTCTGGAATTATGCCAACATTTTTCAAGATCAAGTTTAACAATTGACTACTTGATAGAAAACAGTGAAAAAGTCACTGACAGTCATGCAAAGGCTGAGCTGTTGAACTCCTTCTTTATATCTGAATTAACTAAGAAACCTCCTATAAAGGAGTCAAAGTTATCTTGCCTCAATTTAGATGTAGGACACACTCTCCATGGCATCAAAAATTAACTTTTAAGAAAATAATTCCTGTTGATGTGTAAAATATCTTCTAAAATATGCTTTTAGTTAATTTCTATATTCATTTTTATACTTTTAGCATTATTAAATCAATTTAGATTAATCCTAAAAAGAAGATGACGATTGAACATTATGAAAAATATAAAGACTGATATTTTGTTGCTATTAGGTAATGAATTAAAAAATGTTGCTTAGTCCATTTCTCTTCTTTCTGCATAAATTTTCTTTTCTGACTCAAATATTTGTTTTTTTTACAGTGAGGTTAACCCTGTACAAGGCTCAGGGGCCACTCAAAGTAGAGGGTTACAGAGTAAGAGTCACAGTTTAAGTGGATATGTGGGGAAGATAACAGTTAACTCTAGACTTGAACAGGTTAAGATTGTAGCAATCAAAAAACATCCTCTTGAGAGTTGATTTCACGATAAACACACTGTTCCTTTCTCTCCCACTTCTTTTCTTTTTCTTTCTTTCTCTTTCTTTCTTCCTCTCTCGCTTTCTTTCTCACTATCTTTCAAACATACACATACACATTCCCACCCACTCAATCTCTGTCTCTCTCTCTCTAACACACACACGCACACACACACACACACACACACACACACAACACACAACACACACACATGTACACTGTCAGTTTTTATGCTTCTCTTATGTACCTTCTGAACTGGTGTGTACCTGACTTGCAACTGACCCCATTCCAAAAAGTTGTACATTTGAATTTACTTTCTATATTAAATACATGTGTGTAATTAAATAACAGATCAGTTGATGATGGTAGGAGAGTATGCCAATCAAAATATGAGTGCACAAACCACAACAATGAAGATAATAATCTGAAAAGAAACTTCATAAACGTAAATGTCAGAAAGTTAGAAGTAAATTGTGTTAATGTTACTTTGGCATGCAGAAAGGAAAATGACATGTTCTACTTTCTTCCTATTTTTTTTGACTGGCAAATAATATTTCATTTATTTTGTTCAAGTCTTGTGAATGGGGATGGCAAAATGCTGTGGCATTCTTTATTTCCACATTTTGTTTTTTGTTTTTGGCATTCACTGGCCACCTGCCAGCTGCTCCATCATGTCTGTCACAAGTAAGCCTTGGCCATGACAGTACAATGCACCTATGATAAAGATAACCTTTATGGAAATGATACTCCACTTACTAACATACTAAATACAGACTTTTCTTATTTGTATTTTTTATACTAAATTGTTAAGAGCTATTCAGATACTATTCAGTTATTATAAATACAAAAAAGCCACATTTCAGTTGGTAGGATAAATCATTAACTGCTGGTTAATTTAAATGCCTATGATTTGCACCAGTTATAATTTAATTTTGAAAAGTAGTAAAACATCCAAAAATGATGGGTATCAAAAGGAAATATATAAATGCTGATTAATGCCAAATATCAGCTTTTCTATGAAGTGGTGCTGATCTTGAGAAGCGGACTAGATTGAGAAGTTTTCAGAAAATTGTTAAAGAAGTTATAAGTTTTGTAGGTCAAGAATCACATGTGATTTCTGTATTTTTATGAGCTCTTTGAAAGATAGCAAATTAATATGCAACTACCTCTGCCCCATAATATTTATAACAGTTGCATACACATTTCATATGCTAAATGTAACAATTAATATGGTACAAAAGTAGTAACTGTTATTAAACTTTTGAGAAATATGCAGTGATATCTTTTAGCACATTACATAATGTTTCTCATAATAAGTAAAGATTCCAGGCTTAAATAAAATTAAGTTTTATGAGACTGATAAATTATTAATGGCCAGTATCTTATTTGTTTCTAAAATTATTTTTATATCATTAAGTTGCATAAAAAACAGTAAAATAAAATATTGTAACAATTATTGTTTTTACAAATTATAACAGCTTGTTTAATTCTTCAAGTGAAAATTTAAGAATACACACTGAATTTTGTCAGTATTCTAAAATATATATTTGACTTGAATTTTAGCATGAAACAATATATGCAAATTACCTAACTTTCAGATTATTGAGTAAATATATTTACTAAGCTTAACAAGTCTGATAGAGAGCCACGGTTCTTGAGCATCTAATAAAGAATGGCTTGTGAGATCAACTTTTTTATGACTGTTCTACAGTGGACACCTATCAAGGATAATGCTATAGCTATTCACAAAGAAAATCTATCACTTTTTGGCATGAACCAATCTGTCCTGTTATTTTATCCATATATATATATATATATATATATATATATATATATATATATATATATATATATAACTGTTTAAAATTTGGGATATTTATGGAAGAAGAGTACTAAACTAAAGATCAGTTCTAGAATGTAGATATAAATAGTGAGAGTATAGAAATCACCAATGTATGGTGGCAGGCAGTTTATCTCTCTATATAGAGCCTATACAATGAAGCATTATATATGGTCTGTTGATTTATATAGTGTGTGTGTATTGGCTTTTAGGTATAAATGTCTGAGAACTGTGAATTTTTTATATTGGTAATGTAGTTCAGTAGATTATATATGTATATATATATATATATATATATATATATATATATATATAGAGAGAGAGAGAGAGAGAGAGAGAGTGAGTGAGTTTTAAGATCTGATATATTTATGGGTTTGAATGCTCATTATCAGGAATAGCCTGTATAAAAATATAAAATTAGAGACTTGGGTTAGCAGCAACAGTCTGTTTCATTTCACTTTTTATATATATGGCCCCAAATGTAATGCCATGCATTCATTTGGATATTGTCAGTATGGATGAGAGGGGACCATGTGGTTCTGGGCAGCACTTGGCCTCTTTATATCATTGCCAAGGTCTACACCCTGACCAAACAGAGTGCTACCATTATCCTGTGAGATAAATTAATGTCTGCTATATTCATATTTCATTCAGAATATAATTTTTGTCAGTACATGTGTATTTGAGTATATACATATATAAAATCCATAAATAGTAGAAGAGAATAAGGTATTCCTAGAATACAAAGAGGTGCTGAAAAGTTCTTGGTCTAACCTATTTCCCAAAATTAATATTTCAATGACTAAGCATCCAAATATTGATTTGGAGAATTGGACTGGACTGAGAACTTTTCAACATTTACAAGCCTATTCTTTGGAAATGAGAATTGTTACCAAAGAAAAAGACAATTTAATTGAAACTAGGATTGTGGTAAATGGCATAAATAAAATATTTATTTTACTAAAAGGATTATTTGCTAATCATTAAAAATAATCTTAGTAAGTTATCATTCCATTTGTAAATCATGATGTTACTAATTTCTGGGAAAATCTAATATATTTTATATTAGATGAAAAAATAAGATAGTTTAAGTGTTAGATGTTTTCTTAATTGAAAAATATTTTCCAAAAGAACACAATAAGGAAATTTATTAAAAAACATTTTTTTAACTATTAAGCATGAAACATCTATTGTAAATATTTGTTTATAATAACCCATAATGGTTAGCGAGTTAGATTAATTTAAATAATAATTTTAATTTCCTACCAAATCCATGATCTTGTGCTAGACTCAAAACTTAGTCTAGTAGAAACAGCAAGTCTCAACAACAGGCGCAAAATTACAAAACAAGACAACCACTGCATAAAATTTAAAAAAAGGAAAAACACATTTATTTTACAATATTACAAATAAAAGGTACAATACAAGGTTGCACAAAAATTTCTTTTTGTGTGCCTACTACAGCAGGATAACAATTTTCTGAGGTTACAAAAAGGGGTTTACCATCACATATAAGATAAAAAGTGTTACAGTTTTTTCAAAAAGGCATGGATTCTGATAAAAATATTACACTCCTTAAAAATAGAAAAAAAGTGAAAAACTCTGAGGAAGTAAAAAAAAATTGCACAAGGCAGAAAAATGCAAGCGTACCCACCTTAATTTTTTAATTGAATACTCAAAGGGATGTCCCAGCATGAAGGGGTTTTGAGTTTTACACAGGTTGTTTTGAGGGTTTTTACAATACTTTTTTGGAAAGTTAACTTAAAAGTTCTTTCAGTTTAAATTCTTCTCCGGAAGGCACAGAAAGGAATGTTCTGTTCTGAGGGTAGAATCTTCTTTGGATCTGTTGGCTCTTTCTTTTCCTGTGTTGATTTATGACCCCTCCTCTACTGGACTGCTACTTCTTTTGTTTTTTGAGTGTGGGTGCTATCACATCTTCCTCAACCATTAATTGGTTTCTTGTCAATAATTCATTCTTTCTGTACACTCTGCTAAAGAACAGTCCTTTCATTGAACAAAGGAGCACCATACCAGCTCAATTCAAGTTTTCAACAAGGGCCTGAAGAGACTGTCTTTCATTGACCAGTTAATAAAAACCTTCTCTCTCCATGAATTCAAAAGATGCAACAAATCAAATAATTTTTGGTGGTATCAACTGCTTGAGCTAAAAAAGCCATGAAAAATTCTTCAATTTTACATGAACTATCTGGCCTTCATAAAATACACTACTGTCAAAAAAAGTGTATTAGAAAAAAACAAGCTAGATGATTATACATTGAGACAATTATAACATTTTTAAAATAATAAAAATTAAATTTTTATATTTATCAATATCTCATATGATTAGCAGTTCTAAGTGATAAAATACACATCATAAAGACAATAATTGATTTTGTTTTATTTTAGGAAGTTCAGTATGTACAGAAGAGACTTGTCTTAATAACGGACAGTGTGTGGAAAATGCAGGCAATTTCCACTGTAATTGCCCAGAAGGATTTGAAGGGAGACAATGTGAACAAAGTAAGTGGTTTAAGTGCTATCATTTAATACACACATTTTTAAATAAAAAAAAATGATCATGCTGATATGAATTATGTTGTTTTATATTAACTTGATTTTTCAATTAAGACATGCAGGTTGCAGGTGACACCTGCAAATGAGCCATTTGTTAGTTATTTCTCAGTACAATTCTGACATGATTTTGTATATGGGGGACCTCAGCAAAACTTTGGCATTTTTTTGTGCTAGATAAGAAATATAGTAAAAATGTCTGTAAAAAAATAACAGATATGAAAGTAAAGATAAGAAAGAGCAAAACATTATAAAAAACAAAAAATAAAGAAAACAAATCTTGCATTTGAGAGCAGTACTAATGCTTTGGTTCATGCAAAACTTTTTCAGTTGTTTATTATATAGGTTCTTATGTAATGAAATAACTTTTTGCCATCAATATTTTCCATAATTTATATTATTAATATTAAATGAGCAAAAGAAAGACCTTTTACTCATTTAATATTAATAATATTATTTTCTTAACCAGGATCAATTCAAGGACATTCATTCTTTAATTTGTTATTAAATGTATTTTCAATATAAAACTTACACTGCAAAATAATTTACATACATTTTACAATGAAGTTTTAAAATAATACAAGAATATGAATTAAATATGTGAAGATATATCAAATAAATACAATTTTGGAAATCACTAAATTAGAATGAGTTTTGAGCTAACTAAACAATTTAATTAATTTTTTGTAATTTTATTAGATTATATTCTACATGTTATAAATAATATAGCAATAATTCATAGTTATTTGTAGTTTGTCATACTACTAATAATAATTACTCTGATGGAAGATGAGGATAGAGAGAAACATTGTATTGCTAAGAAAACATTTGAGTCAGATAGAACAGTGGTATAAAGAAAACTGGAAACATAGTAAACAGATGAGAGGGAATGGAAATACAAGATGCATGCATTAGCATTCAGAACAGTTATAGAACAGTTGAAACAGAGGATTATTTTGAAAGACACACAGAATGGCTGGGGGTATACAGAAGGTTGTGAGCAAATTCCTGCAAAACTATTTGTAGGAAAACAACATGCAGCAATTCTTCAGAAGTCTTGTGAGACTTGTGAGAACGAAGCTGCTGATGCTGCAGAAGCTCAGGGCTTTTGGAACAGAATCTGGGGCAAGATTGTCACATACAATAAGGATGGATTGAAGCTGTTAAGAGTGAGCTGCTGGACAAGTCCAAGCCAGATCCTATATTAATATAAGTATTGAAGATGTGTCCACACAAGTGAGAAAGCTCCCAAATTGGAAAGTGCCTGGCCCTGATGGTATGCAGGGGATTTGGGCTGATGAGATTTTATGCTTTACACAGCAGAACAGCAGGACACCTAGATGAATGTGTATCTAGTGGCTCTATTCTTGATTGGATTCTAACATATATAATGGTACTTCCAATGAAAAACAAAAAGTAAAGGCAATGTGGTTGAAAATTACTGGCTAATTGCCAGCACTTTGCAAAATAAATTATTTTGCAAAGTGCTAGCAAGAATCTTTGTTAAGAAAACATATTAATTAGTTACTCCATGAAAATTACCTGCTCTCATGTGAGCAGAAAGGGTGTCATAAGGGCTCACAAAGTACTATGGATCATCTGCTGATTGACAAAATGATCCTGAGGTATGGTAAGAGATATCAAACCAATCCACATATGACTTTGATTGGTTTCCAAAAGGTCTATGATATGATGCCTCATTCATAGGTCTTGGAAACACGGCAGATGTTCTGCATAGCAGACAATATTTTTACTGCCCTCATGAATAGTATGAGTCATTGGAAGATGTGTTTGCATTCAAATAATGAATATCTTGGTTATGCAATGATAAAGAGTGAGATTTTTCAAGGAGACTCGTTCTCCACTTTGTTATTTGTTATGGTGTTAATACCTATTTCTATTGTACTCCAGAAGGTAAGAACAGGTTACCAATTTGGAAAGGATAGAGCAGTTATAAATCCCTTGCACTTCATGAAGGATTTGAAATTGTTTTCAAAATCTGAGAGTCAGATTGATTTTCTATTGAGGACTGTGCGAGAATATAGTAATGATGTAAGAATGCAATTTGGGATTTCCAAGTGTGTTGTATTGACTATGAAGAAATGAAGAATGGCACTTTGTATTGAACTAGCATCTGAAGAAGTCATAATGAAGCCAAATGAAAGTGGATTCATATACTTTGGAATTTTCCTAACTTGATGACATACTATAATGAGATATGAAGGACAAGTTTGGGGATACCTATCTGAAGAGGCGCAAACCAATACTTAAATAAAAAAAAGACTCCACTCTAAGAACCTGATTGCAGCAATCAACATATAAGCAGTGGCTATACTGCAATTTTGAATTGGATACAGCTTGAAAATGCCAAACTTGATAGGAAGACCTGTAAGATGCTCACATTTGATGGTGTACTGAACCCAAAGTTTAATATCAGCAGATATAATATGAAGAGATCTGATGGGAGATGAGAGCTGATAAGTTTGACTGACTGTATCAAAAGTGAGCAAATATTTCTGGAATATTACATGGTGGACAGTGAAGAAGAACTACTGCAATATGCAGCTGTACAAATGGGTGTTGATGGAGTTGATGTTGAAGGAAAAGAAGTCTTCAGGACAGGAAAACCATGAGAGAAATTTTACCAACTATTGGACATGCAGTTGCATAAATAATTTGAAAGGGCATGAAGCCTCTCAGAAATGGTTGAAGTATGGTGACCTGAAAAGAGGAACTGGAAATGTAATCATGGCTGTGCAAGAACAAGACTTACACACGAAAGTCATAGCCAGCAACATGTACTACATTATAGATGACTCAATGTGTAGACTTTGTGGAGAGAAACAAGAGAATGTCACACATGTAATCAAAAGATGACATGATCAAATTTGCCTTAACTTGCACTGGCTCTTGCACAAAAAGATGGTTATGTGTCTGAGAAATGATACACAATTGAGTTATTGCTCACAGATAAGTATCTAGGTCTCATCAGGGAACTAAGGACATTATGAAATATGAAGATTACAGTTTTGCCACTCATTGTTGGAATGCTAGGAATGATCTTACCAAAAGAAAAACAAAAAAAAACTAGAATTTTCCAATTCTTCTAGTCTGTTTGATAAACTTTTGGATGTCATCCAAGAAGAATTTAGATGATCCATTGAAAGACACTCCCAAAAATTGGTAGGATACTTGAAAGAGCAGCCATCACTCAATCTCCAGTATAAACCATCACTTGCTACTGGCATAACAACTCAATGAATGTAGAAATAATAATTTTATTTCTGGTAAGATGTTCAAGTCTAGAAGAAACAGGGGCCATTTATTGCTACCAAGTTTTGATTATCCATTTCCTTAATTCTCATTTTACTGGCACTTCTTGTAATTATGGTGTGATCCTTGAAGAAGCTTATTTGAATTGCAATCAAAATTACTGAATATGCTATTTTACTTTTTATTAAGAAGTATTAAGCAACAATAAACTTGTTCTATAGAATTTTATTTAATGAAGCATTTTGTAAGGAAAGAACTGTAAGCAGTTGTTAAGTTTCAATGCAATTTCTACCAGTCAGATTATGTAAATTCCTGAACTTTGAAAAGTTGTCAGAAAATATGTTTGTAAATCAATATAATTCAATGTAGCTTTATAATTGTGTGTAATATTTGAATTAACTCTATTCTCTTCTTGTTTTACATCTTAGCTGTGATGATGTTCAATTATATGTTCAATTACCTTTTCTGCTTGTAACTTTCATCATTATCTTTTTAGCATATTCTCCTGCAACAACTGTTCAAACATCAGGAAAACAAGATGACTTTGTAATGGAAGGTAAAATTATTGGTAGTCTAGTTGGTGGAATCATTGGAGTTTGTCTTTTGGCAGCACTGGTTGCATATGTATGGAAAAAAAAACATCCCAAGCAATCAGCTGGATTTGGAAGTTCAGGTAAAAACAACTATACTATAAAAATATAGGAGATAATAATATATAAATTTTATATATCAAGAACAATATTGGGGGAAAAAATGTTTGACAAAGTTGAAAAAAGTTTTTGCGTCATGTGTTTCATCTTTTAGGGCTTTTGTCAGACTAAATTTGTGACATTGATGTGACTACATATGTTCACAAACAAGGAATGCTGGGAATTTTAAATTTAATTTTTTTTTTTGGTATATAATCTAGCCTATTTAATTTAGATTCTTCTTCTTTTTGTTTCCATCACTTTTTTTATTAGACATTGCACACTGTGATAATAGAAGATCTGCCAAGAATGGTGAGATGTTGTAAGAGCCAAGGCACAAATTTACTGTAATTAACACTGCAATCAAACCACTCTCCAACATTTACATCTTAGTGAATTGTTTTCTCCTTTGATCAAAGTAGCATTTTTTATGTCAAAATTATGGTCAGTCTCGTTACAGTAAGCAACTTGCTCACCATAACAAAACTGACCACAATTAAAATTTAAAATTCCCAGCATCCCTCATTTGTGCGCATGTGTAGTTGCACCAACGTAACAAATTTAGTTTGATGAAATCCTAAAGGATGAAACGCATCACAAAAAATCTTTTTTCCACTTTGTCATATATTTTCCCCCAATAAAAATATATGATACAATTGTACAAAAATGCATTTTTTGTTGATTTTATTGATAACTGGTGCTAAAACTAAGAAAAACTTTTGGAATAAAAATGTAAAAGTGTGAAATTACTGTAATTTAGAACTGAAACATAACTGCTTTTCAGTTCCCTTTAATATTAAGAGAACCTCAAAAATATCTAATACTGAAAAAAATTGTTACATATAAAAATAAACTTCCAATGGATCATCTTTTTAACTTAAAATGATTTGAATTTTGAAATAAATGAATACTTAATTAGTATTTGACTAGTGCAATGTTCGTTAGAAGTGGCAACCAACATAAGCATTGTTAGCCTGGATAGTGAAGAGATCATCACTTCACTACCCAGGTGAACAATTCATTAATAAATGAATAAAAAATTACAAAATTCCTTAAAACATTAAGAATCCCTTTTTGTCTTCCAATTGTAAAATATTATGTACAAGTAAAACAGATAAGTTAATTCAGAAAATTCCAGATTTCAAGCCAAGGCTAGATTGACAATGATTTTTAATAAACACTTTTCTTTAGCAAAAAGAAAATTGTAATTTGGGTGAAACAAATTTAAGTCCTTTTTAAGTATTCTGAAATGTCTGGATAGTGATAGAATTTTTTTTTAATAGTGAGTTTATAAAAAGGTCAAACAGCAGTTTATGAAAACAGCCTGAACATAAATTGATTAATGATTTTAAATTTAAAATATTATTTGAAGATAATGAACTAAGTTATATAAGTTGAACAAATTTTTTCAGCTTTTAACCCATTGTCGTGACATGCAGAATTAAAATATAAGATTTCTAATTTTGATATTATGTATTATTTTAATAGCCACATTTCATCCTAAAATGATAGAAAACATTATTGCTTCTGCACAAGAGAGCAAGTTTTCAACAAATATCATTTGATGTGAGGAAGATAATTATGTAAAACTTGAAATACCTCCTTTGAGTGGATGCATAATAATCTAATGGATAAAAAACAATGTAATTAGTATATTATAAAGTTAGTGATTATATTAAACTTGCTTTACTTGTTGAAATTGAGTAGATTTTTTAATTTCTTTCACTTGCTGTTAAGTTTCCAATCCTTGCTGCCTATTCACTGCTTTAGACTGACAGACTGAGCAATTTTTGATAAAAAAACAACAAAAAATTAAGGTGAAATAAATAATAGTCATCATCATCATCAATAATAATAATAATAATAATAATTGATAATTTAAAAATTTTTCTTCTTTCAGCTGAATATTTAAGTGCAAAAGAAATAAACAAATCATGTAAGCAACATTTTTTTAATGTATTTATCTCATATTATGGTATTTACAATGTTATTTGTCTGGAGTACAAAACATTGTTATACCAAAAGGACCAATATTAATGCCACTAAGGTCTTTTCGGTTAACCCTGACAAAAGCTAGTGTCCACAATTTTAAAATATAAAAATCTAATAAGAAAAAGATTAAGTTGTATAATTTTCTTGCTAAAAAAGGCCAAAAAGTTTGGGTCTTTTCATTATATTCCACCATTATAGAAAATCCTATCCCTAACCCAAGTAAAATGAAATAATCTTCATGTATCAATTCTCATTGGTTATTCAGTTTTTTTCTGGACAATACTAAATACTGATAATTTATTTCTTATTTCAAAATTTTTACAGCATTAAACTATTTTTCAAGCAGAGTTACAAAATTCTGACAAACTGACTATTCTGGAACCTAGACAAAAACTTATACAAGACTGACTATTTGGGAGAAACAGAATCAAAACATTCCAACATACAATAAAATTGTTGGTAAAATGTAACTACAAATTAATATAAGGAAATTAATTTCTAGCTCTCTAGAAAAAGAACATGAAAATTATTTTTTTTTATATATCTATACTTTAAAATGATGGATGTAAGCTTTTTGTGGGGATTAACAAAAAAAAACACAGGAAATGTACATGATATACAGAATAATAAATAAATATGGATACAGGCCAATAATAATAAGGATACATATATATATATATATATATATGTATATATATATATATATATACATATATATATATATATATGAATAAGGTATATTTAGGCAGCAAGTATTCATCCAAACAAGTTTGAATAAAAGAAACAAGGTTTGTCTGTTTAATTTTTTATTACATTTTTAAAATTTAAAATTTTCTGATTTTCTTTAGAATATTGTGCTCGAAGTTGTGATTAAATTGTCTGAAGTTCAAATTTTGATATTTTTGTTCAAGTGCTTCTCGACTTTCACAGTCATATCAAGAACTGATGTGGTGCCAGTGTGGTAGTTAGAATTCTTTTGTCTGCATCCTGATATTCTGTGGCTGGACCCTTGAAATAGTCTAGTGTGACATCATGTATAGTGGCTCTTGGAAATGAGGCCAGGCAAAATGAATGCAATTTATTTATTTATATTTTTTTTTATTGATAATACTGATAAAATATGTGCACCCATTAATTAATACCTTTTCCTTTGGTGAATGAGATTTTATTTAATGCGGGCTGTTTATTTTGTGTAATAATAGCTTCAATACTCAACAGCTTATCCAAAAATTGGAAAAATGTAATAAAAAATTAAACAGACCTTGTTAATTCTTTTTAATCAAATTTGTTTGGATATATATATATTTCCTAGAACATTATAAAATTTGAACATAGCACTGTTCATCCTCATCAGTAAACATTTTATATTCTTGACCATATATTAAAATTTAAAATAATCCCTAATCCAATCCTGTTCTGGGCTGACTGATATCATATTTATAAAGTATAAATATTGTAACAATCTTGTCTGTATAGCATATGATCATAATTCTAAAACATGCAAACAACACCAGTTGTCTTCTAATACCAAGATGAAGATCAAAATGAAAAAGTTCAGAGTTTGTTCTCTTTAATTAATTGTTTCTCACACTTCATGAATATGAAAATAGCTGTCATTAAAAGATAATCTTCTTCTCAATAAAGAACATTGTTGATAATGATCAATAATGAGCCCTGGTCTTTCAATAGATAATAAAATAACCTCTTCTTATTAAATAAATTACATTTTTTTCAATGCATTTTTGGAAGCAAGAGGAATTGCTGATATAAGGTTAATGTAGAAATCTAGAAACATTTAATAACAATGGATTCATTTCTTTGCAACATTTAATATTTAATCATTATTTCATCACTTTCTCTTTGATTCTATACACCAGTTTTATTTAATATTTTGAAATATTTATATGAGGCATTTTCAATATAATTATTTTATTCCTAATTTTACTCTCTGTTGTTATTATTATTATTATTTCTTTTGATATCTGCCGTTTACACATTTCTTTCCGGGTCCCGCCCAGGGACCTAAGGTTAGAAATGATATCATGACACTTTCCACTGCAAAAAAAAAAAATAAAATAAAGTGTGGGCTGTACTTGTCAAAATAATTTTTTGTATCTTTTTGAGGCATGGACTTCCAGGAATCCCTTCAATTAGTCTACTAGAATCTTTTCCAACAAATCCTAGGGCTCCAATTACAACAGGGATTGTTGATGTTCCCATGTGCCACATTTTTGAGGTTTCTATTTCAAGGTCCTTGTATTTTGATAGTATTTCAAATATCTTCAAAGGTACAATGCAGTCTGCAGGGACTGCCATATCAATAAGGAAGCATTTTTTTGTTTGTGGTCTTTAATAACAATGGTTGGCTTTGATTGTTCTGTCAGTGTGTATTGAGTAGTCCCAAAGGATTGTAACAGGTTCTATCACCGTAACCGGGTCTGGGTGGTGTTTGTACCAGTTGCTTTCAGTTTCCTTCCTGTAGAAGTTGCAAATTTTCTAGTGCAGATATTGGCCCACTCTGTCATGCCGGGTTTTATATTCAGTGGGTGCCAATATCGTGCAACCTGATACAAGATGATCAATGGTTTCTGGATATTTATCACAGAATCTGCATTTTGGGCTAACACAGTATTTTAGTATATGTGCTTGATAATTCCTAGTTAACAAGCATTGGTCCTGTGCAGCAAGGATAAAACCTTCAGTTTCAGCTTTCAACCCCGCACTATGTAGCCACTGATGGGTATGGTTTTTGTCTATGTCAGTTGGTTTGATACGGGCAGTGTATTGGCCATGGAGCAGTTTATCTTGCCATTGTTTCTGTATCTGGTCAGTTGCATCTATCTTTGCTTTCTTTTTAAAGTATTTTGCAGCTTCAGCTGGTTTACTGTGCTGTACTTGTATTTCTGCGCCCATTTGAAATTCCATTTTGAATTTGTTGGCTACCTTTATTACGGAGTAAAGCTGCTTACTACTTTCATGTTCCTTGACACATACCATCATCCAGTCTTCTGTAGTTTCCAAGTATCTGTGGAGGCCAATTGTTGTAGTTTTGTAGGACAGTTCTAGTTGAACTAATCCTCTGCCTCCTTCAGATCTGGGCACATACAGGCGATCAACATCAGCTTTGGGATGATGCATGGGATAGTAAGTGAGGAGCATTCTCGTTTTGGCGTCCATTCGTTTAATTTCAGCTATGGTCCAGTTAAGAACATTAAAGCTGTATTGCACCACAGGGACAGCCAAGGTGTTTATGGCTGATATTCTGTTTTTTGAGTTTAGCTTGGTATTTAGTACCAGACGTACATGCCTGTAGTACTCTTTTCTTACCTTCTCCTTCATTTGGGGGTGTTGTATGCCATCTCCTTCGCTAATTCCTAGGTACTTATAAGCTTCATCATGCTCCAGTTCCCTAATCTTTGTGACAAAATCTAAATCTATTAAGGGTGCTTCTGTAATTCTACCTTTCTTGAATGTTACTTTTGCACATTTATCTAATCTGAAGTTCATACCTATGTCGTCACTGAAGAATTTAACAATATTGAGGAGGCCCTTCAACTCATTGTCGTCTTTGGCAAAGAGTTTGAGATCATCCATGTAGAGTGGGTGATTGAATATATTCTTATTTATTTTGTAACCATAGCTCCTGTTGTTCAGTTCATGCATAAGTGGGATTAAGGCCAAACAAAACAGAAGGGGTGACAGAGAGTCTCCTTGAAAGATTCCACGTGGGATATTTAGTCGGTTGGATATGGCAGTGCCTCTGGTGTGACTAAGGTATAGTTTGGTGTTCCACATTCCCATGCTGTGCTTAAGGAAATTTAATACCACAGGGGAGACTTTGTACATTTCCAAAGTCTTAAGAATCCAAGAATGTGAAACACTATCAAAGGCTTTACGATAATCAATCCACGCTGCGCTAAGATTTCTACGTCTTCTGCAATTTTCTGGGATCATTTTATTTATCAGTAGTTGATCTTTGCAGCCATATGAACCTCTCCTGCATCCCTGTTGTTCTAGCGAAAGAATGCTGTTTGTTTCGAAAAAGGAGTAAGCACGGTTCGTCAGGACAGACGTGATCAACTTGGTCGATACTTTTTCGTGTCGTCTGTTTCATTTGTTTTTGGTATGAGGTATGTAATACCTTCAGTAATCCATTCCAGGATTTTATTGGGATTATTTACAAGCGTTGATAATGTTTACGCAAGGATTTTGTGGATAGATGAGAGATGATAAAGCCAGAAATTGGGAACCTTGTCATTTCCTGGGGATTTCCATTTTGGGGATTTCGTTAGAGCTTGCCTAACATCATCTGTGGATATATTTTCCCATTCTCACAGAGGTGTATCCAGCATTCGTTCTTCTTCACGTCGGATCCATTCTGCATTTGGGTTATATTCCTTCGGGCTGCTCCAAGTATTTTCCCAAAATGTCTGTACATTATCAATCGGTGGTGGCCTTTCGACATGTATAGGTGTTTTTCCAATTTCCCTGTAAAATTTCTTAATGTCCGTTTCGAATATCTTATTTTGGTGATAGAACCTACAACGTTTTTCGTATCATCTTGTTCTTTGTGCCTTTAGCTGAAATTTCTGCTTCAGCATTTCTGTGGTTGATGGAATGTCAAGTAGGGATTTAATTTCGTATTTCCTCTTTATCTTTTTGCACTTGCGTGTGGAAATATTAGGGTTTCTGGTGAGCTCATCTAATATAGAAAGCTCACGTCTGATTTGTTTTATTTCTCGTAACAGTTTTGCTTTCCAAGCTGACTCTCTATGTCTGTTAACTTTATTTATTGTCTTGATCCCAAGCTTCAGAGTAACTTCTCTAAAGCTGTTGCGTATATGACGTTGTTAACTTCAGTGATGTTTCCCGGTGGTTTATCTGTCAAGAATGTTTCCAGAGCAGCGTTGTATATTTTCACAATGTGCTTGTTGAAATTCGTCATATGGATTTTGGGTAGCTGGTTTCTTTCTGACAATTGTATGAAAGTTACTCTGCTGAGTACTTGGATGAGGTGGTTTTTCACTTCGGTGATTTCAGATTTGTGGTTTTCAAGGAATTCTAACTTAATGTACCTGGAGTCATCCTCAGTGACATTGTTTTGAGAACTGCAGGTTGTGTTTAAGATAGAGTCTTTGATTTTATTTCCTGGGAGGTTATTTCGCATTTCATTTGTTTTAGTTTTTACCTCATCCTCTGTCACATTACTTATTTCTACATTCATCTCATTACATTACAGTTTGAGTGATGGGTCATAGTATTTTGTCTTATATCTAATTTTATCCTATCTATTTCTGTCTTTGAGAGTCTGTTGTTTCGCATAATGCCCCTACGGACATTAGCAAGCATGTTTGGATTGAGGTTAGGTCTTATATCATTTCCCACCATACTTCTCCATATTTGGTATGTTTGATTGGTGGTGTTCTTTGCTGGGTTTTTGAGTGTAGTGAAGAATGATGCCATGACATGTCGATACTCGTCGCAGGTCCATTTCATTCGTTTTCTTTTGATTAGTCGATTTGGTATTGAGTCACTTGGTCCAAGGTTGGTAACAATCCGGTTTTGGTGACCTAGTGTCTCTTCATTTGGAGTTTGTTCCAGTGACAGATTTTTCGTCCTCAGACTGGTCCCTCTTTGAGGGACGTGGCCCTTGTTGACCCGGGTGACGACCGATCCGGTATGAAATTTTATTCGTATTCATTGAAATTGGTAGAGATTTGCATTTTAAACTTGACCGCCAAGGGGTAATTATGTTCAAGTTACCAGCTTTAGGGCGACTCTGGAAAAAGGCCCAAAAGCACGCCCAACATGATATATTGGAGGTGGAATAGTTCATAAAACTGTATTGTGTTCAGTGAGGTTGACTATACTAAGTTTTAACTTAGTATAAGTCGGAGTGATAACTCCTCCCTGGGAGTATCAAATTTTAGTATATAGTATATAGCAGGCAGAAGTTCAGGGTGTTACAAGGAAGGGACGTGCTGGATTTGGTCTAGGTGAGAGGGAGAAATTCTGGTCAGAGGCTAGTAGACAGGAGCGACGCATGTTACAAGAGCAGGGGGTTCGAAAGTTCGAAGAGGAGAGACGGTTAGTGCGGACTGTCCAGCAGGTTCAGCAGGGCCAATGGCTGAACTGGAAGGGTATTGAGGGTGTTCAGATCAGTTGGTCTGATTGGTGGAGTCCAGGCGCAGGACATTTGAAGTTCCTCATACAGGCGGCATATGACGTGGCAGCATCACCAGCAAATTTGAAGAGATGGAGAGTGCAGGAGTCACCCTCCTGCCGGTTGTGTGGTGCTTATGGAAACCTGCGCCACATTCTGTCAGCCTGTCCGAGGGCGCTACAGGATGGCTGGTACACCTTCAGACATAACTTGGTGCTGGAGGTCGTGGAAGCGGCTGTAAGAAGTGCTAGCATACCCTCGTTGGACCTGCGAAGGGTAACCTTCCTGAAGCAAGGTGCGACTGTCACAAGGCAGAAGACCAGGTCGGAAAACTCTAGGAAGTGGAGAGTGTTGGTGGATGCTACACTGCCAGTGGAGATCGTTGTGCCTGGTCTGAGACCAGATCTGGTCTTAATTGATTTCGAGAAGCAATATCTGTTGCTTGGAGAACTAAAAGTAGCATGGGAAGAAGGACTTGAGGAGGCGCATGAAAGAAAGTTGCTTCGGTATGAGGAACTGGTGGCTGAAGTCCGTGAGAGAGGATATAGATACACTCTGGTGCCATTTGAGGTTGGCTGTAGAGGATTTCCTGCTGCCTGTTTAAAGAGATTCCTCAAGTGTGCTGGGATCCCAAGATAAATTTTACATTTTCACTCAAAGAGAAGACAAAAGGCAGAACATTGTTAGATAATTACACCTGTAGCCATGAAAAAAAAATCATTCAATATGATCCCTACCCATGTGGACATATACACATGTACAGGCAGAAAAAGATACACCTGCATATATATATATATATATATATATATATATATATATATATATATATATATATATACATACACATAGTGAGAGAGAGAGAGAGACAGAGACAGAGATTAGTATACATATATATATATGCCCACACTGACGGAGATATGGGATGCATAGGAGGAAAGAAAAATAGATTGAGAGTTCCGCTTAAGGCCGGGGGGGGGCGGAAAAACTGAGATATAGGTAAAAAAGGAAGAGAAAGGAAAGAGAAAAGGGAAATCCAAATGAGACAATTAAAGTTAAATTGAGTCAAAGGGATTTAGAATCATAGTACAGAAGAAGTACAGGAAAAGTATTGTTGAAAAAATTCTACAACATTTACCATTTCTTACATGTTCGGAGCATGGCACAAGTGATTTCCATAAATGTTCAACTCTCTGTCGCCAACGACAGATACTTATCAAATTTTATGGGGTAGGCTGGAGCTTCTATCAAAGAATTCATTAAACAAAGAGGTAGAGGTAAGGGAAAACAAAAAAATTATTATTATTATTATTATTATTATTATTATTATTATTATAAGTCATGATTAAATTGTTTTAAAAAGGACTGATTTTGGTTTTTGGTAATTTTTTAACTTTTATGATATTGGTTTGGCAGCTTTAAAAATAAAGTTATTTAGAAAATTTCACTTTTTCTGTTTATAATGAGAGTTTCTTTAATGTTTTAATAAAAAAGTTAATTGCAGCAATATTTTTATATATAATTTGATTGAAATGCATTATATATCTCTTGAATATATCAATAACAAAATAATAATACAATCAATTAGTGAAAGGTAGCATTTTCTACAATATGTAATGGATTTAATTATGATAATTGTTAATAGGTTTTTATTTATAAAATGTCATCCATGTTTCAGTGAAAAAATGAATATAAAGTCATACTTGATAGTTTGCAGCTAATCTGTTATGAACTTTCCAAATGAGGTAATTATGTTAAATAATGTCTTAATGGTGTATCTTTTGATTTTTCTTACAGCTGAATCTGGCCAGCAAACTGAAAACAATGTGTAAGTTCTGAATGTATAGTCAATTTTTGAAAAACAAACTTTTTTTTACTATTATAGAGTCAAATGTTAAATTATTACTGTAATTTTTCTTATTACAACCATCAATATAACTATTGATGGTGAATATATATTTTAACATCTAAGGTTAAAAAAAAACTGTTATAGTTTTATTTGTAAAGGCATAGAATATGATTCAATTTAAATTTATTTCCTCATATATTTATTTCCCACCAAAATATACTGTTTATATTTATAGTATAACAACTATTTACATAGCATTTACACTGGATTTGGAATTTGTAAATCTACAGATGATTTCAAATATAGGTGAGAATTGATGTAGGTTATATGCATATAAGAAACTTGAGCAATAACAGATTTTGGTCTCTACAGAGCATCTGGGACCCAATCCAACACAAATACTGACAGATGAATGTATTAACAATAAGAGAATTTTAAACAACATAATTTCTAAAATAGATATAGTTATGAAATTTTGAGCTATAAATTCAGTAAGGCTCACAAGCAATTTATAGGAATTTCAGAATTATGTCCATTTTTGTTTTTATTTTGTAGTTTCTTGTTTTGTTCTGAATTTTTTAATATTGTATTTCCCAAAACATGAAAAAGGTAAATGAATGAATTACATTCAGTAATTTTAGAATTATTATATTTATAGATAAACATTTTTTTACCAAGTGTTGTTTTATTTCATAGATTATTTGTATGTTCCAAAATATCAGATCATTCCTTTGTTCATTTGAACTTGATAAATGCTTTTAAGCTTGATGGCAAACAAACTTCTTATTTCTATTTCATGAATTAGTCAAGATAAGGGTAAGTTCAAAAGATTTATCTTAGGACTGACTTTAAGTTTCACAGATACACTGCTCATCAGTGTCAGATGGCTCTCTGAACTTTGAACTTTTCTTTATCTTTACTTTTGTTGCCCTAATTTTTATATTGAGCACTTTCTTTACAAAAAGTATGCTTATCTTTAAATGCATTAAATTTTGGTAAGTTGCTTGTCTTTTAGATATAAAAGATTTGTGTTATTATTATTATTATTTTCTGAATTGATTAGATCTGCTTACTCTTGTTGATTCATCCTTGTCTTCTCTTTCATTTGCAAGCCTTCGTTTGTTTATACATTGTTCTTTCTATGAGTTTATTTTTATATCCAATCTTCTTTCCAAGGTTTGAACCTATAAACTTCTCTTGGGCTAGCAATCTTTCTTTTAGGGCTACATTGATCATATTATTAGGTAGCTTGTTATACCTTGTAATTAATATAACAGTAGTACTAGTTTTCCTAGCACAGAGACTGAATTCAAACTCCAGGTGTTAAAACTGACAATATGAACCAAAAGTTTTATTATCTGAGCTAAGTTTCTATAGGAGAAACCACTGGTGTATTTGTCAACTTAAACCCATTGTGGGTAAAGTTGTATTTTTAAATCATATTCTTAGTAATTATTTTTTAAGCAAATATTTGGAAAGTAAGCAAAGAAAGGAATGTGTTTGTTGAAGTGTTGTGTATATGGTATATGGTCTTCTGTTAGAATTGATATTATAATTATAATACAACAAAATTAATTTATTTTTCTACATTGAATACAAAACTAATTTGAAATTAGTTTTGTATTGAGTATGGGAAGATATTTTGCCAGAAGATAAGAGAAATGATAAAATTCAAAACTGAAGCAATTTGAATTAATCCTCAATATATAAATAATGTGAAATATTTTTGAAATATTTTTGAAATACGCATTTTTTTTTATATTGATCTTCATCATTAAATTCATTTTCTGTTCATTATTGTTTTCTTTTCATCTTATAGAAAAATTAATTTTTCACCAACTGAAATGCTTCTTGAAAGAAAAGATTCTCTTCTAGAATCAATTTGCAGAAGTTAACTCCTAGTAGTCACTAGTGTGCAATGATTCATGTGGCACTTATGTCTACAGCTTCACTAAATTTCCTATTTTATACCAGTAATCAAAGAATCAATTAGTCTGTAATAAATTTAGTTTTCTCACTCTTAGTGAAATATCAGAATTCTTCCACAAGTTAATTGAAAATAATTTTTTTAAACCTAAATGGGCAGTTTTATCCTCTACATTGATTTTCCTTATTTGAACCATTAACTTCTGAACATTCTTTGTTCCTTTTATAAGCTTCATGACATTTTTTGAGGCTTTAATCTCTTTTTCCTTTAAGAAGCAGGTATGCTTAATTTTTTTATAAAGTTTCAAAATCCTTTTTAAACTACAAAAAACACAATGAAGTCAAATCTATTCAGAATAATCTTAATTGTAATGATTAAAACATTTATGTATTAAACGAATATTTTTTTCTTTTTGAGGGGATCCATTTTGATGAACTTTTTTTATGCATTTCTGTGTTCCTTTTAGTTTCTTGAGAAATTTTACTTAATGTTGTCATTGTTTTTTATATATGTATATAGCATGGCCTTACACTGAGATATACAATGAACTCTTAAGTATATGAGAATTCCTTCTAACAGTCATATAGGCAAATTTATATTCAAATTATTATAAATGCAAAACATGAAATTTGTGATAGAAAAAAATTGCTGTGATTGTAGAAAACTCAAGTAACTGAACAAATTTAAAAAGGAATTACTGTTAAAGACATGTTTTTTTTATAAAAGTTTCATTGACTATTTTACAGGTATGATGAAATACCAATTGACCTTCCTCCAAGTGACTCAATACGGAAGTATAGTGGACAGTAAGTGATACTTTCACTGACATTATAAAACCTTTTGGTTTTATGGGCTGATAGCCATTTAGTTTGTTGATTTCATTAATTCCTAGAAAATTTAAATACAGTAAAGATCTCCATATTCTAGCCTGAATATTATTTTATTTTGAAATATTTGATTTAAACTAATTAATGAAATATTTTTAGTCATTACAATAAATTTTTAAATACTGACATGATGTTAATTCTTTAAATATCAGTTAATATTTGTACTGTTTCTGTTGTTTTGAAGGCAAATACTGAAGAATTTTCATCATAATAGTAAAACACTTGTGAAAATCTTTACAGGTGAAAAAAATGTTCAAATGTTTCTCTATAGTATAATTTCCTACTTTGATAAAAGGTCCGTTTTAGAGTCAGTAAAACACATCTGTTTATGTAAACAGCTCTTTAGAGTATAAGAATATACTTTTAAAAAGATAGATCATGATAATAAATGATTTAAAAGGACTTAGTGCTGTATGCTAGGAATTAAAACATTGTGTGATTTCATCCGAGTATAAAATAATAATGAAGGACTAAATAATTTAGATATTTAAATGAAAAATGATTTTGCCTTTAGATTGTATTTTATATGCATTTTTTGATATAGTGAAGGATTTAACATAAAAAAATAATCTGTTCTAGATTAAAAGCTAAATCTACTCATAGTTTGTTTAGTTAATATCAAATGTGTTTGGCTGTGCTATATCATACAAAAGATAATATGTATATATATATATATATATATATATATATATATAATACTTTTTCATTCATTTTGTAGGAATTCATTTTTTCTTTTTTACTAATTTAAGATATTAATGGACTTGAGCATGAGTTGAACATTAGATAATGCATTTATTCAATTTACTGGCTAAACAAATAGCATTTATTAGTTTCCCCCTGATATATTTAGATAGCTATTTTTAGGTAGTGAAAGATGATTTTGTATTGTTTAGTAGTCACCATATTGGTATCAATAAGGGAACAAGATGGCTGCCAATGTCTCTGGGCCAAAATGGTGAGCATGTATTCTTTTTGTTGCGATAAAAACCATCTTGAAACTTGGAGTTGTTATCAGTAAATTATTAGTAAGTTATTGCTACAAATGCTTTATTTCTTTGTTTGGTATTTTAGTTAATTGATGATTATGAAAATATATTGTGTTTATATTGTTGCCTTGTGTTTCTGTTTTGTTTGGGCAACTGTGTAATATTCACTTGTGGCATGAATACTGGTTAATCAAATAATGAGAGGAAAGCAGATGGCACAAGCCCATTCATAAGACAAGCAGACTGGCCAACTTGTTTGCTGATGTGTGAATGTCACACTTGTGCTCTCACAAATTTTCTTGCAAATTAAATTTTTTGCATAATGGTTACTAAAATTTCTACAGTTGTTATTGTTGTCGATGTGTCTGCCTTCCCAGTTTGGTGAAGGGCTTTCTTTGGTGAAAGTGGAGGTATGACTATTAGGTTTAGCAGTTGGTCAGAGGTTAATTTTGGGACTCCAAGTATAATCATTACACTGGTTAAACATTCAACAGAGGAATACAAGAAACTAATTCAATTATTTTACTGCATTTTGATTATTCACTGATTGTGTTTTCTTTTTCATTAATTATATAAATATTTCCTTCAGTTTATTTCAATGTATGCATTGTCATTAGTTTTTCTGAGCTGCATATTTAACAGTTATTTTATTTGTCTATGACAGGGTTGGATAAGAATTAGTCATAAAGCAAATATTTCTACCAAATATTGTTGCAGTGGGATACTGGAGTATCATTTCCACTTTAGCCTTAACATAGCTGTTCAATCTTAGGTTGATATCAAAGGGGATATACTTCAAGACTAGTACAATAACTGCATGTGTTTGCACCTGGTACTCCTGCAATGTAATGGAAAACTAACAAAGCCTGGTAGTATTTCTGGGGCATTCTGGGTTAGTGGCCCTGAAATCATGTCTGAATTCTGTGTCATAATCTAATAAATTTATATTGTGAGACAGCATTATTTTTAATGTGATTTACGTGTAATATTAGTATTTAAAATCATCCATTTTCTTTGACCAGTGCAAGCCTTAAATCTTCAACATGTCATGGGAAGTAATGGACCTTACTCTACCACATTGGTTGATAATGTATTGACAAGAGGTTTGAATTCAAAGTTATCCTCCTAGATTGTTTGCTCTATCAAGTCTAAAGAGTGTAGTTTTCATTACTATTTTATTTATAATAGAAAGGGATGGATTCATGCCTTCCCCAAGGGCATGTGAAGTGAATTAAAAATTTGGTCTTTTTAATAGCAAAGAAAAATGACTTAAACACAATTAATGATAGTGTCTCTACTGATATTTTCTCTATGTAGATAAGAATTTTTTTAATAACAGAAAGTAAAGCATTTTATTTAAAAATTATATGTATGTCTTTTGTGTCTGTTTTCCATGTTTTGCAATGAGGCAGAAGAATTGTTATAAGGAATTCAAAACTTTCTTCTAACAAAAGTTGTGTGGTCCCTGCAACTCTATTTTAAAAAATTGTGGTTTCAGTTTAACAAATACACATTATTAACTCCTCACATAGTGTCTTCATGATTCACATGTTATGAAAATTTCTGAATTACTTGTTTTGACAAAACACTGGGAATAGGTCTTGTTGTTCAATTTTACATCTAGAATAAAGTTCACTACTTAAATCTAATTTCTTTTCATTCCTTCTGTTTTCTTTCTTCTTCTTGGTAATTTCCACTGAAATCACAATTGTGATTTTTTTCTGGCACAGAAGGAATTCAAAAGCCAATGCTGATCTAGTTACCAGGGTACAATTTTCAAGGCAACAATTTCTTATTGGACTATTACTATTAGTCAGTGGTATATCTTGCTGTCTAAGATAAAGATGGAGTAATACAGAAATCTTTGGCAAATCCTTTGCAAAAAAAAGTAACAATAAAAAATTCAATGTTGTAGTTGAAATTTCATGGGTTGTGAAAAATAAATGTGTTTGAAATTGTAATTGTATTGTTCAACCAATACATCTGATGACTACAGATATGGACTATTTATGCTAAACATTCATGGCATTGCTTTTTGGCTAGCTCAATTCCTCACCTTCCCATACCAAACCCTGTCCATAGTTAAATCAAACAGTAGAAACAAATCCAGATCTTTCAAAATAAAAGTAGATCCAAAATTTTCCATCTCTGATATTAATATAAGTAGTCTACATTCCAACTATCCAAATGGTGAACTCCATCTTAATTTTCCTGTCTGTAACTGGTTTCAGTCAATCTATTCCAGTTCAGGAATTCACAATCCCTGATTACTCACCGCTAATTATGAAACAATACCTTATAACACAAGGATGGGTTCCTATGTGGCAGAGACTCCCAAAACAAAGACCTTGATTTTCCATTCATGTGCTTTTGTGATGCCCTCATTCATAATATATCTTTCATCTTTACCATCTATCATTCTCAGAGCGATGGAGCTATAATGTTTGACTGAATAGCTGAGAAAATTGTTTTTCCCCTTTGATCATCTCTCAGCTAGCATTCATATCTGTGGTGATTTTAATGTTCACTATGAAGTGTGTTTAGTCCATTTAAGCAAATCTAATGAAGAAGGTAAATATTGTCATGATTTCTCCATTGCTTACAAGCTGACGTGAGCATATTCCTATTCCCTTTATAGCTACCCACCATGCAAATCTTCTAGACCTCTTTCTCACCACCTTTCCTGATGAATGTTCTGCTCTAATGTCACCTCCCTTGGACACTTCAGACTACTCACTGATCTGTGTCAAGATTGATACCAAATCAAAGGTGTCTTCTGATGTTCCATTTCATAAGATAATTTTTTGATATGCCAAAGCTTACTGGGATGGCTTCAGATCTTACACTGTAGAGGTTCCTTCCTCAGTACACTTTAAAAAAATAGAGCTTCTGAACAGTCTCCTTTATTGCTAAATGAATTCTTTCTGTCATGGAGAGTTATCCCTCATAAAAAGTATTGAAAAAAACAGATAGCCAGCCTTGATTCACACCAGAAAGTGCTGCTGCCATATCTCACCATAACCACTACTACCATCTCTATCAGTGTGAATTGTGTAGCTAAACTCTTGCCATCATTGCAAGAGATTTCTGGCAAAGGCTAAGATTAGCCCTGCATAATCAGCCCAAGCCAAAGTTGAAAGCAAAAGACTTTATTCCTGTGAATTTTGGAAAATTCTTCATACAGACAAACTGTCAGTGTTTACTAATATATATGGTCTTAAGGTTATTTCATTCACGTTGGATAAGGCTAAGCTCTTTGTCATTAATTTCACTTCTAACTCCACATTAGATGTCAAGGGTCATCCTCTACCTGACTTCCTCCTTTCACAATGCAAAAACTTTGTGATCTCTCAGCTTAGGAAGTTTCCAATCTTATCAAAACCATAACTTTATGACAGCTATTGGGCTGAATAAACTCTCTGTGTTTGTTCTTAAGAACCTTCGTGTAGTCAGTTTCTTCTGGCTTGTAATAATGTTCCCTAATCTGTTTCCTTCAACTTTCAACCAACAGAGTAGGCTAAGTCAAACAATCTAACAACATGTTTCTTCTGTTCACTACAGCAGTCACACTTCTGTCTGTTGTCTCTTTAAGCACCTTTTATAGATTGAGTGACAATTCAAATTTGCATAGGTTAAGAGATTCTGGCAAAAATTTATCTGACTCTGAGAACTATCTTTTTTAAATATATGACTGCAATTTTCTTTTTGAGAATTTTTTTACATGTGAAGCATGTCCAAATTCGTTTTTGTCCCGGAGGTAAGCCATTTTCTCTTGTGTTACACTTAGTCCAGAATTATCACCAATTTTGGTAAAGTTGTTTAACTGCTGCCAGAAGGAAAACTGTTTCCCAAGACTATGGAAGGTGACAGCTGTATATCATGTTTTCAAGAATGTAGGTGTATGTCTTCCTTCAGTGTCATCAGCAAACTCTTTGAGTCTATTATCAACAAAAGCAACCTCCTGAGTAACAGACAGTATGGATTTCAATTCTCTAAGCCCATGATGATGTCCTAATTAACATTACACCTAGAATCAGCAAAACACTTGATAGTAAGCTTCACTGCAATTGCCTTAAATATCTCAAAGGCCTTTAACAAAGTGTGGCATTGAGGGTTGCTACATAAACTCTCTTTCTCTCAATAGTGGGGGCTGATTTGTAGCTTTCAATACCTCCTAAACCAAGCTACTAGCATTTTCTCACTTGAGCAGAGCCTGAATTTTCTCCAGTCATTCTTAATGAGGTTCCTTGCTTTGAATAGCTATTGAATCTCAAGTTCATGCCAGACATCAACTGGAACTCATATATATGATACATTGCTAAAGAGATTAGAAACTTAGGTGGTTCCTTGTATTGCTCTAAAAAATACCTGATTCTTTCTCTCTTGCATTCTCTCTTGCAAGAGTCAAATCAGACCAAAAATGGAGTATTGCTGCTATATCTGGACAAGACATGTCCAATCCTTACTTTCCAGCCTTGATGGAGATCAAAATCATTTATGGGAAATGACATTTTCCACCCTACAACTACTTTCCCACAGACACAACATTATAAGCCTATCACTATTCTTTTGCTATTTCCATGGCAAATATTGAGATGAGCTCCATTCTTTAGTTCCACCAATTCAGACCTTTACAGCTAAGATCTGCCATGCTACATCCACAGATTGGAATCACCCTCATTCCCTTTGTTTCACTTAGACAGATTCTTCCCATGAACTGCTAATTTGTGGAATAGACTTCCACATAGATACTTCCCTGGATGCTACAATCTTAACTCAATGTTAACCTGAACCCTTAAGTCCAGGTTCAGTTATTATCTATCCTCCATATCCTCATAATCGTCACTTCCTTCTTTGTTTAGTCCATGTCCCTTTAGGATGTAGAGGATCGTGGTTTTTCAGAGATTCCTTTTCATTATTATCTGTAAATTGCTGTGACTTCTTAGGAAAGATAGTGGAGTAGTTTGCTGTTGTATTCTCTACAGTTTTAAATTCAGAGTTCTGCTTCTCCTTAAGAGATGAATTCAGGCATTTCCCCAAAGCATTAGTACAAAATATATATTTAATCTCTTTTTATTTTCAACAGTAATAATGACATTTTATTAGTATGTATGTACTGTTGGAAATTTTACTGTAAAAATATACTGCTGACATTTACTATAAAAATATATTTTTATACTTTCATAGTGTTTTATTTGGAGGCTCTCTATTTACGCATAACTGTGACCCTAACAAGTTCTACCAATCTAGGCCAGAGTGGACCAGAGAACAACCACAATTAAGAGGTGGTTTTATGCTTCTTAAAACCTCCAATCTCCCAATCAGAGGGTTTGCTGCCAAATGTAGTTTATTGTTATACCCAGGACTTATTAATATACCTACCTCCCTACATAATAATAATAATAATAATAATAATAATAATGATAATAATGGCTGCCACCTTGAATGTCAAGTCTGGCCATCACAGATATCATTGTAAGGTTTAACTGTACTTTAAATGAATATGACTTTAAAAACCAAACATACCTTTAAACAAAGTTGGCAGTCATGAGACATCTACATTTTGTTGTCATTAAGTACTACAATCTTATGTGAAAGCGCATTGCTGGGCACTGCTGTTGGGCAAAACAAGAACTTGCAAATGATCTACTGCTCTGAACACCTAGATGGGTTGGTCACCCAGCAATCACCTACATTGACCAGCCATGTTATGACATAGAATGTCACCCTAATGACCTTCTGACCTTGATGCATGACCCTGATGATCGACATGATAGACTCATGAATGTCCAAGCAAGCTTGACCAAATAAAAAAAGTAATGCCATTTAGTAGTTGATCAGCATTCTATGATGACTTTACATATACAATTGTTCTACTTTATTCAAGCAAAACCTACAACAGGAATACCAAGTTAGGTTATACCTGTCACCTATATGGTCTAGAAGATTCACATCATAATTTTGTGACACTTCATTTCAGATTTTCTTTTGCAAATGAAAAACTCTTGAAAGCAGTCTTCATAAACCTTCATACATATGCACATACTTATATACTAAAATAAAAACAGAATTTAATCACATCCTTTTTGAATTACAAAAAAAATTAAGATTAAATTCTAAGATATTTCTAAGTTTTTAATAAAATAAAATTTAACTTCATGATTTTTGCATTTTATTTGATTATTAAAATTTGATATGAAATTTAATTCTCTCATTTTTTATTAGATTGTTAACAAATATTTTTATGTATGATATCCTGTGTTAAATGGTTTTTATGTATTATTTGTTTATTTTTGTATTCTGCAGATATGCTACAATCTTGGGAGATTGAAAGAAATATATTGGTACGTGTTCCAAGAAAAATAATTTGTTGTTGCAAATCTTGACAGTTCACCATAGATATTTTTAATATATTCAACATATATCAAAACTAACTTCCATGTTTATTTTTTTTGGCTATGTGCAGATATATTTGATTATAAATCAAATTTGTATAAACATTTCTCTACAGAAAATTGATGAATATTCTTAAAAATACCAAAGTTGTTTTTATAAAGAGAAAAGAAATTTTACATTGGAAATGTAAAATATGACTCAATGTTTTAAGTTCTTTAATTATTAAAATTAAATTTCTTGAAATTGGGTTTATTTATTTTTAAAAACAAATATGGAAATTATGTTTTCCCTTTGCAATGGAAAAAAGGACTTTGTTTGATTAATGCACAAACGACAGCTGATGTGATGATTTGTTTTTCCAAACCCTGATTAAATATTTCTCATAATACTGAATGTGGAATGTGACTTAAAAACAAAGTAAATTCTTGTGGGAGGAATAAAGTTTTTATGTACGTAAAAAATTCTATTTTAAAAAGTAAACTCTTTAACATTTTGAATACAATGATAAAATAAAGACCATTTTATCAAATCAAGGGATCAAATCTTAAGAACATATATAGAAATAATCAATATTCTGTTATAAATATTCTCATCTTTATTTTTTATTTTATTTATTTATATTTTTTCATGTTTTGGCCAGTCTATTCTTTGGTCTTTATCAGGTGAAATGTTCACTCTCACAGAATCTGCTGTTAATAATTTGGTCTGAGGTGATTTTTTTCTTAGCTCGATGTCATATGTCACAATTTGGATAATAAATTTTCATCTAAAAAATTCTTACATTTTAATGATTCACCACTTATTTATAATTATCATTCTAAAACATCTCCATTGTCTAACTGATTTTTAGTGATCACACATCAATGAATAAATAGAAAATAGAAAAGTGATAAAAGATAAGAATTAAAACTATTAAAACAGAAAGTTTACAAAACATTAACAGATTTCCAATAATAGCTTTATATATAGGCACTGGTTTATTATGCAAATTGAACTCTACTAAAAATGCCTTTTAGATAAAGAAAAAAAATTTTGCTGCTGCTTGTAATGAGTAGACAATGCCGAATATCAACTTTAGAAGCTTTACTCTGCTAATCTGAACGGTTAGTAATCAGATGGCTTTTATACAGAATGGTTAGTATTGAAATGGGTAGGTTGGGATAGTTCATTATTATCACAGGGGTAGGTCGGGATAGTTCATTATTATCACACTGCTGAAGAGAGATTGGATAATTTCAAATCTTTCAAGCATAAATTTGCAATTAATGCAGTGAGTTTATAATAATCTATTTTCAGATTACTCCTCTTTGCAAAAAGGAAAGAAATACATGTATAATATTGCAAAGACTATATTTGATTTTTAAAAACAAAGAAAAATGACTTTAAAACAGTTAACATTAATCAAAGTCCTATTAAAGACTATATTTGGTCTTTTTAAAAGCAAAAAGAAATGACTTAAAAACAATTAATAAAAGTTTCTCTACTGATATTTTCTCCAGGTAGATAAAAACAAACCTCAAAAACAAGAAGGCCAATGAATTTATAGAAAATTTGAAAAAGAAAAAGAAAACTAGAATCCAGAAGAGATTGAAATTTTTTGCATTCGTCCCTCATTAATAAGAAGAAAAATAAGATAACGTTTACAGTAAAGGAAATTAAACATTAAGAAATACTTATCTCAAAATCTCAAGCAAAACCTTTGTAATAAATTTGTAAATTCAGAAAGGATCTCCTCCTTAATCATTATGCTTATAAAAAGAGTAATACTTCAAGTTATGTGAATTATTATAAAGGATTCTTAATATATTAATTTTTATTTAGAAAAAGTAATTTTTTGGTTTAAAAGGTGATAATTGGATATGTCATTTATTAATATGCTAAACAATTGTCTGAAATTATACTGGCAATTCTCAGATAATGTTTCTAGGTGCATTAACAATAATAAAAAAATTTTTTATGTCTGATCTTTTATATTATAAAACTTTTTCAACCCTTCCATGGAACAATGAAACAATATTAGGCATATGTTATAATAAAGTATTTTACTTACAACACTATTAAAACTGTTAATTATTTAAGAATAATAAAAAGTAAGATCATAATAAATAATATATGTTTCAGATGGTTTACATTTAAAATATTATTAAAAAAATAAATCATATCATCCTTCAAAAAGTCTCTCTCTAATAAATATGATAGAAATGAAAAAGAAGTACAAAGGATATTTCAAGTACAAAAACAAAAAAGTTTAATTTTTTAAAAGAATTCATACTATTATTAATATTTTCCCTCCTTGTCTAAAGATAATGGCAGTGATGGTCAAAAACAAATTTTCAGCAAAAACATGTGTCTCTTATTTTCCTTTTACCATTGTAGATAAATATTATGGTCTTTACTCACCACATCAATGTTGATTGTACAAAAGCTGAATATATGATATATGCAATTACACAAATCCTTCTGCTCATAAAAAAGCTAGAAATACAACTAAAACAAAAGAAAACTAAAAACTATAGCACATTTTAGAAATGTGATAAAATACAAGAAACTAAATGTTTAATCATTGTAGATTGAACCAATATAAATATGGAAGTTTTTGAATTGATGTTCAAGAAATATTTGTAGATGTCTTATTACATTTAGGTTAATTTCAAAACTATATTATGGGCATAATTAGTGTACTGTGCCATTCTGTTACCTAATTTAAATGATTGATTTGGAAATACAATTTTTGATTTGATTATTGACTAAAAGAATGGTTATCATTAGTCTATAAGTAAATTTCAAATTAGTTTTCACAAACGTTTTAATTTAAGAAATTGTTTCAGGGTCTTAAATATGGTCCTTCATAGTCACAAAAAATAGAGTGTTAAAAACGTTTTTTTTCCTTAACATCATTATTTTAACTACCTTTACTCATTGGCAATGTTTATTGTTTTAAAAAGATGATTAGCATTGTAATAAAACCAAAATATATGATGAAAGTGAATTTATACATTTTTTGTTCCTGAGACTTGACAACAACAAAAATAAACAGAATTTATTTATTAGATTGTTTATGCAATATACAAAATGGAATAAGCTACCTGTAGATAATGTTTATGAAATTGCTTTTTTTATTATATTGTTTATTGAAATGGTTGGCAAAACATCAGCTAAATGCCAACTGATTCAAACTTTATAAAATGGTAAATAATAAGGATTTCCTTATAGTTGGTTCAACTATTTTAGTAATTTAGTAGATGTTTATAAATTTATGAATAAAAATTGTTTTCATATTTATTTCTTTATAAATTGATAAATGATAAATATTGCATTATATTAGTTTTAATACAATTGTTTTACTTTTTAGAATGTTGTAAATATAAAATTATTCTTGTACATAAATGATCTAGTAAATAGTGTTGTAAATTCTCAAGAACAAAAATGTATAAATTCTCTTTATCATATATTTAGGTTTTTTATAATTTTAATCATTGCTTTTTAAAACAAACATTGGCAAAGAGTAAAGGTAATTGAAATAATAGCAATGTCAACGCCATCATTTTGACATTCTTTAGTGATCTCCAGTGAGATGAAGCTGTGAATTTTGTTTTTCACAGCACAGTTCTTTGTTCTTTTGTTGCATCTTATAAAATTGCTTCCTTAAAATACATGTGCATAAAAATATTAAAATAATGAATTTACGAGGATAAGATAATTTTTTTTATTAAATATGTAATTCATTTACAAAGATTATTTCTTCCTTTATTTCAGGAATAAAGAAAGTCCAGCATTAAATATTTTATTAAAGAAAATTGCATCATTTTTTCCATCCAAGAAATGACTATTCTGTAAATCAGTGTCTTGGAAAATTTCATACTGCCATTGCATCAAAATCAGATATTTTTGTTCTTTTACTCTCACCTTCTAACACAATATGTCATTGCAAAGAAAAAAAAGGAAAAAGGTTTCTAAAAATCATAAATATAAACATTACCTAAAATGCGTTGTGTTTAAACTTATTATTGAGCTCATTCATCTAATTTTATCATTGTGAAAATATTTTTAAGTGAATCAATAAATTCATGGAATTGGTTGATGACTGGAAGTAGCAAAAGAATTTCACAAAGAAACTTATTTGTTTAAGAGACATTGTAACAAAGCAAAAAAATTTAGTAATATTCCTCACTTAGAAGATTACCGGTAAAAAAAAAATGATAACAAAAAAATCTTTTTCCTTTTCCATCATTACCTGAAATGAAGTATAACATAACAATAAAATCTAATTTAACTTTTTATTTGGTTTTGAATTATTCATTTTTATAATAATAATTATTATTATTATCAATTTATTGTGCAATGTACAAAATGGAATAAGCTGCCTGTAGATCATGTTTATGAAATTGCTTTTTTTTTAAATAGTTTCACCCCGAGCAAGGTGACAATGCCACTAGAATGCAGTGGGGTTATTTGAAAAAGAATAGGAAGGATTGAGGAAAGGACAAAAGATGAAAGGGGTTCAAGAAGATAGGGATTGGCATTGCATTTAAATTTTTGAAGATTGTTGTTATCAGGGAAGCAAGAAATCAAAATGGAATTTCACAGGTAGGAAGTGCAAGAAAAAACTGTTGGAGTAGAATTGGTGGTTGCATCTAGCTAGTTCAACAGTAAAATGGTGAGACCTAGTTGCCAATCTAGTAGCACATTTAAATTCATGAAAAAAATGGTTTCTGTTCTAGTTATAAAAATCTGCATTATTTTAAATGAATATCCTTAAGGGAGAAATGAACTTGAAATCTCACATCTGTATCAATAGAGACATTTGTACATAAAC
Source organism: Acanthosepion esculentum (assembly GCA_964036315.1). NCBI lineage: Eukaryota > Metazoa > Mollusca > Cephalopoda > Sepiida > Sepiidae > Acanthosepion > Acanthosepion esculentum. Next base: position 83,907,319 of record OZ038491.1, read on the forward strand.
ACTTTGGAGAGGAAATATTCCAATATTATTAATCTTTTCAGTTTGATTTGCATTGAAAAAAGTCTGTTGGCAATCTGAAAGGTGAGAACTTGCACAAGTATTGTCTATTATTATTATTACTGACTTTTAGCAAGAGTAGGAATAAATTAATTTTTAAAACATACCATTTATCTACTTAAAATATAAATAAAGACACAGAATTTTACAATTCTTAATATTTTTCAAGGAAATTCAAGAATTAAAATTATAATTGAATATATTTGTATCAAAAAGAATTTATTCTAAATTGAGATTTATAATATCACATTATCTGTGATTGTACAAAGTATTTCAAATCTGAGATGAAAGGGCCTTTATTGTATATGCAAATGTATTCCTGGCTGATAGCAGACTGAGCAACAGTATTTGTAGCATGCATATATTTGGGACACATAATGAAGACAGTTTAACACTCAGAGGACACATTGAAAGATCACACACACACTCACAAGCATGCACACACACACACGCGTACACACACACACACACACACACACACACACACACACACACACACACACACACACACAGACAGATTTTCTCCTCCTCTATTTTTCCTTCCTATCGGCCAGATGGTTCTAACCTAGGGTGGCCACAACCCAAATAATGAAAGAATTTTATAGGGGTGTAGCAGAGTGGCTTGTGTCTAGGAATTGTCTTAATCCACAAACAGACTTAGATTCTACATTTTCATAAAATCACATCATTTAATTTTATATTTGCCTTTGTGATTCATTTTAATATTCATAATTTTTTAAATTAAAATCTAATTGTTCAATTTATAGTTGAATTTGTGCCAGGTTAACAGCTTACTTGTTAATTTGTTTACCTGAAATCATGTATGTGATTCAAAAATTACAATTTAGACTCCTTCATTTTCAAGTGTGATATTACTGTTTTAGGTAGTGTAAACACTGATCAAGAATTTCCTGTAGGTGTGAAACATAAAAAAAGTTTTTGGGAATCCCTGCTCTAATTAGATCACAAATATCATAAGAATTTGTTCTAATATCAAGCCTATTACAATTTTTTTGTTTAATAGTGCACATCAAATTAGAAATTTTGCAATTTCTTTTTCTAAACATAGGCTACAGGACTTTGACTGTCCATTATAGTCTTTGTCACTATTTCGGGTGTTTCACTGCTTTTATGTTTCTGCTCTTACACATACTTAGAAAATGTATTATTGAACGGTGTCTATTATTTAACTTATTATTGTAAATTCTTTACTTCCAGCATCCCTCCATTTTATCTACACTCATTTTCTCAGGTTGCCTGTATTTTTGCTTGGTACTCCATATTTTCCACTTCTTGGGCTATCCTCTTTTTTCTAATTGCAGCTGGGGTTTAAATTATTGCCTTGCACATTGATAACTTTATTATTTTTTTAGTCTATTGTAAATATTATTTCTACAACTATAACTGACTTTTACAATATTCTAATTAAATATTTTCTAACAATTACTTTTGGGGGAGAAATATCAGTTGACTAATGAATACCTTCTGTATATTTATTTTTATATTCTTGTTATAAGGTGGAATAAAACAGATTATATTCTTTCTTCCAAGCTTTTCATTTTTTTCTGTAAACACCAAGTTTTCTGGATAGTCACATTTTCCCTCACTCTGGCTTCATATTTCATATTTTGACTTTGTTGGAAAATTCTAGTAGTAAAGAAATTTTCAACAATCCTCTACCAACTGATTTAGGAATATGCTTCCTAATTGGTGGTAGATGGTTGAAGGATGTATTGATATACATTGGAACATTGTTTTGTTTTCTGAAAAGTTGAAACAATCCTTTTTTGAGGTTGAACATAATATCCAGGAAATCTACTTCCTTTTGTTTTTACTTCAATACCAAACCCTATTTAGTTTTCTATTTATTATATTTTCTAATGACTTACAATCTGTCACCTCTTTATGGATGTATATCTTTGTTACCCACCACACTGGTCAGTTTTAAAAGTATATATATATATATATATATATATATATATATACAAGGGTCATTCAATAAATAAGGTGAATTTTTTGGTATGAGGACTTCTAATACAGATAGAAGCTTACTTTTTTTTTTTTCAATGTAGTCTCCCAGCACTGTCACACATTTTTCCCATCTGTGCACAAGCTTCCATATTCCCTCAGCGTAAAAATCTTTGGACTGATATCTCAGCCAGTCGCTCACAACACTTTTGACTTCATCGTCACTTTTAAACTTCATGCCTCTCATGAACGCTTTCAAGGAACCAAACAGGTGAAAGTCTGAAGGGGCAAGGTCTGGGCTGTAAGGGGGATGAGGGAGCAGTTCCCAGCCCAGCTCATTGATGGTCTGCACCGTTTGTGCTGCTGTGTGAGGCCTTGTGTTGTCATGATGCTAGATGACTCCTTCTGACTGATGACCCCTGCGTTTGTCCCAACAGATAAGCTCAAAGTCCTTGCAATGTCATCCACTGTCATCCTTCTGTCAGACTGAATGAGGTCATTGACTGATTCGATCACCTCAGGAGACCTCACCTCTGTAGGCCTCCCAGGCCTCAACACTGCTCCGTCCTTCTTTAAATAATTTAGCCCACTTGTAGACATTTTTTTTGCTGAAACATGTGGCACTATACACAGTTGACATTCTCCTATGAATTTCAACTGGTTTGCACCCTTCAGCAACCAAAAACTTGATAACTGACCGCTGTTCAATCCTGGAGCATGCTTCTTGGTTGGCCATCTTTGTTAATTGTCAAAATTCTCAAAGTTTTTTTTTAATCTGTAAAAGAGTGCCACGCAGCTCTGTCCTATCGGTAACTCCGATCATGCTGTAGTGTTCGTTAGCATCTCCTTCAGCCCCACCCCTGCAGAGAGCCTCCTACCACCAGAACCACATTCTGCTACCAACGGGCTGACTGGGACGCGTTTCGTGACTTCCTCCGCGATGTCCCCTGGGATGCTGTATTTAAGCTCCCCACTCATGATTGTGCTTCTGAGTTCTCTTTCTGGATTAAAGCCGGTATCGAAGCTTTCATCCCCTCCAGGAAATTCAAGGTCAAACCTCGCTCCTCCCCCTGGTTCACAGCTGCTTGCTCAGCCGCCATTGCCCATAGAAACCACTTCTTCCACCGTTTTCGAATTGATATGTCCGACTCCAATAGACGTCTATTTACCTCTGCCCGCAACGAGTGTAAGCGTATCCTCGACGATGCCAAGTCACCATTTGCTGCTCGGATGAAGGAACGTATTGCATCCCGCAAATTGGCTCCAGAGATTATTGGCGCCTCTGCAAGAGCGTCCTGAACAATAACAAACCCTCCATTCCTCCCCTGTTCAATCAGTTTGAGGTCCTGACCACCTCTGCTGACAAGGCCGAATGCTTCGCTCGGAAGTTTTCTTCCAATTCTATGCTAGATTCTTCCTGGGTGCCCTTGCCCGATTTCCCTCCCAGAACTGGGGCCCTCCTGGACGGATTGCACATAACCCCGTCGTCGGTATTGGGCATTATTTCTAACTTAGATCACCACAAGGCTACTGGTGGTGGCGGAAAACCAGCCATTGTCCTAAAGAAATGCGCACCTGAACTGGCGCCTGCCCTCTCTAAATTGTACAACCGCTGCCTCAAGGAGTCCTGTTTTCCTGACTGCTGGAAGTCCTCAACCATTGTCCCTGTCTTTAAGAACTCTAGTAACCCCTCCGACTCTTCCAATTACCGTCCTATCAGTCTCCTACCCCTCTTCGGCAAAGTTTTCGAGGCCATTATCAACACCGGAGTGATTAATCACCTGATATCCCACGATCTGCTCTCAGACAAGCAGTATGGTTTCCGCTTTGCCCGATCTACTGCCGATGTGCTTACGGCCATCACTGAATTTGTCTACCAAGCTATCCATAACAATGGTGAAGCTCGTGTCGTGGCCCTTGACATCTCCAAAGCATTCGATAGAGTCTGGCATGCCGGCCTTCTCCGCAAGCTCCAGGGTTATGGTATCACAGGTCGATTGTTTGACCTAATACAATCATTCCTGTCAAACCGGGATTTGAAGGTTGTTCTTAGTGGATTCATTTCCAGATCCTATCCCGCTAACGCAGGTGTTCCTCAAGGCTCCATCCTAGGCCCTACTCTGTTCCTCATATTTATAAACGACCTTCCTGACGCCATAGACTCCCAAGTCGGCATCTACGCTGACGACACCACTATTTACTCCTGTCTCAAACACAAATCTAGTGAGGCGGACAAAGCTAACCTGGCAGCTCAAATTGAAAAGGACCTTCAATCGGTTGTGATCTGGGGTAAGAAATGGATGGTTAACTTTAACGCCTCTAAAACAAAACTGCTCTCTATCAACCACCACAAGGATCCATCCCTGCATCCCATTAGAATGTCTGATGACCAACTTCTCGAGAGCTCCTCCCTGCGGCTGCTCGGTCTCACGCTGTCTGCTGATCTGAGATGGAACAAATACATCGAGTCAGTTGCATCAGCCACCGCAAAGAAAGTTGGTTCTCTGTGCCGATTCAGGAAATTTTTCTCCCCGGAATCGATCCTTCAAGTCTATAAATCGACCATTCGCCCTTGCATGGAGTATTGCTGCCATATATGGTCTGGAGCCCCTGCTGTTTGCCTCGGGGTTCTTGATAAGATCCACAGGCGGATAGGCAACGTGATTGTCCCTGATCTGTCATCTCGTCTGCAGTCGCTCTCTCACAGACGCGATGTTGCCTCGCTCTGTCTTTTTTACAAGTACTTCCACGGTAATTGCGGAGTTGCGTTCGCTTGTCCCCAGGCCTCGTGAATTTAAACGCCCCACGAGGCTGGCATCCCGCTCCCACCCCCTACACCATGGAAACTGTTAGATGTAGACGTCTCTTCTACTCCAATAGCTTCATGTCTCGCACATCTCGCCTATGGAACTCCCTTCCCTATTACTGTTTCCCTGACAAATACAATCTCCAACGGTTTAAGTGTAGCGTCAATCGACATCTCCAGTTGCCTTGACCTATCCATTTCCCTTCTCCACATCCTTTCATTTTTCATTCCTATCTGCTCTCGCTCCGGATCTTTTGTGGCCCCCTTGCCTTGATCGACCCACTGTGTTTCTCTTTCTCCACATCCCCTCCCTTGCCACTCCTATCTGCTCTTCCTACAACCCTTCTTTAACCCCTTGCGTGATAGTGGCCTCCGGCCTTGCTTGGGGGTGATATGATTAAAAAAAAAAATAAATAAATCCATGTGAAAAAGGAGTAAAACAAAAAAATAAAAAAGAGTAAGCTTCTATCTGTATTAGAAGTCCTTATACCGAAAAATTCACCTTATTTATTGAATGACCCTCGTATATATATGCCCAATAACTTTCAGGCTTCTGTTTCATTGTAATTTTTCTTTTTTTGATCCAAAGTTTCCTTGTTTTTATCCAATTTAAAATGGCAGTGTTTTATAAACTTGATTTGCTCATGAGTTATGAGTGTACACAGTTTTGCTAAATAAGCAACTTTATCTAAGATATCTTCTCTGATGAATGAATAGAAATCATTAGTATTAAACTGTACAAATGCACAGTCTTTCTTATTTGCTAATATTATAAAAGCAGCCAAATTCTGAACATGTCTTTCTCCATTATTCATATGCAATATTTCTTTTAATGTAGTATTAATAGTAGTTGTGCTTGTGTATAAACGGCAAGAGATCATGGACGTCGCTCATGCACAGCACAAGCATACATTAGATCTGCACACAGGAAAATTCATCTGCAGGTAGTATGTGATGCACAGAAAATCAGATCTCATTTTATAATAGAAATTTGATTTCTTGCTTGGTACACCATTATTAAGAGTTAAGATCCTAATTTTCTGTAAATTCTTAAGAATCCCCTGAAGATGACTTACTTTTTGTCTGCCTCTCTTTTTTTGAAGACACTTTATGGTATAATTTTTTTTTTGTTTTTTTAAAAAATCATATTTCTCATTCAAATGCAGGTTGCCATTGTCCATATTGTTGAAAGTCAGTCAGCTTTCCACCTCATTCTTTTTATTCAATTTTTCAGTGAGTTTTATTTTATAAAAATACAGGACATGAATCACTGGGCAACAAAAAACATTTTAAGTTGTCCGTTTTTCAAAATGATTTAGGACAAATTTTCACACTTGAATCCGAAAATGACATGCATTTCTCTCAATCAGGTCATGTTTTTGTGCCAAATTGAATTTTTAAAAATCCAATCTTCTGACTAAATCGATTACATTTTTGTGACATTATTGATTGAATTTTGTTAATATTTCTCATAAATTTTAAGAGAAAAAAATTGTTTTCTAACACAATTTATTAATTAAATGTTACAAACATCGATTACAATAAATTGAATAGTATATATACATTGATAAATGTAAGTACATGTAACTTGCATGTTACGTCATCATTGTCCAAAATTCAGTGCTTGAAATTCCGTTTATTCAAACCATTAGAATGATTAGCAACAGGGATTTCTCTCTTCAAAGTCCAACAGTAACCAGCCATCATGACTGCATCTCTGCATCCCAGCATCCCAGCATCCCTGATACCTGGTTTCCATCTCTTTCATGTCCCGATTTCTCCCCCTGTTCGTCGCTTATTGATCACAGATTCTCAGGAAACCGATCCATAAGTGAGAACAATGCATTTTGATGCTCATGTTGCATCCAAGTTTTCTGAAAGCAGTTGGCATATTGATGATAAGTTCTGTGTAGTTCCTGGCATTGTTGTTGGCAAGAAAGTTCTTCATGACCAGAACAAAAGCCTTCCATGCTTCTAGTTACACTTAGTATATTGAGTTTTCTAACTCTGAATCTCTGATGAACTGACGGATTTAAGGACCATCAAAGATGCCAGCTTTCAACTTTTCCATCATCAATCCTGGAAAAGGCTAGCACAAGTAAGCAGCCATCATCCTTGTCCAAAGTTTTGATGAAATGCTTGATCAAGCCAGCCTTGATGTGCAGCAGTGGGAAACGTATCCTGTCTCTGTCCACCAGAGACTTATCGATGACGTTCGTTGCTCTGCAAAGCATCAATTCCTCCTAAACGGGCCAGTTCATTTTCGAGTAATGCTGAACAGTGCCCCTAATATCCCACATGCACACAAAGCATGGGCACTTGGTGAACCCAGACTGTTGTCCCAACAAAAAGAACCCCATCTTCAGGTCAACACAAATAAACCACTCATGCTAATCATAATGAATTTTCTCCAGCACATACTTTACTGCTTCATATTTCTCCTTCAGTGTAGTCAGGTGAGTGAGGGGAAAAGAGGCAAACTGGCTGCAATTGTGCAGCAGAACACTTTTCAGTGATCGTTTGCTGTTGTCAATGAACAGTCTCCAATCGCACTGTGGCACTGCAATTTTGTGCAAAAGCTGCAGAATATCTGTACAGTACACCAAGTCCTTCTCTTCAGAGAAAAAAATGGAGGTACTCTTGATGCCTTTTGCGGTAAAAGGTAATGTGAGCACTGTCAGTGAGGGTTTTCCTTCAATATGAATGCCAACAGTTCAACAGAGGACTTTGACAAGCTGAGATTGCGAACAAGATCATTTTGGAAAAAAGGATGTGCAGCAGCATCGTCAAAAACCACTTCTTCTTCTTCTTCTTCTTCTTCTTCTTCTTCTTCTTCTTCTTCTTCTTATTATTATTATTATTATTATTATTATTATTATTATTATTATTATTATTCCACTTATTATCCTCAGTATTTTGTGCAGCTTATTTCCTTTGTCGAAATGTTTGTTGCTTAGTTTAATAACTATATATTAATTTTTATATTCTTTGCTATAAAATTGATTATGTTATATTTTCTCTATTTTATCAGAATACTGTAAAAATCAATTATAGGTGTACAAATAATGCACTACAATTGATTAAATAAACAACATTATCAATGCACAAGAAGGAATTTAACCACCCACTACAAGTGTATAAAGGAAAATGTTTAATCTTACATGTAGTATGCCAGGCTGCTGTAAAAGCAAAGAGCAACCCGAGAAAATTTACAAAGATCTAATGGAATGAACCAGGAAGCAAAGATTTTACAAACATAAATCTTCATTAACTGATAGACAATATGTGAATAGTCCACGTTGTCTTGGACTGTAAGAGAGAAGAAAGATGAAAACAGCAAAATGAAAATGAAAAAATAGATTAAAAAGGTGCATGCCTATAATGAGGGAGTTAAATTTGCTATCTGACAAGACACAAAAATAAGTGAAGAGAAAACACACACACACACACACACACACACACACACACAACAACAACAACAACAACAACAACAACAACAATAGATAACTTTAGTGTTATTGCTTGTGGGTCATGATTTCTAGTAGCAATGTTTTTAATATATATATATATATATATATATATATATATATATATATATATGTACATATGTATGTATGTATAAAATATTTTAATATCTGTACATTTTCGTATCAAAACGTAAACTAAGAGAATTTTACAAAGGATTTTTTATTAATCTGACAGATTTTTATCACTTTAAACGTAATTTTTAGTGGATACCCATATATGAGTAGACGCTCCGTTTATTTATTAAACAGTATATTTATTTATTTTCGTCTACCGGCCTGAATGTTAGAGAAATCTTATTAAAGAAAACACTGCGTATTCTGGCAGGATTTAAACTTACTTCAGTCAGTGCAGAAGGAGCTACTGTTAAGCCGCACGCCATAACCAACTTGACCACGAAGAGCTGTCGCTCAGGTCAAATTTTGTGCCTTTAAGCGAAATATCTCTTGTCATAATAAACACTTAACCCTGTTTTAAAAATGCACTTCTGCGATATTTTAAACTTAAAGTAATATCTATTTAAAATCAGATTAATTAAACTTTAAATAACCTAATATTCTTCAAATAAAGTTTCAGAAAATTATATTTTATTTTTTAAATATTTTTAATAAAAAGAATTACATTGTGCTGAGAGATGGTTAAAATGTTACTAAAATCAGCGATTTTTAGCGATTAAAAAACTCCCCCCTCCGGCAATTTAAATTAGTTTTGAAATACAGCAAAGTATTCCAAATATACCAAATTTAATTTATTAATTTCAAATTAAAACTAAAATAAAAGCTCCAAGAAAGATTTTTCATTTTTAAAAATATTCGTTTTATACCTTCAGTATCGCGTTTCTATGGAAGAACCCACATTAAATTATATAATTATATGTTTTTAGGAAGTTTGTGGTGGTACTTAGTTAATAGTGTCAGAATGTTTACGCTGCGATCAACTCCCGACCCCTTTCATCCATTGAAGTAAGTAATCTGTCCACTGTCCATACACCTATTTCTTCTTTCTTTTCTTTTCTTTTTCTTTTTTTAAAATCTTTAATGTCTGATCTTTAAGATATTTAAAGACCAATCTTCCTTTCCGGTCAACTACTAAATCAAACCTGGGTTGTTAATTAAAACCTAACATTACGTCATGTCGACGAAAATGGCAAAGCGATGTAACAAGGTAGAAACATCTCTATAAACCTGCTTAAATTAAACAATAAAAATACCTCATGAGAAATAATAAAAAAAAAGTATTCTCATACAGTATGTCGCCTTCCTCATCAATCCACTCTAGCGATTCTCAGCTAATTCTTATACAAGAGATGACTGACTTTTTACTCCAACAACACAACCGAGAAAAGAATTAACATTCAATGATCATCACCGTCCTGTTTCCGTTTTAAGCCCCCTCCCCGGGACTGGTTATTTTTAATCGAGTTGATATAGGCCACGTTATCTTATATGCTTGTCTGAAGTGGATGACATTGGTCAGAAATCAATGTTGTCCACATTTACACGTCACGCATACAATGTATAAGTGTACGTGTATGTATATTTACTTGCATGTATGTATTTCTGTGCACCCTGGCAGTGCTTGTGTACATGTGCTGTGCTGCGCCTAAGTAGGTATGACATGACATATACACATACTCCGTACGTATATATGTGTTCACATAGATCTGTATATGCATATAAAATCTTAAGTGAATAATGAAAATAATAATCAGATTCATACGTGGGAGTGCTGAAAAGTTCTCGTTTAGATCCAGTTCCCAGTAGTATTTTGATAATTGAAATAGTGATTTTGTGAAGTGGGTCAAGTTGGAATCTTTTCAATCGTCCTTCATACATTCATAAACTAAAAGGATTTATTGGGAGAAAAGGAGAAGAGAGTACGTCAACTTTTTTATTCTGAGTATTTTGATTGGCGCAAACGAAAAACACAAGACACTTTAGTTTGAAACAAACACTTATTACAGTGACACATTTATTACAATGACACTGTGACGTGCAAAGGATTGGTGACATTTTTGGTGATGCACGGGCCAACTTCTTGATTGTATGCCCCTAAGACACAAGTAGTGGGGACATAGGGCTTGGTACTGAGAAATGTGAGAAAGGAAGACATTTTAAATATGTAAAAACAGATGAAACATGAAATAAAATCTTTATTCAAATTAGATATAAACTAAATTTTTATTTCACTCTTTGATTGGATTGGATGCCTTCCCAATATGGATACCCATGACCATCGCATACCTCTGCGCCCCCTTCTTTACGCTATGACAATGACAATATACAATAATACAAATTACAGTGTAACCCGGATATAAGAGACCCGGATATAAGATAAACCCGGATATAAGAGATATTTTCTCTGGTCCCAAATTAGAGCCTGTGTTAATAAAACAAAATAGACCAAACCCGGATATAAGAAAAACCCGGATATAAGAGACTTAGTCTACGGTCCCGACAACTCTCTTATATCCGGGTTACACTGTACAATGTAGGCCTTTCACAAAATTTCCCTTATACAATTTTAATCATCAAGACAGGTCAACAGTTCTTTCAAATACAAGCCAGTCTTCTGTTAGAAAACTACAATTCACGTAAAGTAAACGTTTTCCTTAACAACAAAGGGATTTTAACTTCCTTTTAGAGCAACAGTTCATAAATCAATTTCTTAACAACAAAAGAAATATACTTCGAAAAGTTCACAATTTAAAATGTCGCTGGTTCACAGGTTGAATGCTGAAATTCGAAGGTGAAAGTTGGAAGTGAAGTAAGAAAAGTTTGACCTACTTCGGCGAAACTGCTTTTCAGCGTCCTTTTGATGAATGTTCAGATTTCTGAAACAGGCGTTCTCAAATTTAAGTCTATGGATGCCATACGTATTATGAAAATTTATAAAATTTTTATCTACTTCATCAGTAATAATAGCAGTCTTTTATCGTTCAAGGTCACCGCGTGTTAAAATTTTCCCTATTATAAAGCAAACATATGAATCAAAACCTGAGGGGGGGGATACTTTTTATCCCCATTGGTTAAAAAATCGAAAGTTACCATCCAATCAAACCTCGCCCGTTTTCAATTCAAATTTGGCCTGTTTTTGAAAACATGAATGCTGTGCCAATCCTGTAAAATTTTGCCACTGAAAGTTCAAACCGTCTGGCCTCATTTTGGCTCTTTTTTTTTTTGCACAGTTCTAACATTTTAATTATTTTTCTAATACAATTTTAATATTATCTTTTTTTATTAGTAATTCTATAAGACTTTATAAAAAATATGCACATATACCAATTCTACTGACGCACACACATGCAGATAGAAATAGACACATTTGCACAAACGTGCGTATATACGCACACTATCGAAAATCACTGCTTTTTTTTTTAATCGTTTCACTTCAAGCACAGCAGTAAAACCACTTAGACACAAGGGGATTACTGAGTGCAAAAGAATAATAAAAAAGAAACATTATCAAGGAGAGAGGACAATAAAAGAAGAGGAATCAAGAAGATAGTTGATAACAATTGACATTGCATTTAAATTTTTGAAAATCAAAGTTGGCTGGAAAGTTTCGAGCCGGAAGTGAGTTCCACAAGCGAAAACTGCGATAGAAGAAATTGTTAGGATAGAACTTACGGTTGCATCCAGCCAATTCGACTCCTTAGTAATTACAAAACAATTGGAGCTATCTGTTTTTTCTCACATTCTTAAAATTGCCAGCATCCATTTGGGAGAACATGTCATATCCAGCTAGACGATTCAACTGTATAAGAAATTATTAGAAAAAAAGTGTTTGAAAAATAAATATAAAGATTTCACGCCAAAGACTTTATTCTTAGCATTAAGATATAAGCATATATGCAAAAAAAGTGTTTGAAAAATGATAAATATATTTGATTGAAAGATACTTTTTCAATTTTAAAACTTTGAATGCTCTCTTTAAAAGTGAACCATCTCGAAAGTGAATGAGCGCCAAATATTTGCACTAAAAACTAATCATTTGTATTCGCTATTTCTTTTGAGCCCAATCTGCAAAGAGTGTATCAAAACGAAGTCGAAGGCTGACAATCTTAAAAATTGTATAAAACTCAAACTGATTGATTGATAAATCTTTTGTGTGCCTAAAAATATCTTTCAGAGAAATTTATGCGCAAGCATTGAGAGCCTGATTTTCCCATGAATACTAGCTTGTGAAGTAGAAGATATCGGATAGACGGGACAGTTCGGAGTTAGTTTTGTAAAACTAGCCGTCGACACTACAACTGCTGTTTACTTCTTAAGGTTGCCTACTCACTAAAAGCCGCGAAGACGACCAAAAGTTTTTGCTTACTTATCTTCACTGTTCATCAACATTGTGGCCGGAAGAAGCACAGTTTCAACAAAAGTAACATAACTTTTTTCGATGTTACAGTAGATATTTCTAGAAAACAAAGACACGAACGATTCAACAAATCCCGCTTGTTGATTCAACCATGTACAGAAAACGATTTGAGCAAACTTTATTTTAAGATATCTCTTCAATCTCTACAAAAGCGACGAGTTTCTTTCAAACTTTGAGTGCCATTCATTTTTTCTTTAATACGTAATTTGTGTGAATTATGAGTAAACTTTTAAACCTTATACACTGAGCACGTGCATAGTTTTTTCTTTTGATATTATTTTGAGAAAGTTTTAATATTTTTCAGTTTGATTTTTTTTTATAACTACCCATGAAGATGCAGAAGTAATTTGATTAAATTAAATAATCCACATGCAGGCATAACATTACCCACTCATCCGCGCAGACAATACAGATAATGTTTTCATATGTTTGTGTACGCATATAACATATATATAATTACGCAATTACTGGGTCGGAAAAAAGTTCGTAGCATTCTTAAGTGAATCTTAAACATATTTAGATATTTGTATATAGATTTTTCAACAACATATGTGCCATTTTGCCCCACTATCTTTCGTCTTAGTGGGTTTTACAGACTTCCAGAAAATTGAACATATTCGCACTAAGAGTATTTTGTAGGGATCAAAATAAGTGGTAATCCGAAGGCACAAGGCCAGGTGAATCCGGCAGGTGTAGTAGGACAATCCAGCCAAATTGTAACAATTTCTATCAGGTCTGTTCAAACGTTGTCCTGATGGAAGATAACACCGTTCCAATTGATTAAACCCGGATGCTTTTCAACACTTACAGCCTTTAATCAGTCTAATTGTACCTGGTTGAATTCAAGAAGCTTCCAAAGCGACCAGATCCGTAGGATCACCTTCGGATGCAGGAGTTTCTTTCAAGTGATTAGCTGGTGCTCATTTCGTTTTCCCCACGTCAATTTCCGCTCCACATTGTTGCAAACAATCCGCTTGTTCATCGCCTGTGATCGTTCTTTTAAAAATGGGTCCCTTTTTGTTGTGTTTTAAGCAGAAGATTGCAGATTGAAATGCAATTCATCATTTTTTTGCCACTAAATTATGAGACACCCAAATATAGTAGCGATTGACGTGTCCAAGTGTTTTCAATTTCCTTCTTTTATGTGCCGTGTTCCTTCAGGGCTTATGCAACCATAGCCCTCCACATCTTCCTGTCCCTTGTAACTCTTAATAAGTTTTGTCTTTTTGTTATTTCTCCCAAACCCTGTTCTATCGTCCATTTGCTCAAACTCATTTGCGCTGCTTTCTTCTGTCCCCCTTTCCCTCATTCTGTCCCTCTTCCCCTCATTCTGTCCCTCTTCCCCTCATTCTGTCCCCCTTCCCCTCATTCTGTCCCCCTTCCCCTCATTCTGTCCCTCTTCCCCTCATTCTGTCCCCCTTTCCCTCATTCTGTCCCCCTTCCCCTCATTCTGTCCCTCTTCCCCTCATTCTGTCCCCCTTCCCCTCATTCTGTCCCTCTTCCCCTCATTCTGTCCCCCTTCCCCTCATTCTGTCCCTCTTCCCCTCATTCTGTCCCCCTTTCCCTCATTCTGTCCCCCTTCCCCTCATTCTGTCCCTCTTCCCCTCATTCTGTCCCCCTTCCCCTCATTCTGTCCCTCTTCCCCTCATTCTGTCCCCCTTCCCCTCATTCTGTCCCTCTTCCCCTCATTCTGTCCCCCTTCCCCTCATTCTGTCCCTCTTCCCCTCATTCTGTCCTGCGTGTGTCACATTTTCCTCAATACATGCCATAGAAATTTTGGTTGCTCCTGTGAGTTTCAGGTTTTCTTCAATATGTGGCATAGAAATTTCAACTCCTTCTTTCTGATGTTAAGCGTAAGTTTCATTTTCTCCCAAACCTCGTCGTTGCTCACATGTTCGGTCCATGGTATCCTCAGCATCTTTCTATAGAACAACAAAAATATTGTTCTATAGAACGCTTATATGAGATATATGGAGTCCCGTGTCGTGTAACTTGAATTATTTATTAATCGACGTTTTGTTTGGTCATCATCAACGACTGTTGGCCTGCCAGAACGTTCTCGTTTTTCCAGATTAAAATTACCATTTTTCAACCAAGTGAATCACTTACGAACAGCACCACAGCTATGGCGCCATCTCCATATAGTTTTTTTTTACTGTTTATACGGCGTTTTTTTCCTTTTCGAAAACAAAAAAAATGATTAAATAATGAAAATGTATCTCCTTTTCTTCCATTTAAAATTCACACTTCACACATGAATCATATTGAAAGACACGTTGAAATGTCACTTTCAGAATATATATATATATATATATATATATATATATATATATATATATATATATATACATATATATATATATAAGCAAGGATTAAGCGTAATTTAAAAGGCATATCAGTGTAAATTTAATAGCTAAAAACAACCAGTTTCGTCCCAGTCTTATCAAGTTTTATTCTGGGAAATAAAAGAATAGACGTGTAAATTAATTAAAGATGACTAATGAAGGAGAAAAAAATTCAAGGAAAACTAGAGACCAATAATATTCAGACCCAGCAAACAATCCCAATTTACAGAGAGAAGGCTTGCGGAATCTGATATATAAGGACTCCAGAACCTTGAGATGATATAAAGAGTGGGACCTTGATAGAATAGAAAAACGGTCCACAACTACATTCGTATTTGTAAATAACTGAGTTAACATGATGGGGGAGGAAGGACATCCTTACGAATGGAAGAAAGACTAGCAGAAAATAGCAGAAAATAGCAGAAAAATAACAACTGTTCATTGCAAACGAAATTCGCCTGCTAAAGACTCACCTTCTGAACCAATATATATATATATATATATATATGAGAAAATGTATGTGTGTGTCACACTTTTTCAATTAAAGGGACACAACTCTCTAACTTTTAAATATGTCATCTTCTTCAAATGAGACGATCATCCAGGATTGGAATTGAATCCTCAGAGTGTAAATTTAGCTCTCAGTGAAATTGAAGACAAAATTATGAACTTGGCTCAAGGAGGTCTCATCAATTTGGGTCTTCCAACTCCAAACAAGGTTAATTGTCAAGAAGATGCTTCCTCATCTCTTGGAAGCAGAGATCCTTACTGGTCCAGGAAAGGAGGAAAAAGTTTTAATTCCAAGAATCCCCTTAATTCCTCCAGTTCTTCCTTTTGAGTTCAAAAGACTTCAGTTTCCAGTGAGAGGGAGCTATGCAATTTCAGTCAATAAGTCCGAAGGACAATCATTGAAAGGAACTGAACATCATCTGATGAAACCATGATTTTCTCACAGCCAGCACTATGTTGGTTGTTCAAGAGTTGGGAATGGAAACAAGCTATTTGTACTCGCCTCGAATAGAAGAGACTAAAATGGCGTTTATCATGCAGCTTTGCAATAAGTTCCAAATAGACAAATTATATCATTGTTTTGATGAAAACTGTTGTTTGAAAATATTGTTCAATTTAATATGTACTCAATGCATGAACTGTCATTGTTGGTCTGAAGGCCCGATCAAGAACCTTTCGCGGGAACTAGCTTAAAAGCCGGCTCTCTCACACACACACACACACACACACACACACACACACACACACACATATATATATATATATATATATATATATAAAATAAATTTCAGTTACCTGTTAAACAAAATCACATGTTCAAATGCCACATCTGTCTATACATAAAATTCTGTGACTTCGGTTAGTCCCGCACACCATCTAAAATAGCCATACGTTTACCGATCGAAACCAAATTTGGGAGAGAAAAATGCAAACAGGTAAGGGGGATACAAAGCACAGTTGGTTTTACTAGGTGGCGTAGCTTAGTACAATATGTTTTTATTAACTTTGGGGAAAAAAATCAAAAGTATTATTATTTAACATGCAAAATACTCCCACTATTTAAAAAATAATTTAATGATTAAAATAACAGGGCCATGGCAGTTGGGGGTGGGGTTTGGCTCTCCTAAAATTTTTACCAGTTGTAGTATTTTTACAGAGTTTTATTTTAGCAAAATACAATAAAGAAAGAAATACAAGAAAGAAAAAAACTATCAAAGCAAGGAAGTACTGGAAATTTTAAATGTTCTTATCGCTAACCATGTTGGCGGCCTTTGAATAACTTAAGGCTAAATTCTAAATATGTTTTGTCCACACCAAACATCTGTCTCTGCTAGGGCTCTGAATATACAAATACTTATTTAGTAAAAATGCAATATTGTTTTTTGCATATCTTTTCTTTGGGTTTTTATATATTTCATTCTGGTGAAATACAATGCACAGTCGTAGTAATGTGAATATAAACACAATGAAGAGAATAGATTTTGCAAATCTCGACAAAAAATGTTAGCGATAAATTCAACAATAAATACTAAGCGAATTTCAACACGCTACGAATATTTGTTCCAACCCAATATATTTGATACCATTGTCTTACAGTGAAAGTATCGCCGTCACGCACTATTTAATTCAGTGTATAACATTTTGGGCCTCTTATGTGTATGCTTATATTTAAATACTAAACAAAGATGATACTCAAAAGTACGAAGAATTTATTCAGGTGCCAACATAACAAGCGTTTCCCGTGTCTCACCGGAAATTTCACACATCTCTCGAAATTATTCGATTAGAAAATAGAGGGCCACATTTTCTATCATTTCTTTTCTTCCCTTGAGAAAATCAATTCGACCCTGAAACTTTGGACAGCTCCGTGTATATAAATTTTATGTGTGTGAAAATCTGTGCATGGTGTATATACATATATACGTTTTCATTCACCTACATACAATTTAGCGTACAATATGTACAATTCAAAATTATATATGCCCACACATGTACGCTTACCTACATGTTTGTGTGTGTGTCTTTGCGTGCGTGTGCATGTGTGTGTGTGCATTTCTCTTAAGTTTTTGTTGACTGCTGCAAAATTCTTTAAACCTTCTTCGCCACCCCATTTTGATTTCCTGTCTTAAACATTTTTCAAAGACATCATAGTTCTATCTGGAAAGTAATTGTCCATTGTCCAGGTACCCTAAGTTGTTATTTTTATTTTTTATTTTTATATCTTAAACGTATGGGCAAGTGCGTCTAAATACGTGTCCTTCTATGCAAATGTATACGAGAGCTGATATGTGACGTGTTTGCATACGCAAAATGTATTTGCTTAGTACGTTATAAGCCATCTCAGGTGTCCACACTGCCGTGTAATGCTAGTCTTATCTGTTTGAACTGAATTTTCAGCTGACTTGAAATTTTTCTCGCTAGGGCGATATCACCTCGAGGTTTAGTGAACTTCCTTATAATTGGCTACATGAAATTGAATCCTCAAAACTGTGCGATGCGATTTGTAACAATGACTTTGGCGGCTTTTAAAAATTGTTGACACATAGTTTTGTTAGAGAGAATTAACGGAGGAAGGGCCAACAAAATCAGACAGAAACATTTGAACGTCAAGATAAAACACCGTTTAAATTTCGTCATCTAGTCGTGTGACAATTTTTATGCAGGCGATACAACAAACAATAATTACCGTTACTCCATTTTTAGCAGAGAAACAAACACCAAACATTTTAGAGGAATATTAAGACAAAATTGCTCGTTTCTTTCAAAACACTATCGGCTGTTGTTTGTTTCTTTTTGAAGAAATACAGGATTTTTCTTTTATGTGGCATGTCCATTCAGGACGTGGGCGATCATGGCTTTCCACAATTTCCTGTACTTTTCAGATCTTTGTCTCTCCTAAACACTGTTCTGCTATCCATCTACACAAGCTCATTAGGTAGGTTATATTCTGTTTCGCTCTGTCCCGCTTGCCTTCAATATGACTTATGAGTGTCAAATTTTCCTAGTCCCTTTTCCACATTATGTTCCAGAGAAATTTCAACTATCCTTTTCTGATAGTATTAACTATAATTGTCCTTTTTATTTCCATTTTCTCTAAAACCTTGTCATTGCTCATGAGTTCAGAACAGCATCTTTCTGTATAACCACATTTATGCCTTTTCTTCATCTGAGAAGAGACTGCCAAGCATTCATTGCCATATAGGAGGACCGATAATATATAAGTTCAGTACTCTTCGTTTCCAACGAAATTTTCCTATAGGAGTTCTTGTAGTTTCCTTTTTGTGTTTGCTATCAACGCTGACTCGTCTGCATATCTTCTGTTGCTAAGATTGTGACCACCAATAATGAATCCTGGTAGGACTCCCAATTATCTCAGAATCGCCTTACTGTATAGGTGAAATTAGTCCGGTGAGAAGATCCATTATTGTCTTACAACTTTTTCTATTTTTGTATATTTATTGGATTCATTTTCTATCCGTATGCAGGCGGTTTGTTCTCAGATTAGGTTGAATATTTTCTAATATCCTTCCCACATATGTCAAGTTTACCTCGCATTCCTAGCAGTTCTTTGTGGTTTACTTTATCAAACGCTTTTGTATAATCTATAAAACATAGGTATACATCTTTCTGCATCTGTATTGCTATTTCTGATATCATTCTGAGCATAAATATCGCATTTCTTGTCTCTGAGTCTTTAGCGAAACCGCATTGTTCTTGTTCTATTTCTTGTCTAATTTTGTTGTATCAGAATTCGGATGATAAGTTTTGTTATATGGCTCATTACGCTGATTGTCTGATGGTGTTTATATTTGTTTGCGCCTGGCTTCTTGGGCAGTACAACGAGAAAATGCAACTTGTCTGAAGTACTGCGAAAAGTGAATCAGTGGTTTTGCAATTTTTGACGTGTTAGATGTAGCACGGTTTGAAGAAAATATCGGTAGTGTGTTTAGCGTTGAAACGGCCAGGAGACAGTTGAAATATTCAACTGTTAGAAAAATTGTGGTCGTTTTCCAGTGTATCCAGTTTAGCGTTTTTTGGGGGGGCCAATGAGTTTGTAAACGCGACAGATTTCATTTAGCTGACACAAATATAACAGCAGGTGATACCAAAATAAAACAAGTTTTTTAATCACTTCAGCTCACGCAAGGCAATAAAGCCACTAAGTTGCAAGGGGTTACTGAGTGTGAGATTATATGAGAAAATCCCTGTTAAGAAGAAAGAACAATAAATGACCAAGAATTAAAAGGGCAGAAGATAACAAATGGTATTGCGTTTAATTTTTTGAAGATCAAAGTTGACTGGGAAGCAAGAAGCTGGAAGAGAGTTTCACAAGCGAGAAGTGCGAGAGAATAAATTGTTAGCATAAAACGGTTATATTAAGCAATTTCAGTCGTAAAATGATGAGTACTACCTTTCTAGTACTGCGCTTAAATTCATAAAGTCTACCTACCATAGAGGAAAGTTCATCGGAACGATTACCATGAAAGTATTTATAGAAAAGGCACAGGGAAGCTGGTGAGAATAGGAATGAAGCTGTGATTCCAGGTCAGGAAGACCAGTATGCCAAACCCAGTCAAATGCCTTCGAGATATCTAAAGCAACATCCTGAGCTTCACCATTCTTATCCAAATCTTGATAGACTCAGAAATAACCGTTAATATATCAACAGTTGGTTTAGAGAAGGGAAAGCCATATTGCTTATCTGAAATGTCCATAAATGCCTGTTCATCAAGGAAATTTCATTTTTCATTATGCTCTACATGAAATCATTTTTTATATGTCAAAATAAAAAGGTCAGATTTTTCTATGTTCAATGCACACACTTTAGCGACACATTCAATAAAATAAATATTAGTTATAGACAAAAGAATTTTGTTATATGTTTTCAATTATATTTATTTTAAATGCAAAATATAAATATTTACTAAATGCTTTTTTAAACTTTCTGATATATTCCCTTGTTTCATTCTTTTCTTTAAAACTGTGTTGTAAAATATTTCATATATTAAATTTTAATGTTATTGTTAAATTATAAGAATTTAATTGGTTGAAAAACATATATAGGATTTAATCCTATATATGTTTTTCAACCAATTAAATCCCATCAGAATGTATGTTTGATAAACAATCATTACAATGGGAAAAACCGCCAAGATACCATTTAGAAAATAACAATAATAACCATTTAGACAAATAACAATAATAACTCCCTTCATCACTCCCGCAAATTCGAGAAAAAGATTTTCGTGAGTCATTGTGAAATTCTAACTAATGAAAACCTTGTATTCAAAAAGATAGCACCTCAAAATGAAATTAGATTTTGAATCCCCTTACAGATATAAAAATAGAAGCATAGTGCTTCTCAGGGCTCACAACAATTTCGGAGGCCAGTTTGATGTAAACGTGCGTACCAAACCCTCACACATATGCACACATTGAAGAGATGACAGACAGCAGCCGCCGAGTAAGACTTTATCTATGAACCCACAAATACATTAGGCTGACCGCCATAAAGTAAATCTGTCCACACATTTCACACCAAGCTACGAACACTTAATTACTTTTTAAAACAAACTTCACTTTATTGTTATTGTATATTTCAGAAAAGAATATATAAATGTTATTTCAACAGACGTTCTGCTTCTAATTTTCCTTCAGAAAATAACCATTTTTATGCTTTATTTAAAAGATGTATTGTTGTTGTTGTTAAATGTTTGAACTCCCAACAAAAACCTGGGTAGACGGAACCCAAGAAAACAAATCCTTTTCTTTTCTTTTCTTTTCAAATTACTTCATCTCTTTAAGCAGCAGTTGTTGGTGTTCGAAGAAAATAACAATTTTTTTTTGTATTGGTTCTTTTAAATAAACAAATAGTGAAACTTGAATATAATCTCTGTTGTAAACCTTTAATAACCTCACTTAACTCTCAATAGCGTTCACTATGTTTAGTGCTACATTTCATTTGGCAAGAAGCGTCGTTAGAATGAGAAACATAACTATTTGTATTAATTACCCCCGCTTTTTAATTTTTTACTGTTTTTATCATTTTTAAAAAATTATTTTTTTGTTCCTATAACAATTGAAGAAGCATTTTTTGGTAACTTTTTTTTTTTATCTAAGACAATATATAAGGATTTCTTAATTCAAAATTATTTTAATTCTACAATAAGGGAGAATTCCGTTTAAATTCTCTTCTGTTCTAATATCCAATTTTAAAAAAGGAAATTATCAGATGCCTTTTAAATGTATAACTTTATAGCATTTACTTATTTTATAAGGAATTAATTCTCAACAAATAGTTAGACCTAATTGGTTTAGGTACAAGAAATAGGTGCATATCAAGGAAAAGAAAATATATAGAAAAACAACACTGATTATTCTGCAAAAAGAAAATATAAAAAGTAACCAATGATAAAGAAATCTGATATTATGTCGACTATGTACTAGCAGTCAGTCGATATTATTTCCTTTGTTTTAAATAAATAACCATTGTGTCCACCAAGGATAAAGTGACATAAAAGATTGATATATAAACAGAAGTGAACCAGAACTCAATTTCTTCGCTTTTCCCGTTGGCCGCCGAGACGTGAATATAACCACAACTTTTCATTTCCACGCCTGCTACAATGTGAATCTGAGTCTCCTTCTTGAGGTAAAATATGTTTTCGGCAATATCATTTGATATTTCACTTTGGCTTTTGAAGCGACGGCATTGTCTAGTGGTGTAATTTTTTTCAATAAAGTGAAATTTACTTTTACAAAAGTAATTTTCGAAAACACCTCATTTTATAATAACCAATAAGGTTAGTCAACTATTTATGCATCTTGCTAAGAGCATACTAATTATAACATATCATTGTCAACACGCGGTAATACACTATGCCATGTATTATTATTCTAGTCAATAGAACTGGTATTAAACAACCGATGTTGATTAAAATAATTTGGACATAAATATTGATTAGATGACTTACTAAAGTAAAACAACCACTAGAAGAAAAAAAAACTTTGTATAGAGTATTCCACACAGTTGTGGTTGAGAATACAAACACGAAACGAAAACCTTGTAAATTAAGAAGACTTGAAGAACACTGAAAAACTCTATCATATGACACGTTCTAGATAGATTTAACTCTAGACCAATTGTCATATTTTTCAAGGAAACTAAGTGCAGATGAATGTGAACTTATCAAACAATCACCTCAATGATGCACAAAACAAAGATAATAATTAGTATTTTGATGAATAGAATTCATATTAGAATCCGACCAAATACAAAGAAAGAACAATGTGACTTTATTGAAGTCACGGGAACAAACAATGCTACTTTCATGTTTGTTTCATGGTCAGAATGCTGTTAGAACGAACAAGAGAAATGCATAAATGCCTATACGAATGTTTCATGGATTACAAATAGCATTCGATAAAGTACAATACGAAGGAGTTCTTGAAATACTAGAAAATTTTGATCTACATGGAAATGATATATGAATAATCCGCAATTTGTATCGGGAACAAACGGTTTGTATGCGGAGAGAGAACGAATTAAATGTGTACACCAAAGTAGAAAGATATGCATGTATATGCTATATGTTGTTGTTTTTTATCAACGAGTTCTAAGAGAGTTAGAGGACCAACCAAGATGTATTACATGCGAATATAGCAACATACGGTACGCATGTTGATCGTCGTTTCAAAGGGAAAATCTGAAGAAAAAATACGGGATAAATCAACATGAAATGACTAAATGCATTTGCATTTAGTCCTTTCATGTTGTAAGGAGACGGAATGCCTGGTGGTGAGCAAAAAGGACGCATGTTACGCATTGGGGACGCCAGACTCAGGTAAGTGTTGAAATTCAACTATCTGGACAGTGCAATAACAGATAACGGAAATTACGTCACAGAAACTCGGCGGTACATAGAATTAGCAAGATACTTTTCAAAAAGTAAGGTATTAAGAGCTTGGAAAAATAACATTAGAAACGAAGAAAAACACATTGCTATCTAATGTCTACACTCCGATATTGCAGTGAAGGCTGGACAATTCCGACATAAATGAAAAGAAATTCTGGATGTGGGCCTATCGGCAATTGTGGAGAATACCATGAACTGAGCACGTGACAAATGAAAAAATTTAAGGGGATTATAAGAACTACAAAACATTCGCTAACAAAAACAAAAGAGAAACAAATACTACAAAAACAAAGAGAGTCTATGAAGGGGTAATATTGCTGAGAGTAACAAATTATGTGAAGCTGTGGAGAACCATGATAAAAAAGGCACCAAACTTAATGTTTAAAAAAAAATAAAACCTTTCTAACACTTTTGGTTAAAAATCTTGTTTTTTTATGCGTCAACGGTGTAACAAAGCTGACTATGGAAATTCCAGCGCTTTTTCCGGTAAAATGAAACAGATTTGGAAACTCTTGCAAAAATTAAATAATTGTCAGAATTTAATGAAACTTTCAGGCCTTATTCACAAATGAGTCAATTTATTTTTGAAATTATATTTCTTAGAAAACCTTGATAATTTTTTTTTTACATCTATTATCCCTCAGTTACTTAATTTCATGAAATTTCTAGAAATTAAATTCTAACCCCCTTGGAGAATGTAAATCATACATTTTTTTTTTCAAACAGTATTTCAGTTCCCCCAAATTTGCTCCGAATCGTAAAATAAAAACCGCAATAAAACTATGACATTATTTAAGTACATAAGCTTTTAATTGCTTTTATTAATATTAAGGACATTATAGTCTAAAGAAAAATTGTTTTTCGCTGAATAATGAATTTTTACAAGAATTGTTTTCATTTTTTTATTATAATACTTTATAAAGTTTCAAAAGTCTTTAAAAAATTCTTCGAAACTTTCACCTCGTTAGGTTATAAAGTTATTAAGTAACGACTATAAACGAAAATTGAAAATCTTAATACAAATCATCACGCACCAAGATTTCAAAAATAATTTTTAATTTTTTATGTGTATAAACGTGCCCATTTTAAAAGTATGGGTCACCATACACGATATTATCAGAAAATAAGAACGATGATTTTAGTAAATTTAAAATCAACATTCCGAAAATTAGATTATGGAGAATATTTCCAACATTTTTAAGATTACTGAGTACTTAAAAATTATATAATAATTTTTTAAATTATTTTCTTAAATTATTTTTTAACAGATAAAGTCTCGATAGAACAACAATAAAACTGTCAACACCTTCAGAAGCATATGTTAAGCGATTTATGAGCGTTGACAAGCACGTAATTACCGTTTTAAAAATCTATTTCTCTGTTATTTTCAAAGTAAATAGTATTTGTTTCAAATCAGATTAATTTTACTTTAAATCAGCTAATATTCCTCAAAAAAAGTTTCAGCAAAGTATATTTTATTTTTGGAAGATTTTTTTAATAAAGAAAATTACATTGCGATGACAGATGACTAAAAAGGGCGCTAATCAGCTATTTTTAGCCCCTCCACCAAATGAATCGGTATCCAATCGATGTAATTTCTGCTTGAAATAATCTACAGAGTATTTTCCTTACTGGAAATAATAAATTTAATCCTTTAGCTTTCAATTAAAGCTAAAATGAAAGCTTCAAGACATTTTTTAATTAATTATAAAGTCTTGGTAGAGAGAGAGAGAGAGAGATAGAGAGAGAGAGAGAGAGAGAGAGAAAGAAAGAAAGAGAGAGAGAAAAATGATCAATAGTGGACTTTGTATAATATGTTTTTATATTTTAATAGAGGCAATAGATTGATGAAATTTGAAATATAATATCACTCAATTTATATGAATTTGGGAATATTAAGACAAAAAATCAGTAATATCTCCTTTATGGCAGTGAATCCTGAACCATCTCCTCAGCGATGAAGAAGAAATTTGAAGCGATAGAAATGCGGTTCTACAGAAAAATGATGAGATCCTATGGACTGAACGAATAAAAAAGAACCAGTTGAAATTACTAGGGCACATAATGAGAGATGAGGGCTTCGAAAATTTGACACTCACAGGACATACTGAAGGCAAGAAGGAGAAGAAAAAAGCGCATAACCCCTGCCTAACGAGTTTGTGTAAATGAATAGCAGAACAGGGTTTAGGAGAGATAATAAAAAGATAAAATTTACTGAGGTATAAAGGACAGGCAATTGTGAAGAACTATGATCACCAACGTCCTGAATTGACACGGCACATAGCAGAAGAATAGCAATAGCCTGTATTAAAATTAATTTATTACAGTTAAAAATGTTAAGTTTCTTTTAAATGCTATATGATAATTTTGAGTATTTTGAGTAAATTATTTTCCTTTGGCCTCACCGGTGACGTGGAGAGCGGGGGAATGTGCTACATGGGAAACAGCCTGTCCACCATATCACATTGCCTAGGACTGCATTCGACCACATCACACTTCACCCTGCACTACACCTGGAGAGGACACTCCAGCTTCGCCTTTGGCGTAGACACAACACGAAGAACGACAGTTACCAGTTATAAGCTACGACAGCTCCAACAGACCAGAGATTGAACAGACACGTGACCTCTGCAACAGAGATTGTCACTCCCGCATCGGTCTCTACAGTCACAGATGTCGATGCTCCAGCCAAACAGACAACTAGGATGCTATCCATGGTCAACCCTGACCGACGGAGGCTTACAATGCCTTCAAATAAAATGTATTGTTGCTCATTCTACAAAATTGTATTTTTATACTTTCATAGTGTTTTGTTTTTGTTTTTACTATTTGCCCATATCTGGGACCCTAACAAATGCTACAACCCCGGGTCAGGATAGACCTTGGAATAACAGCAATTAAGAGATGGTTGAACACTCCTCAAAAACTCCAATGTGCCTTGCTGCCAGATGCAGTTTATCATCATACCCAGGACTGACGTTTCTCATCATTTGGCATATTATTAAACCTGTTACAATCAAACATAATTCGCTTATTTTACCCCACACAACACTTTTGTTCTGGAAACCGTTTCCAACAGATGGAAAATTCCACAAAAAATGAAGAGATGAAAATTCCTCAAAAAATCAATCAGAGTGAAACGGGAACCGCCCTTTTGGGATGGAATATATAATTTAGCAGTGTCCGTGAAAAAAATCACGGTTTTGTTTATTAAATTTCTGATGAATCAAAATTCTTAAGTTAATAGGTTTCCAAATGTCTATCGTCCAATTTTTGTGATCCTTAGCAAATTTGCAACCTCAGTTTTTGTTCTGACATGAATTGCAGCCGATGTGGTTTTGTGCCGCTGTAGTCTATTTGCTTCAAGGTTCGATGCGTTGTGAATTCAGAGATGATCTTCTGTATGACTACCGCTGTAAAGAGTTTTTATTTGAGATATTGTTGCCTTTCTATCAGCTTGAAGGAATCTAGCCATTTTTCTCCGACTTCTTTCATCAACAAAGGATTTCAAACCACAAAATTACCGCTCACTGGAATTGTTTTCTTTTTCTGAGGACTCTAGAGATGATTTTTTATACTAATGCATAACATGAAACTCAGCAGATCGCCATGACCATGCTTAAATTCTCATATCAATTAAATAGCTGTTTTATGCAATTTTCTAATCAGCCAAATGATATAACAGCTATTTAATTATTATTATTATTATTTCTGATTAGAAAATTGCATAAAACAGCATGTGTTCACGTGTACTTAATTAAGTGGCCAGTACACACACACACACACACACACACACACACACACACACACACACACACACATATATATATATATATATATTAACTTCCCAATGATTTAGAAAATATTAAGTTTTAGAAATTATAATGCTGATAACACCACTTTTAAACTTCAAGATAGGTTTAGTGAAAAGCAACAACCACCGTAATTTTATTTATAAATATGTATACTTATTTTTCTTACGCTATTTAGAGTGTTCAAAATATGAACGTGAATATGTTAAATTCGTTTTGTTGAAGGAATATTTATTTGTGGCTATTTTTCTGTAAGTATTCGTTATGTATGTTGAGCATGTGTCCACTGATGGTGGGATAAACTGCGAGTACCTGGTCAGGTACTCGCAGTTTACACTTTAAGTTTTAGGCATGTAACTGAATGACGGTATGTACAGACACCAAGAAAAATACGTTGAGTTTGAGCTTACATGCAGCAAATGCCTATGAATGGGTGCGTGTGTGTATATGTAGGTACGCATGCTTTTGTGTTTTTTCCGTGCGTGATTAATAGAAACACACAGGATATTGTCTGTGTCAAACCAGCAATTGAGCTGAGCAATGTAGTTAGGCTTGATGGAGACACATACTACGACAAGAGGCAGATAACTGGTCGGTAAGAAGGGATCGGAAATCAGGGTGGTAAAGAAGCAGGGTGGGAGAGCTGGGGTTTGCATGGGAAGAGGAAATGGAAGAAAAATTTAGAGATAAAAAAAAACAAGGAAAAGAGAGAGAAAACGTATTTTGGCAAGAGACTAACTCAGCATTCTAGATGTCAGCCATTTTGATCAGGACATAATGTTGGTTTATTGATAAAAAAGAACTGTAACATGATTGAAATATGTATAAATTGACACATGCGCACTCAGCTTCCGTCGCCTCGAAGGTGGTGACCACAAAGCAGATCTGTTTTGAATTGTTCGGTATGCACACGAGAAGGAATACAGCTCATTGCAACTGAAGCTAGCGTTGGAAGAAGTTCTCAAAAGGATTCTAGCTTCGAACGTAATGGACTTCTCATTTTTGTGGCCATGACCTGAAAGCGCCTTTATTAAACGAGCAACTGAAGCCAGACTTAAAACTTAGGTAAAGAAAAGCACTGTTGTAGCAACGGAAAATGATTCTTTTGAAAGAAAGAATCTGAATTATAAGAAGTTGAAAATCAGAGGATTAGAAATTGTTTTGTCACTAAATTTATAACAAGTGAGTTTTTAACATAACTGATATAAATAACTTGTATATATATATACACACACACACACATGAAAACACACATAAATATATGCATGTATAAAGGTTTTGAGAGTTTAAGAACTGCTTGGAATTCTCTGCGATATATTTAGAAATTTAAACAAAAATCTTGAAATTCAAAACAATTTCAAACAATTTTGAACTAACTGTTGATATCTTATAAAAATTAGCATTTGATTTTTTACTGTTCTTTATTACATGACTTAGGTTTTAATTATTTTAATTTTTTTTTAGTTTACTTTTAACTTATCTATAAAAAAGGTGAATATTTTTAAACATTTCTATATTTTGCTTAAATGACAAGAACCTTAAATAGAATATAAAATTATCAAATTTATAATCAATAACAAAATTCGAACATAAATACCACTGTGTTAACGTATATATGGTTATATATATATGGTTCTATATATATTTCTATTGAAATTTTCGTGTTTTTTATTACTAATATCAGTATAGAGCTTTTGCTTTCGGGTAGCTGCATGTGAGCATTTTCTTTTCCGGGTACCTAATGAGAAGTATCATTGTGATTGTTTGAGGCCAAAAAAGTTACTTGCTCCACAACCGGTTGATACACTTGACAGCTTCAAGTCAACATGAAGATCTACCCTTCTTTCTATCTGGTGCTGGCAACGTTTGCCCACATTACAGGTAAGTAAAGAATGTGCTTTATGATTATTTACAAACTGTATTCTGCTTTATTTGTAATTTTAAAAGTAGATAGCTGGAAAAATAGAGCTAAATGCAAGGATAATAACAAGCTTGAAGAGGCCTACGTGCTGGACAGAAATTGAAAGATGTTTTCTTTGAGTGGTCTTTTTTATATAAAGAAAAACAAAAGGGAGAGAAAGTAAGAAAAATACGTTGAAAATTTTCATATAACGTGAAAACATGATAAAGAAGGTGTTTTCAGTGTAATTGATTCAAACTGCTGAACGGATATGGCGAGATTTTGTATGTGTGATTTTATGAAATATCTTATTTGAAAACGACGAAATGTAAGAATAACATATGTGGTGAAATAATACTGAATATTTGCATTTAAAAAGAAGAGAAATGAATAAGCACCGTTGAACAATAACATAGACTTTAAGTTTCAAACTGACAATAAATATTAAATGAAGATAATAAAAGAAAATAAAGCACTTGTATTCATTCCATCCTTGGTATCATGTTAAGTTTTGATGCCAAGTATTCATAATTCCATACGAGGGCAAAAACCCTTCGGATAGGCATCAGTAAACACGAAACACACTTCCTTACAATAATAAGTACATTTTTCATGTTGAAATTTTTAAAATTTTTCTTTTAGGTACGATACATTGTACTCATTCTTGCTAATCTCATGTATATGAAGTAACTCCACTCTTTTGATTTTCAATTTTCTATTCTATTTTAAATTAATTCAACAACTAAAGTAATTTCCCGTTATCTTTACTTATTAACAAGAAACCCATAACATTTCAATTTTTCATTGCAAACTTCTTGATAATAAATGAGTAGTTAGAGCGATCAACTAAAGGAGATTATATTTATAATAGTGGGTAAAATGAATCAGGTTTTGGCAGTTCTTTTGGTCTAACAAATCAATGTTAACTCAATAAAATAGAGCCTACAATTTGTAAGGTATTATCTTAAGAAGAAGGTTGTCTTTAAATAGATTAAAAAGTTTTTTTTTAATTTTGAATTATTTCATAAAGAAATACAAACCTAAAGTCACGGTTATTTGATAATATTTTCAGACTTAATAAATTCATTAAAGTATTATTGCATATTAGCATTTATTGAAGTAAGCAAAACATATACTTAGTTAAAATCGACCGCATATTAAATACTGCCGCTTTTGATTTGGATGGTGACATTTTTACGTTGTAAATATTTTCTTTCTTTTGTTCATCCTACGTAAAATCAAAGAATGATCTTTAGAGTTTTGTTTTAGAAAGAGTATTGTTAAAACTTAAAGAAAGTAAACTCAATTTTGCAATTTGTCATGATACTCAGATAAGAATAGATGTGCATTTGAAATTTATTACAAAGAACAAATTCTTATAAAAATATTACACTCACTAGTTAGCGGTTGTATTTCTATCAACATGACAACTGTTCCGTCACGAATACTAGGAATATAACGAAGATTATCATAAATACACTGACGTACCAAAAGCCATGAAACAGCATTATAATAATGGTAG
Source organism: Acanthosepion esculentum (assembly GCA_964036315.1). NCBI lineage: Eukaryota > Metazoa > Mollusca > Cephalopoda > Sepiida > Sepiidae > Acanthosepion > Acanthosepion esculentum. The sequence goes on from OZ038491.1 coordinate 83,938,054, forward strand.
GTGGAGCCACTGTATCTTGACGTTATGGTGTTACCCAGATGTATATAAGTTATTCTCTGACATTTAGTGAATCAGTGTAAACACCAGTTCAGTTGTTCATGTCAATGTGACGCGAATTATTGGAATTCGAACGAGGTATGATAGTGGGTACCAGACAGATGTGATATTCCACTTCTGAAATTGTGGTGGCATTTGATACTCCTCGCTCTACGGTGTCAGTTGTATACCGAGGATAATTGATGGAAGACATTAATGCCTACTGTGAGCAGTGCAATCTCCGACTACAAGTCCTTAATAGTCGTGAACAGAAATGTCTGGCTAGAATTGATTGTAATGTTTGATCGCCGGGCTTGTTCAGTCTGTAGAGTGAGTCAATTCTGAGAGAATTAGAAGACCTACCAGAATTCATTATTGGCGGACACAATATTAACAACAGATATGCAGACGATACAGTCTTGATAGAAGGACAGGAAATTGTGGAGTGCCATGATTGCCCACATCTTGTATGGACACGGCACATAGAAGAAGAGGAACAGACAAGAAACACTGTTCCAAATCCGGAGCCTGATATCCGGTGGATCAGTTCAGAGTTCTTTATCTTCTATGGTATATGGAATCAGATGGCTATCGCCAGCGTGCTCCCATTGTTTAAAGCAATACACTTATACATAGCATCTCAATGGGCGTGTGACATCGCTAATTGGATTCTAGAAGACGAGCAACCATGTAGCATAGCCCGATGAATCACGGTTTTATTTGTTTCGGGCCGATGGTTAACTTGGGTTCTAGCGCAGACGCCATGGCACCATAAGATCCCTGTTGTTAGCAATACACTTCTCGTGGTCCTATAATGTTGTGTGGTGTGTTCACGTGACATGTGTTGGGCCCGCTGGTCCGTCTAAATACATTACTGACCAGTGACCACTAGGTGGCACTGCTTTTTTACCATTTTGTTTAATTCATGATGAGATATTCCAGCAAAATTACACATAATTGATTTGGAGAATATACTAGAGATTTTTGATGAATGGCGTAGCCACAATGCTCACTCGACATGAAGATTTACGGAATGTGCTGGAGAGGTATATTTGCACGCAAAATCCTATATCTACCGCGAAGAGGGATCGGGACGGCATGGCTCAAAGTTTCTCCAGAGATTTTCTGCTGTCTCGCCGAGTTGCTACACTTCGTCGAGCTAAAGAGAGACTTACGCGATACTAGGCACCCATCCTATCATTTTGGGCGTGTTACACACAAACACACACACACACACACACACACACACATATATATATATATATATGAAGAAATATAGTCTTGATGTGCTATATTTATGGGATAAAGTGCTCAATATCTATCTATCTATCTATATATATATATATATATATATATATATATATATATATAGATAGATAGATAGATAGATAGAAGGAGAATGACATAGTAAGAGAGAGAGAAAGGGAGAAAAATTTATTCTGTCAATAATGTTGACCAGGGTTTACTTTTTCCTTGATATTCAATATCAATAAATAGATTGAGTCATGACGCTTTGAAAAATACATTTTACCTAAAACAATTGCGAAATTCAGTTTTTTAACCTGTTTATTAATGAGGAAACAGTTAAAGAAAATTAATTATTAGTCGATAAGAAGAAAAGCCAAAATCGTCCATGCATAGAGGGTTAAATTGCAATACGCACAAACGCATAAACACACATGCGTGCATCAATTTATACGCATACACGCATATATTTGTACTCCCTTTTTCTTTTCGCTAGTGTGTCTGTTGGTCTGTTTGTCTTCCCCTCCTTTTCTCTCTCTCTCTCTATATATATTGGGTCATCCCATAAGTTCAGTCCGAATTTTAACTTTTTGTAAAAATGAACGAAATTTAAAGAGTATTTTATAATGTCTAATGGAGCTGAACATTATTTTTATGTTTAGATGCATTTAAACTGATCAAATTTTATTTCAGAGAACAATAAAATTAAATTTTGTTTGATTAAAACCTTGCTAACATGGAAGTACCCAAGAATCATTTGAGGCACATAATGCTTTATGAGTTCAAGAAAGGAAACTCAGCACCCGGAGCGGCTAGAAACATTCACTCAGTTTATGGAGAGGAATGTGTGAATGAAAGAACTTGCAGACGATGGTTTGCAAAATTCAGGGGTGAAGATTTCACCCTTGAAGATGAAGATCAAACCTGACGTCCAGTTGAGTTTGATGAAAAGCTTCTTGAAGCAGCCCTTGAAGACAATCCTGCTTTATTAGTTGAGGAATTGGTAGTGGTTCTCAGTTTAAACCATACAACTGTTCATCGTCATCTTCAACAACTTGGAAAAGTTCCTAAACTTGGAAAATGGGTGCCTCATGAATTGTCTGAAAACAACCTCAAATCCCGAGTTGACATCTGCTCTTCTCTCCATTCTTGTTTCACCTTTTTTGGATAGACTTGTGACTGGCGACGCAAAATGGATCTTTTATCGAAATGTTAAGCGTCGTAGACAGTGGCTTGGTAAAGGGGAAGGACCCCAGCCACAACCGAGAAGGGAACTTCATGGGCAAAAGGTTCTTCTTTCAATCTGGTGGGATTGCCAAGGAATAATCCACTTTGAATTCTTACCACCTAATGCAACAATTAATGCTCAAATATACTGTCAGCAATTAGAGCGTTTGAACCAAACTTTGAGGAAAAAAAGACCTGCTCTAGTGAATCGAAAACGGGTGATGTTTCATCAGGACAATGCGCGACCACACACAGCAAGAATCACGTCAAAAAGATCGAAGAACTTGGTTGGGAGAAAATTCCTCATCCACCTTATTCTCTCGACCTTGCTCCTTCAGACTACCATTTGTTTCGTAGTTTACAGAATCATTTGGAAGAAACATCTTTTGTAACACAGGAAGAGGTTAAAACTGACATTTGTGAGTTCTTCAAATCAAAGCCAAAAGAATTTTACAGTAATGGAATTAGTAAGCTTGTTAATAGATGGAAAGAAGTCATAGATAATCAGGGAAAATACATTGTTGATTGAATCTGTAATTAAATGTAACATCTGATCACTAGTTTCAAAATTCAAAATTCGGACAGAACTTATGGGATGACCTGATATATCTATATATATATGTGTGTGTGTGTGTGTGTGTGTGTGTGCGTGTGCGTGTGTGTGTTGGAGTGCATTATATTTTATACAATAAAGTCTGGCGTACATATGACCAGCTATGACTTCACCAGCGCAAAAGCGCGTACGAAACCAGCAGTCTTGGCCGGCCATATATATATATATATATATATATATATATATATATATATATATATATATATATATATATATATATATATATATAAACCAACATACCATATGCAACATACGATATGCAGCATACTTGTCGGAAACACAAATATAATACACATCTCTCACTGCAAAAACGTACAAAAATAATAAAAGCGATCATCATAAAAAATAAAATAGCCCTTAACAATATCAGTTACGGACACGATTATGTAATTGCAAAATGACTAATTTTTTCTTTTTTTACAATAATGTTCACACAGTACAAGGCCCAAGAGACACTCGAAGTAGAGGGTTACAGATTAAGAGGTAGAGTTTATGGGGATATGTGGGGAAGATAACGGTTGACCCTAGACTTGCTCATGTGAAGATTCTAGAAATCGGAGAAGCATTCGCTTGCGAATCGCTTTGTGGAAGGAGCTGCTCGAGTGGAACTTACATCTCACCAATGGAATACAAACGGGAGTGAGGGTGGGTTCGCTACAATGTGCTTGACATGGCAGGTCTTAGCCGTGAAGATTAGAACTGGTGGCACTAAGGAATGTAATTCGTCCAAACACTTTCCTTAGAAATAGCGACAGAGCGGCGAGTGGTTTGCGATGTTTCGTCTTTGAGAAAGGAGTTGCAGGGTGGAAAATAATTCATCGCTCACAAGGGCGTGTAGGCGCTTTTGAACAATATCGAGACTGGAAAGTACAAATTGGGCGGCTTCTGCGTACATATGGCAACATTACTCCATTTTTCGTCCAAATTTGGCTCTTGTAAAGATAGAGGATAGCAGGAGTTAATCGCATACTTACTGGAGCAGTACAAGGAACCAACCATTTTGACAGCATCTTTAGTAATAGATTGTATATATGAGCTCCACTTGATATCTGGGTTGAGTTTAAAGCCCAATAGGCCATCAAAGCACGTGGCTTCCCTGAGAAAATGCACGTTTATCGCATTAGGTGAAATTTCAGGGCACGCTCAGTGATGATGGAATGTCACTAGTTTGGTTTTCGAGGCATTGAATGAGACCAGCCAGTTTTTTCCTCCACTGAGCTGTTACAGCTAAGTCAGAGGAGAGATCAGCTGTTAAGCTATGGTCATCTAGAGTTTTGGAGGTGCACCTTATATACCGTTGTATTATCAGTATAGATATTCACAAATGATCGGAGTATACTCTTAGGCAGGTCATTTATGTAAAGTAGAGAGAGGGTTGGGGGACGACTGCGTTGGTCGCTTTGGCCTCGGAGAACTGATCGTTAACAACTACCTTCAGGGAGCTACCCATTAGAAAGGACCCGATAATTGAGTAGACACTTCCATTGATTCCATAGCTAGAGAGCTCGTGTTACAAACCTCGCTCAGAAAGAACAAACATTTGGCCAATTCTGACATACACGAATTTCCAAAAGGAACTCTCTTATTCGCACAAAGAAAACACAATAAAAAGCAGAAGTATCTTGTCAGTCATTTTTAACGATGGTTGACCAATGTCTGTAGTCTGACACATCTATTAGATGAATTTTGATATGAGATTTTCATTGTGTAATATTCGATCTGAAAAGCATTGGGTTAAATACATTGACAAGAAATCGATTATGTTGAAAAATATATGTTGTGTAAAGTAAATGCGTTCTTTCCCTCATCGGCATACAAAATTACTGACATATCCCACGCATATATATATATATATATATATATATATATATATATATATATATATATATATATATATATAGTGCGATGGATAAATTGTCGTCTAAATTACGCAAAAATAACACTATCTTATTTTAACAGATATATTTACCAAAATTGCACAAAAATATCTTGAAATACTAAAGAGTAAAATAAAACTATACAATAAAATCGCTATTGGCTTCAACTACGGCCCCCAAATGACTTCGGAATCTCCTCCAACTCTACTGGACGATCTCCTTGTTTTAAGTTGGTGAATGCTGTCATAAGCCTTGCCTTCAGTTCATCTTTGGTGTCATATGGAGTTTTTTTTTTTTGCTCAACTGCTCCCCACGCATAATAATCAAGGGGGGTTGCAATCTGGAGAGTTACGTAGCCAGATATTGAAAGGTGATATTGGCGCAGATATTATCTGACAAGCATTTCTGGGTCCTCCTGCTTGTGTTGCATGGTGCAGAGTCCTGTTGCCAGATATAGGGTCTTCCGCCAACCACCCTCTTAACCCAGGGCAGCAGTACCTAAAGGCATTTGATATAGTCCTCCGTGTTGAGAACGAGTCACTGTGAGAAGATCAATGGAGGCATAAAGTCGCCATTATTAGTGATCATTCCAAACACCTTCATAATCACCATTCCGAATTCATCAGATTGACCCCCAAATACTCTGAAATGTTCGTATTGGAGCTTCAGGTGCGAATGCCAAGCAGTACAGCGTACCGTTTCCAAATTTCTGGCTGAGTAAATTGCGTCATGGTGCTCTTTTTCTCACAGACGGTACCCAACTGAACCTACTGTACTGTGCAGTCGACAAATTCAAAAACAATCAACGCACATGCGTGAAATTAAAAATATAAAATGACAACTATTTATTTTACCCAACGTATATATATATATATATATATATATATATATATATATATATATATATATATATAAATTAATACTAACAGAAAAGTGTTCTCATTAAGATGTCAGTAAAAAAAGAAAAATGTTAAAATAAAAACGAGGAAAGGTAGTGGAGCTGGAGAAAAATGAAAGAAAACGAAAATAATGTTTATTTTGTTAAAAAAACTTTCGTTAAATCTCTAGCAAATTATCTGCGTGCGAATGTGTGAGAGAGAAAAGAAAAGGAACACGGAAAAGGAGAAAATAGATTTGAATAACTGAAAATTTTCACAAGGAATTTCACAAGCTTCTTCTCGATCTCGACTAAACACGATATAATTTGTTTAAAGGATGGCAGGAACACCGAAGAACATCAGTTCAATATTCAGTTGTTAACAAGCAAGAGCAAATTCTTTGTTAATATTTCGACGTTTGCTAGCACAGAATTCAGGAGTCAGTTTTATTTTTAATGTTGTCTAAAAAATAAGAAATTTAAAGCTCTCTCTCTCTCTCCCATCCCTCTACCTCTCCCCACACTCAATCTCTATTTCTGTGTGTGTACTGCACATGTTTAAAAATTCAAAAAGCTTTTCATTAGATTTAAACCGCGAAAAGGAAGAAAATTAGGAAATTTTAATAAATACATAAATACATTACAAAACGAAGAATGAAGACATCCGTGTCAGTAAAGAGTGTAATAAACAAATAGAAAAACATTATTTTCTTCTAATCATCGAAATTGTATAGTATGGGAGTTTTCTTTTATGTGCCTAGTCTTTTCAGAGCGTAGACAGTAATGATTCTCCACAACTCCCTGACATTTGTTGCCATAAGTTATTTTTTACCCCTTACCACCCCGCTTTATCTCATTCACACAAACTCGTTAGCTTACTCATTTGTATCCTGCAAGGGCTTTAGTCTCTCTTTCTTTATTACGTGTCCCAAGAATTTCATCTGTCTCTATCTTATTGCGAGTATACGTTTCCTTGTTGTTCCTCTTTTCCTTAAGACTTCCTCGTTGCTCGCATGTTCTTTCCATGGTATTCTTGGCATTTGTCAGCAGAACCATATCTTTGTCGCTTCAAGTCACTTCTTCATCTTTGAATATATTGTCCAACATTTACTGTTCTATAGGAGACTAGATATTGCATAGAAGTTCAGTACTATTTTTTCGTTTCTAACGATATTTTTCTTGTCTTTATATTTTGCTTAGTTCTTAGATTTCTTTCGCTATTTTTATACGCCTTTGTTTTTTTTGTATCATATTTTCTTTCGCCTGATATTACACTACCTATATAGTTCCATTTCTGTATTCGCTTGATTTTGACAACCCAACACATAGCTCACAGCCTGGCCTGTATCTTTTGTTGACAACCGTGCATTCTCTTTTCCTTTCCCTACAATTAATAGTCCTTTCTGCTTGCTTTCCTTTAATAACTTTACTACATTTCCTTTTAATCATGGGCGCAGATCAATGAAAATATATATATATTTAAATCATAAAATTTATGGTATAAAATCCGATATATCTGCATAAAGTTTTGACTTGTGTTATAATTGCGAGGTAATCACACGTACCTACGAATGTAAGTAAACTTTATAACTCCAGAAAAATACTCATCTATAAGATATATAGACAATTATATAACATTTATGATACTTATTCATGTCAAAGGACTATTGATAATTTCACATATACTAAACTAGATTAACACGTAACCAACTAAGAGTGTAGGCGACTTTATCTTTAAATCTTCAGAGAACGACATCGACGAAACGGCCTGGTACGCAACTACTTTGTCTATTTGGTGCAAATGCAGTTTAGGAAGAATCGGAGACTTAAAACTCCCCATTCCCAACAAATAGGGAGGAAATAAGTTAGACAAAAGGTCGTGGCATGCAATAATGAGATATTAAGGGAATTATAATATCGCACATCGGTAAGCTTTTTGTAATACAATCCTTCAATGAAACATTTCTTGTACCACCTCAAAGTTTTCAGTTCGTTGCTCTACAAGTGAGCAATTTTAATTAATTATTTTCATTATTTTCAACCTGTTAAAGTAACACGACAAAATTTGACTGAAGTAGTTCAATCGTTATCTTCTGTCTTCTGATTTCCTGTTCTTTTACTGTTTCGCTTATTAATATTGATTTTCTTATTCTTTCACACTCAGTAATCCCCTGTGTGTTAGTGGCTTTGTTCCCTTGCTCGAGGTGAAATGATTAAAAAGAAAGTAAAAATGAAGAACATATTTATTAAAGTCATAATTACATTAATAGAGGAGAAAGAAAAGTGTATGAAAGCAATGCAGAACTATTCCACAAGCAGCATAATACTTGTAAAACCGTGACTAGCCTTTACACTGTATGCAGACAACTAATACCCTACTGAACCGAGCGGTTTAATCTGTGGCATCTGCAGCCGTTCGGATTTCCTTTGTTAATAAAGATTTTGTTATGAAAGAGAAGTAGAATTAGTAATTAAAAGCCAGAACATGTCCCTCTCGTTATAAACATGGTCTATGAATACTTTTTATAGTGTCGCTTTTTAAGTTACGTTTACCGATTGTTTATATTCAACGCTACTCAATTTGTAAGTTGTCTGATAACAGTACACAGCAAGTGCCGACCATTACAGCGTCTCCTTAGCATCGCTTTTCATAAACAAGCACACTACATTCTTACATTTTTCTTAATTGGCTCAAATGGGAATACCATTGAAATGTTGCTCTAATTTTTACCTATTTACTCATTTTTTAAAAGAATAACCAAGAAAATTAATGTACACACAGTATAAGGCTGAACTTAATGAGAAATAAATGTGAATTTTCATTAGAATTGAGAAAACGTTCTGTGGTTTCTCTGACTAATAAAAAAAATATTATGTAATAAGACTAAGAGTCAATAAAAGAGGAAATAAACCTAAAGACTACCAGTTCTTTCAATTGAAATGTTTTTTCTAACACAATAATTAAAAGTCTTAATGGATTTGCTTGGCAAAGTCGTTAATTGTTGCAATAATTGTGCTAAAAAGATAATAATAAAATTTTTATAAACTGATTCTCTAGAAAAGAATAATGCGAAGTGCGATTTTCCTATCAAATGAGCTGTTTAGACATTCAGGAAATTAAACAAATCCTGTCGGTAAACGTAATCTGAACAATATAAGATACACTGGGTTGATGACCGACTCAGAAAGAAAATGACACGATTTCCAAGACAGAGTGGTAGAAGAAAGCGTTGACTAACCATCAAATGCAAGGAGACAGAAAGTATGATCATCACCAAGAGAAAAAACCCAAAATTCGTGTTACAAATTGGCGATATGAACATCAAGCAGGTGTAGAAATTCAAATATCTGGGAAGCGTTTTAACGGGGGGGGGAGGTAACACCAAGATCCGAAACACGCATTGGACTAACAAAAGAAGCATTCCAAAAGCTAAGCAAGATGCTGAGAAACGGAAAAATATGCTAGAAACAAAGAAAAGAGTGCTGGATTGCTACATGTTATCCATCCTCTTATAAGGCAGCGAAAACTAAACAAACTCCCCACGGATGAGGAGAAAACTAGAGGAAGCAGAAATGTGGTTCTACAGAAGGATCCTGAAAATTCCATGGACGGAATGAGTAAGCAAAAAGGAAGTCTTAAATAAAATGGTAACTGAAAGAATACTACTCAGAATCAGGAAAAGACAGCTGAAATTTCTTGGACAAATAATGAGGAAGGAGGAATTGGAAAACTTAATCCTCATAGGGCATACTGAAGGCAAGAGAGATAGGAGCAGGAAGAGAGCCGCTTAACTAACGAGCTTACGTGAATGGATGGCGGAAGGGGGGCGGGATCCTTAGCAAAGAAATAAAAACTGTTTGTGATAGGAAATCGTGGAGGGCCGTGATTCCCTGTCTTGAAGACAAAGTGAATGGAACAAAATTTAAACAAAGAAAAAATATATTCTTCATTTAAGTTACAAGATAAAAGTCGGTGAAAAGTTATTCTCAGAATTCAGAAAAATGTTTGGAAGAAAATGTTTTAAAAACAAACGCACAAGGGAGGAACAATTCCGTAGTTATTCTTTAAAAATTCTTTAAAAATGCGAAACAATCGGTTTAATAAGTTGAGTTGGGCGCAAAATAATGACCCAGCTTAAACTTTAAGGTGAACGACAGTATATTCAAAAGGAAGTTAGGGAATAAATTATTTAGTTAAAACTCAATTTTTGAATGGTGTTTACGACTATGAATGCTCTAACATGAATTAAATGTGCTAGTAATTCTTCATTAGCTGCCATCGTCAGAGTTTTCCTGTCCACATCCCACCGAATATGATACAAGGTCGAGTTTAATATGAGTTTTTACGGGCAATACCGTAGAAAAATGACTCGAACCCCCTTTGGCACCTCTCCTTTTTGGAGACGTCTCAGGCGTTGGACAAAGACCCCAACCCCCGCTCTCGAAGGAGAGACGCGTACTACTGGGGATGAGGGTTTCAAAATAATTCGTCTTTACCTCAAACTTCCATTTATTTACTACCAGTTAGTAAAAAAGAATATATCAGATTTACAAAACAGTTTTATGTTGACAACGAATGGTGATTTATTTCTATATTGTGTATAAGGAAGTTTATTTATTTATTTAATATCTGGAGAAATAGGAATTAAATGTCATGATGACATTCATCAAAGCTCTTCAGCGAAACTGTATTCAATTTTAAAAGTGCTGCGGACATAAATGAATAAAATAAACAAAAAAGCTAGTAGTCTTGCGTTTCGAATAAATCTTATAACCTTTGTAAGTTGGTATTAGAAATTACATCCTTTTAAACAAAAAATATTGCAGTATTATTCAAATTATAGCAATAAAAAGTTATATATTTTGTTGTTAAAAAGGAATCTTGAAAGGTTTCTTTCTTGATTTCGAAATAGCATTGCTACCAGCAATTTCACTTTATCATATTTATCAATTATCATATCGTTTGTCATGGTTGTAATTTTTTAAGTTAAAAGCTAGAAATTTAATAGAAAAAAAAAACTTTAAAATAAAAAAATACAGATACGTGATTTGATAAAAAAAATCGCATTTCGATCATTGCTCGACACTACTGTGAAAACATGTTTTGGATAAAATATTACAAAAAATACAGTTCTATTCCAAACTGAAGATCTTTCGCCTATCAACCCAGATCAAAAAACGGATTTTCACATCAAACTTGCCGCTCCTGAGAAAAATAAGAGACAGAGAAAGCGTGATAATAAAAACCAAAAAATTTCATATTTTGTTGCAATGAAAATAACATAAATTCTCTCCGGAATCGCCATTATTTAAAACATTTTTTTTTAGAGTCAAACGCGCTTAAAACAGTCAAGAAGACTTTTCCTATATTCGCATAATAATAATTTGGAAATTTCTTTTAAAAAGTGTATGTACATGAATATTGATATTTTTATAAGTCTAAAAAATTAAAGTACAAGCCACGAAAGAGCAATATTATACTATATTTTATGTATTTTTTTAAACTCTGAAATGTGAATTTAAGATTATATTGTTATTATTTACCTTATTACTATTATGGCTGAGAATTTTTATAAAAACATTTCCAAAAATAATTTGTGAAAAATATTGCAAAATTAACTTAGAATATTTTAATTTTGCATTATGCATCGTTTTTAGTATTTGTAACGCGCACCATTTAATCTTTTTAAATAATGCACATCATTTATAATGTTTTTTAAATGAAGACTTAGTCGCAATATTGTATACATTTCTACTAAGAACAAATATACATTTTTGAATAAGTAAAAATCAAAATGAACGCAGTTAAACTGCAAATGAAGTCGGTTGTTAATTTGCTTCTATCAGTCCTTTCTCTCCGGTGGAATTGTTTAATATTCTTCTTCGGCGTATAACATCTCCTTAAATAACGTTATTCTTATTGATTGACAAGTGTCTGCATTTTCTGATGATTAAGTCTAATAAACGAATTTAACAGAACGAAATAATTGCCCTGTGTTAATTCTGTTAAATAAAAAGTGAATTTAGCAGTTCATCTAAAAAGAAATTTCGTTGTACGAGGATGGAGTGTAGCCTAACACAATTATTAGATGAATTTTAATCTGAAATTTTTAATTTTGTTCTTAGGAATAAGCGAATTCTGAAAAAGTAACTCAAACAACAAAACAATTTTCTCATCAATTTTATGAACGAATTTTCAAAGCGTTTTATTGAACGAGAGGAGATAGAAAGATTAACATCGTGGGCGACAACTGAAATTCCTACGATTCTTTGTTCTCATTGTTTTATGTTGGATCGTTGAGTTTGTGGAATAATAATCGTTGGAACTACTGTAACTTATCTATAGAATTTAGTGTTATCGAGTTTATGGCGTCACAGTATTCCAGCTTAATTAAAATTTAGTTCCAGCATATTTTCCACATTACAGTCGTTTATTGGTTTTTAGGACTTCACCTAGATACAATCAGCAGATGCTCAAATTCCATATATAAAATTGCTATATTCGCATCTCTGTTACTTATAATATCGAATACAATGTAAAAGTTCTTATATTGTTAGTATAAAAACATTTTCAGGAAATCAACACAATGCAATTGGAGAAAAAACGTATAAAGTCAATTTCATCAAAACCTTTGCGCTATTAATAATAAAAAAATAATAAAAAGTAAATTTTTATATAAAATTATTTTTGTGCACTATAAAATAGGAGATAGTTTTGGAAAATGATCGTGTGAAAAGTTGCTTATTTATAAATAAGAAAATTGTACTAATTCGCATCAGACAACTTTTAGGCAAAAACATCTCAATTTTATTTTTAAACTTAGCAAGAATCAATTAAACCACTACACTTTAATAAAATTGTCTGTACTTTTTTGAATAAAGGAAGAAGTAATTTAAAGGCGGTTTCATTCCAAATTTTGGTGAGTGTGTACAAAATATGAATAACGAACGAACGAGAAGATAAACCATGCTCAACCAATGAGTGCTGTAAAGTGTAATTCATTCAGATGGACTTTGTGTAGTTTTCAGCGTGTGACAAATTCCAATTTTGCCTTAGGAACTTTTCTGGAATATTTTTTGAAAATTTGAATCACGATTGTTTGAATCTACACATGCGAAACCCTCAGATTCGAAGGGGATGACTCCTTTTATATTCAGTATTTGATTCGAATCAATTTTGCGGGGTGGGGAGGGGATAGTTATGCTGCTCTTAAAAAATATGATTCTGATTGCTCACTTTCTATATCTCCTCTCCCTCCCTCTCTCTCTATCTGTCTATCTATCTATCTCACTCTCTCTCGCATGCGTGCACACATAATTATTCGATGCCTGGTTAGCAATGGTTAGCCAGCTAATCTCAGAGATTAATTTATTAATGTATAGAATTTGATCCACACCGAGTGCTTTGCTATTAAATTCTTATATACGACTCAGCTATGGTTAACCAAACACGTATATCGAAAGTTACGTAACAATAAAAATAATAATTCGCAACTAAACATACTGTGAAAATGGACTCAATTTACAATGGTCCCGTTATGTTCACTAATTATTTATTTAGCACTGTGATTAATTGAATTAACTGATTTATTTATGATGTGCGCCATTTGCTGCCAAATGACTGAAAATTACTTGATGGAGGTATTTATCCGCACGCCCACTCGAAGAGAATGTGGCAAAAGGCTGAAGTTTAAATTGGGAGTCCCACATGAGTTCAGTCCAAAACTAATTCAATCCATTCAGCAATTAGGGACGACTCAGGCGCCAGTTAATGACTGTAGCCTCTTCCCGAGGGAGAAGTTTTACATGGGAGAGACACTCCATCTACCGGGACTGAAATTGGCGCCTCTGAAGTTAAAAGGTCCTGTATATAGATTTCGTCTTTGATTCCATGATTTCGATAATTTAAGCGCAGTACGAGATTGACAAGTAAGTCTCATAATTTCACTATTGAAATTTCTAGATGTAACCGTAAGTTCTATGCTTATAGTTTCTTCCATCACACTCTCTTCAGGCTTCTTATTTCCTTGCAAACTACGATCTTCAAAAATTTTAAATACAACGTCAATCCATTCTATGAATTCTGCTCTTTTATTGCCATTTTTTCTTCCATAACGTTTTCTCAGTTTCTTTCACACTGCTTGCGTCTAAATGGTTCTTATCGCCTTGCTTGGGGTGAAATTGCCAATTCCTCACTTTCCAGCCTTGATAGAGTACAAAAGCGTCTCCGTGTCCTTGCGGGTGACAAATTATTTTTCACCCTGCACCCCCTTTCTCACAGACGAGATATCACAAGCCTCTCACCCCTCTATCGCTACTTCCATGGAAACTACATTCCTTAGTTCCACCAATTCTAAGTTTCACGACTAGGACCCGCCATGCTACGCACATTGTAGCGAACCACACTCACTTTCTCCATATTTTATCGGTGAGGAGTAAGTTCTCGATCAGCTTCTTCCCGCGAACCACTGCTCTGTGGAACCGACTCCCAAGGATATGTTTTCCCGACCACTCCTATCTTATCCTGTTCAAGTCTAGAATTAACCGTTATCTTCCCCACATATCCACATAAACTGTATCTCTTGCTCTGTAACACTCTACCTTTCGGGCATTATAAAGGGTGAACCTATTTTTTATATAATCTTTATAAATGTCACTTACTCTTACTCCGAACTGTTTTCACAGTACAACAGAGAATATTTCAGCACTTGCAAAGTATGGCTAAATTTATATCGAAAAAATGGAGGGATTTGATTTCTACAATTTGCATATTTAGATTCACATAAAAGAAAGCAATCACTGATTTCAAACCCGGATGAAAGTACTTTGGTTCTGACTGATTTGAAAATTTTGATTTCCCTCAGACCAAAACATTAATCTATCACATGACACTGATTGTGCAATTAATTTAAATAACGGCTTGGTAGGGCACAATTCCTTTTCAAAGGAAAATCTTTTGCTTCTGATAAGAAAATAGAGTTTAATTCTCAGTTAAACTCTATTTTCCTATCAGTCATCTGTAAAATAAAGATAACAAAACGAATAGATATTTGGTGTGCAAGTTTCTCATTTCCACAAGTTCAGTCTTGTAGCTCTAGAACTCTTAAAACTGAAAGAAAGAAAGAAAGAAAGAAAGAAAGAAAGAAGGACACAATTGAAACAAAAATTAATAAGATTGATTTTTAGAACCAGAATATATATCTGAGAAGTATGAGAGGTGACTGATGGGAAATTTATTTAGTTCCTTGTTTCATTTATTATTATTATTATTTTCTTTTTAACTTGAGGTCTTTCTCACATAATATTCATGGTAATGATTTATGGTGTCAATATTATGATTTCTGTTCTTTAATTGTGATGATAAAAATTCACACTATTTCCATTCTTTAAATCTGTTACATTAGATTTTTATTATTTTCTTTCTGATTGATATATTTTCAGTGTACATGTTAAATATATACAGTCATTTTTTGTGATCAAGGTTTTTAACAATGATAAAATCAAAGCTTTAACGTTGTTTTTTTTGTTGCAAATTTAAATTTTATTCCGAAAAATATTTATATTGCTCAAAGTTTTACGCTTTGAAATTCAGTCACATCCGTCAAACAGGCAACGTTCGTTTTGACATGCGCATGCGTACCCACATTTCAAAATAAAATTGATCATCAGTTTTACTAACTAATGAAATCCTACTCAAATAGGGTCAGGATATTTCTTTCCTTACGTTGTTTTGAGAAAATAGCTAATTTAAATTATTATACATTAGTATACTTTATGCCATATATTAATACAGAGTACATAAGATCGTAATTACATTACGTCATCATAGCGCACAATATAAAAATTCGCTTGTAAAATAAGTAGAAAATAGGTAAATTCACAAAATATATGATTCCGGTATTGGTATTGGGAAAAAAAAACTTAGTTCACACGGCTTTAAACGTAGGTCCTGTGTAATTATAATACGAGGAATATTCAAAAGTGGGCGTACATTCAGTGAATGGCCGAACAGGTTTCTCTTTCCACTCAGCATTAGCAGCCTCCCTTCGTTAAAGTCCTTCGTTAAAGTTTCTATTTCCGCATTCAGTTTGTGTTATTAGAGGTGCAGATGTGTAAAATAATTTAATAGACGGTTTATCTGAATAAAGCCATGAAGTTTCTTTCGATCAATATTTTTTAAGTATGGATTAAAATAAATGAATAGTTAATTTTAACGTATTTTCTTTGGTTAGACTTCTAAACTGAAACTAAAGTTTTACACATCTTCATTGAGTAGATCGACAAGAGATCATTTTAAATCGCTTATTAAAAAGTAGCAGGAAGAATCTTCTTTTCGTACATCATAAGAATTAACGATCGGGTTCTGCCATGAAAGGAAGAGTATTTTTTATTTCAAGCTTCAGTAAATAATGATCATAAAATGATGAAATACTTATATAGTCACAAGTATATATTGTTTTCGACTATGTAGTTGTCTTGAAAATATTACTTGAACCAGTTCGTAACAAAGGCTACTTATCTGTACGCCTGTACGAGCGGAATGTGACACAAGGTCGAGTTTAAAGTGAGTTGGTAACTCATGTGGAATGGGAACAATAATTGTTCAAGCACCTTTGGCACTTCCCTTTTTCGGGACGCCTCAAGCGTTAGGTAACAACGCCTAGGAGAACGACACCCCTGAGGCTCGAGCGTATAATATTAATTTTCACCCCACGGCCTGGCTAGGATGCTACATATGAGATTTTCGATTATTTATTGTTTTTCACGCGTTAACAAAAGCTATCACATGAGAATTTTTAATTCTATAAGTTGTTCCTTGAAAACCAAGAAGAGGCAGCTGATCACAGATAGTTTTCCAACGAATAAAGCAGCATAACAGGTAACACCAATTGCTTTGAAAATATTTATACAAGTCACAACTAAATAGATTTTCTATTAAAGTAGAAAAAATTTTCCAATGAGACTGTTTCAAGCGACGTAATTAAATCATGAAGTAGTAAGCAGGTGTAACAGCGCGTGTTTTCGATGTGAATGTCTCTGTCAACCAGGACTAAGTCCCGACTCGAAATGTCAGTGGCGTTGAATCTATGGCCCCGGCTGTTCGTGGCTGACAGCTAATATTGTCTCTCCCGTGAGAAGAAGAAAAAAAAGTGCTCTTTTTATCAAGAAAAAGAGTTGGTGTCTCCTACCACCCATTGCTCGGATATGACTGGTGGGGTAGATGTTATGTATGATAACATACGTCGCTTAAAACTTTAAATTTGACTACACTACAAATTTATGAGACCCATTATATTACATGTGCTTGTAATAGCAGAGTGTGGAAAAACATTCGATTAAAAAATTAAAATGTGAAAAAATAATAAAAAACTAAAACATTATACAGAGAAACAGAGTGGACACCAAAAGAGAAAGAAAAATTAAAACCCAAAGATCAATGAATATTTTGTCGATTAAAAAGCTAAAAATACAATAAAAAATTTGTGTTTTGAATACTAAACGACAAAATCCTTCGTGTGCACTAATAAAAAGTTTAAAGTTTTAATAATTGTAGAAAACACATAAACACAATAGGAGCCCAGAAGTGTGATGCCAGGCGTTTTCTCACTCTTGTTAGCGTTTTAATGAGGTGGAGTAATGTCAGAAATACAAAAGAAACTCAAATCGTAATTTAATCAACAATTTCACTGTAATTCTAGAAGAGAAAATCAATGAGAAAACGTATATATTTATTGGAGGAAGAATGCTAACTGGTTGGCCTTACATACATTCTGTTTCATTATTTTAAAATGTTTTACTTGTCTTGTCACTTGGTCGTTGCTTATCTCTCTTCTTCTTCTTCTTCTTCTTCTTCTTCTTCTTCTTCTTCTTCTTCTTCTTCTTCCATGTTCCGTCTCCCTTCCTGCTGTGGGTGATCATGGTACTCCACAAACTCCTATCCCTTGTAGCTCTTAGCAATGTTTGTTTCTTTGCCAAACATTCCACTTCCGTTTCGCCATTCATTCACAAAAACTGTTTCCTCCTGTCTATTTCGCTTTTGATATGTCCTATGAGTGATATATTCTCCAAGCTTCCCTTCGTCATAATTTTAGTTGTCCTTTCTGATCCTGTAAGTTACTTCTATTTTCCTTAAGACGTCTTCGTTGATTGCGTTTTGCTTTAATTCAGAGTCGTAATGCAATAATTCCCCCACCCAAACATTTATACAGAAATTCTCATTTTTTAAAATATAATCATGGGAAAGTGAATCTCTGTTGCAAGAATACATTTTATTTGAATAAAATGCATAGGACGTTTTTTAGTGTTTAGTTGTTCTGGATCATTATAAAATAAAGAAAAATGCCGCTCTGTTTATATTCTATTCCCACGAAATAATTTATATTGTGAAATTGTAAGAGATAGTTCATTTATATTTTCTTTATTTCAACTATAAAGTGTTTGCCTTACTAACGTAATCCATAGATTAAAACAAGTTTAAAGTTGAACGGGATCATTCTCAAGGGCAATTTAGTTATTTCACAAGCAAGAGAATAGGAAAACTAATTTCATAAAACGTTATTGTTCACAAAGTGACTATTTATATTTTATGAGTTACAAAAAATAGATTACTTTTTTGAAAAAAAAATAGATTACTTTCAAACTCGGAACGACATTGTTGGAATTACCATGCAGAGAAATTCAGCATTTAGCCTAATCAAGATAAATAAAAATTATAAATTAAAAAAGCGTCTAATAATAGCAAAAACTGACTGATATGATTATATGATATGATTATATGGTTGGCACATCGACTGCTTGGTCAATTTGATAACTGCATATTTCACACCAACGCCAGTGAATAATATTCGAGTCCAGATAAAAGCCAGAATTTCGAATACTGATTTCCAAGCAGACAAGCTCTCTCTGTTTTGGGGTATTAGGGTAACAGAATATTTCTAACACTTATTGTCTTTTCTTCTCACTAAAATCTTCTCATTCTCTTTCACTCGCAGTAACTCCTTGCGTCTTAGTGTCTTTATCGCCTTCCTTGGGGTGGAAGGATTTTAAAAATAAGAAACGATTTCTCCATTACATTCCATTTGACCTTTAAGAATTTGCTTACTAAATATTCTATAATAAAACAGTTATCTTCGAAATGATACAACGACGGCAGATGTAAAAAGAAAAAGTACCTTTATCAAAAAAGTACCTTTATCAAAAAAGTACCTTTATCAAAAAAGTACCTTTATTGAAAAGATCGAAAGATTATACAGAATATGAGTATTAAAAATATTTGAAGAGAAATGCAGTTCGAATTTTAGATGAAAGCATTGAGCAAGAAGAAAATAAATAATCAGTCTCAAAAGTCTAATCAAGAATATGGTAAATTAATAAATTTTAACAGAAAAGCAAAATTCTAACTTCTTCAAATATTAATTCTAATTTTATCTTATAAAATATTTTGACTTAAGTTACTAAAAAACGTATTGTCTTTTTCCTGTAAAATATTTTTAAACATGTCTAGTATTGGAAGAGAAATAGAAATTGAAAAAGGAAGAAGAAAAAGTAAAGCTGAAATGAATTTTATTGAGAAACAGGAAAAGAACAATGGAAGTTCTATCATTAAATTAAAAAAATATATATTATTGATATTTTTTGTATGTGTCTGGGGGTCGATGAAGGATTCTATGAATAAGTTGATGGTCTAAACAGTTTGGAGACCTTACCACCTAAACGACAAAATATTTATTATTCAACTATATTTCTTTAATCCACTTTATGGCGTTTAAAAACAATAACAACCATATTGCCTCGTAGCACTCAAATAAAGCGAGAAAATCTAGTGTAAATGAAAATTTCTGTTACTTATCCTGCTTATCGGAGTAAAATTATCAGACGAAAAATTAATCTTCTCTGTGCTTGTTTCAATGAATTTTCTGAGCCTGTTATAATAAGAATAATAATGGTCTGATAGTGATAAAAATGTTTACAATTAAATTCGTATTTTTATATGTATTTTCTAATACGTGTAAAAATTACAGATTGAAATTTAATAGAATGTATTTAAAAGTTTGTTTGAAAAATTGATATTTATGAATTAATTTTATCTTATTGTTAAATGTAAGAGAAATTTTACTGGTGAAAAACTTGTTTGCTTTATACTACAAATAATTATTCTAAAAGTGCTACATATTAACATTTAAATTAATTTGTTTCTTATATATCATATTATGTTATGTTATTAGTTTCATTCTATTTTCGTAGCTGGAGATCCTGGTGATTGGAGCAATCCGGAATATAAAAAAGATTCGAAAGATTTTCGACTGAAAAACCAAGAATTCTCGTCATATGAACTGAACTACAAATCAAAATTTTCCGAAAATCGAAGACATAGTCGCAGAGACAAGATGGAAACAACTCAAAGATCACTCTATAATAAACGACACATTTCTCCAGCAACAGATAAAAACGAAAATAGTTCACAGGAATCGGACAGAAAAAAATTAATATCGAATAAAATATCTCACGATGCAGGATTGCAAAACACTTGGAAAAGAAATATGCCAATCAGAAGACCCGCTAGAGACCCCGTAAAAGTTGGCAAAAGAATGCTTGCAGAAATAAAAAAGAAGACAAATAGGAACATTCCATTAAGGATTTTCAGAATTCGACAAAATAAGAGTTTAATGTCTCGAAAAGCAGACGCGATAGAAATGTATCGACAACTCTTGATAAAAAGTGGGCAGCTACAAAAGTTCCGAACATTGGGTAAAGCTCAACAAATTGAATTACTTCGGAGTCTTATAACAACGGAACGTAATACAAATCGAGATAAACAATCAGAAAATAGTTTGCAACCTTGGAAGACAACAACTCAGTCAACGATGAAAAACTCGTATAGCATTGAACCTAGCAAGACTCCATTGGATATAAGAAGAGAAATGGTACCTAGTAAATACAATAATGCAAAGCCTTATCGTTTTATCGGAAATCATGGCCGACACATTCCAAAACCACCTGTAATATTTACAAATGGAGTTGCGCATAAACAACTTTCGACTAAGGAAACACATGCAGATTCATTAAGCAGACAAGAATCCAATTTGGAGAATATGCAAAACAGGTATCAAAAATCAGTCTCTACAGCAAATTTATCTTCTCGCATGAATATAAATGGTAATGCTTTTATGCTTACTAAAAATAGCGACAGTATTCATTATAGAAACCCAATGCGAAAAAAGGCCTTTCCGGCAATCAAATACAAAAATAGGCTCTCTTATAAACATAAAAAAGGGAATCCAAGGTTGATGAAATCAAACGAATCAGAAACAAAGAAAGATGGCGATGAGGATGAATCAAGAGAAGAAAAAAACAAAGAGACAGGAAACAATGAAGCGGGAAACGATTATGCCGAGCAAAAGGAGCAATTAAACAATGATAAGGACGATAAAGAAACGCCAGAAAACAATTTTAGGAATGTAAATCGTAGGGGGAAATTGAAGTTTCGCTTCCCAGTCAATATGAAGATGGAAGCGAGACTCGAAAATCGAAGGCCTGTGTTGAGAAATCGCAAATACGGATTTACACGACCTGCTATCCGTCACAACGAAGCGAGATATTTGGAACGGAGGCGCAAAACACACGTACCGTCAACTGTTTTACCTCTTCGCTTTTATCGAAAAGAAGATAAAGGCAGGATTTTTGAGGCTGGTAGAAATATTCCGAAGAGATCTGATCTACGCGAAAACATTGCTCAGCCACCTGAATTCGTTATGATCAAGCATGATAATGCAAAAGGATCTCGATCTGTTCAAAAAGACGATCGCCATTCCTCAGAAGATGCGTCTGGTGCGAAGAAAAACGAGAAAATACATAAATACCAGTCGCTCTCTTCTCCCTCTGGCATAGATTCGCTGAATATGGCAGGTGATTTTCAA
This sequence comes from Acanthosepion esculentum, assembly GCA_964036315.1. Lineage (NCBI taxonomy): Eukaryota > Metazoa > Mollusca > Cephalopoda > Sepiida > Sepiidae > Acanthosepion > Acanthosepion esculentum. The sequence goes on from OZ038491.1 coordinate 83,959,846, forward strand.
TATGGTTACAGACCTGCAACTTATAGTATGCCTAGGTCTTTATACGGTAGACCAGATTATTATGATCAAATGCCTTTTATCGACATTGCCGAATCAAACACTAGAGGTCAAACATCCGAGGAGAATGCGTCATCAGAAAATGACCAGCACGATGGGGAACAACAAGATTATATTGATGACAACGAAATACCGTCTTATGCGGACATGCATGGGAGTGACATGACTGTAGGCGGGGATCGAACCATCGATGTGAACACATTTTACGATAATAACCCAATGTACATGATACCTGATGCCAAATCAGAAGATGATGATGACACTTCCGTGGAAAACAGACATGATGATGGTCGACAGGATAGTGGATCTGAGGAACAAGATAGCCCCAAACATTTCCAGCAGACAATTCACAAGAACCATGACTCTCCAGATACGTTACTCATAGTCATCGACAATAAGGCCAAGTCTAAGAAAAAGTTAAGTGATCGTAACGAGAATTTGAGTATTAAACGAGTGACACCTGAAAATAAAAAAGTCAGTCCAGTGATTAAAGCTGATCATTCCTATTCAAGTGGGATTCTAGTTCTTCTAGATAATCAGAAAAAATTGAAACGAAATAATGCAAACATCCATCCAGCCTTGGAATTGGCCTCTAATGGAAAACAAAAAACGGCTTTGAACCAAAAGGAATTTTACAACTTCACATCTCGAGAAAAGCTCACAGAAAAACCTACGATTAACACTCAAAGTGGTTCTCATGAATTCGGACGTAGCAGAATTGACGTTCCGCCCAAGACAAAATCAGATGTTTTCCATAAATCTTATAACGGTCTTCAGCATCAAGGAAGAAAATCGGCATTAGACGATCTTCTGATTGAACTTGGGACAAAAGAAAATATTTTTAACATTCGTACGGCAAACAATGGAATAAAGCCAAGTTATCATGCACGAATATCAGCGAGTAAATCACTTCTAGAAGACCGCCGCCATGATGTTCAGACAAATAACTCCTCCAACAGTACTGATATGGAAAGAGTAAAAAAAACCGTAGCCAATGAACATATGAATATTAATAGTAATAGTGTTTATAGAAAAGTACACAGTTCATCTCCTATTGAAACCTCAGGTAAGGATACAGGCGTAATTCCTGAGCCAGGTTTAAATCTAAAAGTAGACAGTGAATATTTTGGCAATCACGTGAAAGGAGACCTTAGATATCCTCACAGTAATGGGAATGAAGTTAATGGTAATAGCAATAATACAGTAAATATGGATGAACTATTCGGGAATCGTCACAATAAAAGAAATTCAACTCTGCAAAAATCTAGTAGGAACAAAAAATTCAGTGGTATCTCAACGAAGATTCCCCAAAAGCACGGTTTCCATCCAAGTATTCCCATTCTCTCAGAAAAAACTGCGAAAGACAGGAAGAATAAATATGATCGCAAGTTTTCTGTCCGAAAGCACAATAAGATTTCACCTGCCTACCAGCGTGGTGGCGTGGATTATGTCTACGGGCCATTAAATGGGATTTCTGAACACATTTCATCACATAGTGACCACAGCGACGACGACGACGACGACAACGACAACGACGACGAAGAAAAGGACCTTGAATCAACTGAAGAAATATCAACAAATGAAGCATCTTTCTACTCCGATATAGAAAACCCACCCACAAGCAAGTTAACGCCAATCTACCCAAGTCAATTGCATGAAATTTACGACTATGGAAATGTGGCTATGCAGGATGTTAATGACGACGACGAAGGTGATGAGGATGACGATGATAGGAATGAAACTCAAGTTGTCAATGTTGAACCTCTGGCCATTCCAGATCATTCGAACAAATTTGAATATGTCGATGGGACACTGGACTATCACCCACATTTGACTAGAGAGCGGGGCAGCAAGCATAAGTCTGTTATTAAAGGTCTGCATTCAACTCACATGTCAGAGAATCTTGTCCATGCCCCTGTCAGTGGAACTGAAGAAACATCACGTGCGAAAGTGAAACCCATAGAAAATTTGCATCCATATTATTCAAATTTTAATCATTTCAAAAGCATTATTGACCTACCTCCAGATAACACAGAAGATTACCGCGCAAAGACTAATGAGTATGATGATGACGATGATGATGATGATGATGATTATGATGATGATGACGATGATGGTGATATAGCAGAATATGATAAAACTGAAAACGTTATAGAAAATGTTTACCCTACTGACGTAATAGATCATCAGCATGCTATGGTAAACTTTCAAGGTGATTATCAAGCTCCTTTCTATGAAATCTCACATGACCATGAAGATGGCCATTTATCTCAAGAAGCTGTAGATACTGATACGGGAGATGAAGAAGCAAGCAATTTCCATGATCTGACCAGAATTCAAAGCCGACAGAACGATATTGCTAGAAATTTATATGAAACAGTTGTAGGTATAAATGGAAATGCAACTACACATTCCCGCAGTCTAGAAGGACATCGCAATTCAGGACACGTTTCTATACGTAATTTGTATGATGAACTTTCAAACAACAGAGAAGATATGTTGGAGTCCGTAGAAGACAGTCCTGCTGATTCTAATAGTATGGGTGAGGAGGTCACATACATTGACGAAAAGTACAGGTTCCCTAATTTAAATATACATAAAGCAGTATTGTCGGATCACGGAGAACATTTTAAGTCGATGGAACATCAACACTCTCTCGGTGGTTATATACGTAATGCATCCAAGAAAATATCGATTCCGTCTGGATTGTATAGAATTAATCTCAAGAAATCTTTGAAACAAGGTCCAGAAGAAAAAATATCGGATGAGGAAATTACAAGATCTTTAGAAGATGCGCCTTCAGATCAAGAATTTTATGCTATTTCATTTGGAAGAAAGAAACCTATTAGAAGTTTTCAATTCAGAAACAAAGACAGATCTCTAAAGAGTCTCCGTGGTCACTACAGGAAATTTCCAGTTCATTTTAGTAGAATTTATCGAATTATAAACAAAGGGAAAAAGTTACTACGCCACAGTAAATTATACAAACGTATTAAAGAGATATACCTAAGAAAGGCACGTCCGCGAATTTCTAATTTGGGCCGTTTTCAGAATAGATCCAAATCAAATAATCCTTTAAAAGACCGTCAAGGAAAGATAAACAATGATTCGAGCAATGTCACTTTCCTTTATCATGGAGATTATATTCCTAAAAGTAGCAATAGTTATGCTCTTTTGCCAAATACCAAGCCGATTGATTCAGAAGAATCACGTGCTGATCGAAGTTCGCATGAACATGGTCCGGGTTTAGAAGAAGGCACAGATGATTTCCGCGATGACAAGGTGGTGACTTCTGAAAGAGTCTACTATAAGGACAGGCAAAGTGGGGAAAAAAGCGGCACATTTGAATCACTACATTATCCAGTTAAACGTATAAATCAAACCAGTGAAACACAGAATAAAACGTCTGAATTGAGCAAAGAGGACCAGCAAAAACAAGCATTTAAAGTGAATGTTGGTACTGCCGAATCTTGGAATGAAACTGTGGAACATGAAAGCTTAGGAGAAAAAGAGAATGCCTCTTGGCATATGGGAGAATATAAGGACAATTTTGGTGTTCCTATTTCGAGTGAGGATAAAACCAAACTGTTTGGTCAATATGATCCAGATAGTATCTCTCTTGTCTATCACGGCAGTCAGGCCGCAGAATTTCAGGATTACATTGGTAAAGGGAGAGAAAAAACAGGTTTTGAAGATATGCAAGGAACACCTGAAAGCAAATTACCTAATTTCGAAGACGATTCCTTATATCATGATATTTATGGTACACCGGAAAGTGAGTTACAGAAAGGAATGCATTATGAAAACAGTTACAATTATCCTAGCAATGTTTACAGCGATTATGATTACATCAGTGGCACAGCTGTCAGTCAGTTATCACAAGATGAAAGCATGCTACATGAAGCCAGCGGAGCTCTTCCAGGCGGAGTTCTTACTGGACATGAAACAGTTTATAGTGAAAATCATTACCCACATCCTCAACAACATAATTTCATGAAAGATAACGGAGATGGACTCTTCAGGTACGGGAAAGAAATTATTGATATAAACAGTGGAATCGGAAGACGTAGTCATTCTGAAGTTGGACGTCCAAGCGTAAACTATTTAAGCAATGGGCTAGAAAATGCTGGGAAGCTGGAGCCGGACACTAACCGTTATCAAAATGGTAGACATGAGGACATTCGAAAGTTGGCATTAGATAAAAAAATATCCAATGACAAGTTTCAAGAGATGATGTTTAAAAATGTCGAAAAAACTCGACCCGAAGATGCACCCATATTTGGGCGAGAAAAAAAGAACAAAACAAATTATGGTGCGGTAGATAATTATGAAACGAAATATTTTGCCTCGGGCAACGGGGCCTATTTTGATGATACAAACGTGAATCAAGAATTATTTGAAAGCTTTCCAGGTGCTACCACTTCTGGATCTATTCAAATATCTCCGAGTACGAGAAACACAAATTTAGTGACTACGCTGCCCACAGCTGAAACAGATAAATCCAAAACTCATGAAATAATGAAGGCTATGTCGCAAGATAACATCGATACAAACAGCATTTGGAAGCACCGCAAAGACATTAAGGGGCCATCGTTTTCTGATGATGAAAGTTTTGACTTGAAAAAAATGGTGTATCTTAGAACTGGCATCATAAAAGGTGTAAATGTCAATAAGACATTTGAAAGCAAAAATGCTACAATCAATTTGGATATACTTCCGAGGAATGAATATACATCTGCTTTGACTGAGGACAAAAATGTAACTTCCGTTGCGAAAATAAATCATACTATAAAATTGGAACCTGAAAGCGAAAAGGCAGTGAAACAAGAGAACTATGGACGGGGTTGGTATACACTTAATTATGAATTACCAAAGACCAAAAATACAAAACATTCAGGTTCTAATAAAATACAAACAGACCACTTTAGATCTTTAATTATTAGCAAAGAAAATAAAGACAAGAAAAGGTTCCTGAAACGAAGACCTGTTAATGAAACAGTGATGTCAAGTGAAAACTTAATCTCATTATATGGCAATGAAGGTCTTCAAAATGAAAGTATAACTCATAATCGAACAGAAACAATGTCAAGTGTTGGTCAAGCAAAACAGTCGTCAAATAAAATTACAAAGAGTTCAGGGCGTCGTTTAATTGAAAACACTTCGAAGGTGGATCATCATACCAATATGCATACAAAAGCAGCAATTCGTCGAGAGAATGCGACAAAGGATTTTGCTCGGCGTTTCCGTACAAAGATTACTAACTGGGGAAGAAGCGGTCATTCTATCACCCGTAAAGTATCAAAAAGAATTGAAACAGAGGATCCAAAAACCAGCAATGTAAGAAATAAAGCTCATGCAAAGATAGCAGACGTTTCACCAACAATAATGCCAGAAATAGTAGATTCTATTCAAAAACGAACGTCTGTCCTTTCTGAGCCAAGAATCCAGTTAAACAAAAATGCACATGGCGGAAGAAACCAATACAGCATAAAAGAAGAAGATATTTTTAAACATATTTTGCCAGATATCGTTCATAATGCAGAACTTGATCATTTGCAAAGACGAACAACCGTTCCCACGACAAAAGCGTTTGGGTCGATCAATGCTAACTGGCCTAAGCGTCCGGTAAATCCCACTGACTCAGAGGCCAAACGTAAACTTTTAGGTGGACCAGAAAGGAGCAAACTGAAATTTGCAGATCGTAGTCTATCGTTCGAAGCTGAGAAAGAGTTGTTTAGAGATTACAAACGTCACGAAGTGCCTGATTTATTGGCTTTATATCCCAAAAGGCGTATAATATCTTCGTCATCGTTAAACGATACAGCTTCTCAAACTGATGAAATGCTACTCCCACACCACAGTGACAGAGTAAACAGTTCAGAGTTGGAATCTTCACTCTATGCAAAGAATTATGGGGTTTTGAGTGAATTGACAAATTCAGATATCATAGAATTGCCCAGTTTAAAATCTCCCTCCGTTACATCATCTGGGGCTGCAACCGTCGCGGATTTTTCTCATGGTCACTTAAAAGCTGAAACTCTTCCTCTTTTCAGTATGCTTGGAGAACCACTATCAGGAAACAATGAATCTGTCGTATCTGAAATGCCATTTCAAAACACTGATATGATAGATCTTTCTTCAGTCAGGTCATCTTGGATAAATGTTGATGATAACACGAACGTATCGAGGTTAGACCCATCTTATAGACACTCAGTTCCAGATTTATCTCAAATAATGGTTGATAACAAATATGAGAAGCAAACCATAATTGGAAACGATGGTTTGATTGATGAACTTAGTGTTTCCGGTGTACCAATGGATAACAAGAAAGTGAATTGGCACCAATCCTCTGAAAATATAAAACTTCATACTGGTGACTCTAGCAGTTGGCTTCCACAGTCTAAGTTAACACGTGTAGATGATGCTAAGGTGAAGATTGATAAAGACGCTGATCTTCGATTATCTCAAACAAATGAGCCCAATTTATCGGCGTTAAGTCAGCATAATATAAACAATATATCCGAAATAACCATTGGGTACAAACCGACGAACAGCAATATAATATCAGGCGTGTCTGATTTTAATGAAGTAATCAATGGTGATATTTTACCAGGCATATCAGGCAATAATAATCTCACGGATATTTTTACAATGCAGGTTACTTCAAACAGTGAACTCCCTGTAAATTTTCAGAGTTCAGACTTATTGGAAAATGGAAACGTGATGCACAGTTTATCGGCAAAGAAAGACTTAAAAAGCAATCAGTCCCGTCTAAAAACATTTGAAAGGACCAGTGAAATAAAAGCTCATAGAATTGGGGACATTTATGAAAATGAAAGTTTTCGTAAGTCAAAAAGCAGTCAAGGCAATATTCAGATAAATTCCCAGCCGACAACAATGTTGTCTATTTCAAGCAAGCAGGTTGACATCAGAACTGAACTAGGTGATAAGACAGTAGACTTACCGTCTTTTCTTGGAATATCTGAAGGTGGTGGAGCAATTGATTTTCACTTAATGCCTAATGTTACAAAAGCAGCAACACTAACTAGCAAAGATTCTATTCCCGGCATTACTGATAGCCGTGACCCAATAAATACCGAGATACTGACCAGGATAGACGGCGATACAGCAAACACGAATACGTTGACTGGAATATCTCTCAATAGTGCTGCAGTAAACAGAGGTACATTAATTAGGAAGTCATATGGAAGTGACTTAGATGTCACCGATTCCTTACACAGAACTGCTTCAGGCGGCACAGATACTTTAGCTGGGACACTTTACAAAAGTAATCAAATAAGCACGGATACTCAAGAAGTTGGAATATCACTTAGCAATCGAACGAGCATGAATCCTATCACCAGATTATTAGGCAATAGCGACCCAGAAGGAATAGCTAAATTGGTTGAGATGTCACTCAGTAGGAATCCAAAAGACACTAATTCACTGATTGGAGTATTAAGCAGCAATGATTCAACACGTATAACTTATCACGGTCCAGTGAAAACAAGTCTAACTAAGATATCACATAGTGATAGTGCTGTAGACACGGATACACCGACTAGGATATTGCACGTTAACAATTCAACAGGTGTCGACATAGTGAGTGGAAAATGGGAAAATATTGATATAACACCCCTGCACACATTAACTTCTGTATCACACAGTAATAGCACATCAGATGCAGATAAAGTGAACAATATGTTTCACATGAGTGATATAGAACGATTAAGTAAGATATCTCGTGCTAATGACATAACAGAAGCAAAGACGTCACATACGAGTGATTCAGCATTTACAGGAACTGCTATAACAAATCAAGGACATTTAGTTAACAGTGGTACTTTAACAGAGCAGTTATACAGTGGTATTCCAGGAGATGTACAGTCATTCTCTCTGATATCACAACAAAATGATAAAACAGGTATAGATATGTTGTCTACATCATCACGTATTGATAACTTAACAGGAACACATAAAAGTTCAACTAATCGCGAACCAATGGAAACGTTTATTGATACGATGAAAATTATGTATAGTGACCCTGAAGTAATAATAAATAGAAGTCAAACAGATATGCACACATTGGATGCAACCAACGACAGTGGTCCAGACTTGTTTTCTATACCAAGCGGGTTACAATACAGTAATCCGGTAGGAATTGATTCAGTACTGGATATGAATGAAACGTCACTCTTACAGTCAGTACCTGAAATATCTCATCCAATAAGCATCGGTGGTCTGAGTCTTCCCAGCGATTCTCAGAACTCGCCGACATTACACGATACATTCTATGGACCTAATACATCGGACTTACACACTGGAACAGTCCATACTAGTGATACAAGAAGAATAGATAAGACAGAACATTTTAGGGAGCCTCTTAAGTCACATACCGAGACAATCGACAATATTGATCTTACAGGTACAAATGATATTTCTCTAATTAGTGGTCGCACACATCTGTATCCAGATGAACTACATAATATTAATTCTTCCAGTGTGGATGGTGTATCCCGGGTTATTGATTCCATATTCCCTCAGTCTGGTACTTTCCATAGAAGTGATCCGTCAAGCAAAGACAGACTTGAATATGTTCCTACTGATAAAGGCTATAACACTGATCCAGCAATTGTTGATAAAATAACTCATATTAGTGATATTACACACTTACACCCTGATGTCTTCCATAGTAGTGAGCGAATGGGTTTGGACAGATTGGCACATGTTAGTGACCTTTCCCATTCACAAACTTATATGGCCCTTGGTAATGATCTCAATGGTATAAATGGAGGAGAAAGCTACACTCAGGACACTAGTAATTTATCATCTTTGAAAGTTAGTCATACTAATCTAATAAATAAAACTCTGTCACCAAAAACTTCTCAAGATGGTGATCCATCTGATTTATCGAATACATTTGCAGAAGTATCACATAGCTCAGATCTTTTAAACACAGATCGATTGCTATCACCTATTGATCCATCAAGTATAAATCGATTAACTGGAGTCCCACTCTCGCAAAATTTCTTTACGTTGCCAAGGATTTCGTACGGGGATTCTTTGTTAGATTTTAAAAAGTTTTCAGACAAAAATTTGCTTACTATACAGGGTAATGAAAGTCAGTTACCCATAAATGCGTCTTATGTGGATCTTCAGGCAGGTAAAGATACTCCGTCCACATTGTCACAGAGTGATGGATTGCTAGAAACACAATCATTATTTGAAATGTCTAATACTGGCACTCAAGCAGAAATCCATACAGGTGATAGGACCGATATTAGTTTTGTTCCAGAAACATCATATAGAGACAGTCATGTTGATAGCCATATATTGCAGAGACCTTCCCAGGCAGAAAAACTAAACAAAGGATTTTCATCGTCTGATTTATCATTTATTGATGGACTGACGACTGTAGACACAGTGCCCAAACTATCACTAGGTAGCCTTCAAACGAATGCTTTACCTAAAATATCTCACGCTGAAGGACTGGCATTATCTAAGATGCTGGATACAGTTGGTCTGACGGCGGATGGTCTTACATTAGCGGGAGCACCAAAATCTGAAACACTAACCGATCAACACTCTGTTACCTATAGCCAGACGGGTTTTGAATCGCCACTCTCCCAAAGCGAAGATAAAAAACTAAATAAAGTAGATAATTTCATCACTGGTATTTCTTCCAAAAAACCAATTGATGTCGGTTTTGAGAAAACCTTCCAATCATCATGGCGTGATTTGTTGCTTAACCACAGCAGAGGTTTTAATTTAGACACTGCATTCGAAATGGAACAAATACGGCAACCTGAAAAAATGAATGAATCCAGTTTAGTTTATAGTACTTCTGAAAACCCATTAAATAATACTGATGACAAAATCCCGTTAACTTCCTCCTCCTCCTCCTCTTCCTCCACCTCTCATTTAATCATCGACGATCAGCAACTTTCTCTTGATAGTTTACTTTCAGGTACCGCTACAAAGAAATCTGACAGTCTAAAGACGAGGCAACCTGATTATATAGTTTCTCGGAGTTGGGCTGTTCCTTCTCATTCTTCATCTGTTGACTCAAGTCAAGGGAAACAAGATTTCCAGACTTTGCTTGATCTTCCTTCGACATTTCTATTTGGACAGTTCATGAATGACAGTCAACATTCAACTAACTTAGATCTAGCAACTGCAGACCAGAAAAATATTATTCCATTAACAGAAGATTTTACAAACGGTGAAACTCAACACTCAACCAGCGAAATGAAAAATATGACTAGTAGTAAATATAAAGGTTTGGAAAGTTCGCTTAAAAAAATGGATTCTGTAAGTGGTGTGGAAAATTTAACTCTTCTACACACTCGGATAGTCAAAACTCCACCGACATTACCGGATATGTCAGCCCCATTTGATTTGAGTAGTCTCTTTGAATTCCAGGATCAGACGAGAAAGTTAAAATCTGAAAGAATACCTTCAAAGGTAACAGCTTCAGACAAAAGACCAATTTTCTTGACAATTCAATCTATGAGGAGTAGTAATCCTTCACCAGATCTCGACCCTGATCTAATACCCGTTATGCAACATGTAACCAGAGTTCCCTTTAAATACAACATTTCAGCTGATAGTAAAACTGTCGTGTCAACGTCAGATGTTCCTCAAACATCTGCAGGAATCAACCGAAATACAATGTCCTACTACGCTCATACCTTTTCTAACACTCTTCCAAAAGAAAATACAGTTAGTCAATTTAGTTCAGATAGAGGTGTAGCCGCCGAAAATATTCCCTTACCAAAATTCTCCAGCGTTACATCCCAGAATACAATGCATTCTGGCACTTCATATTCTGATCACTACCTTACTTTGTCACCTGTAGGCGCTGATAGACGTTTCAGTAGAACTTTCGAAGAATTTCATAGATCCCATTCTCAAAATAATCCAACAAGTTTTATAGATCCATCTGTTGGAAGTACTCAGACTGAGAGCAGAATAGTAAAAAGTGGTACTGGAAGTGGAATTTTAACCCTGAAAAAGATTTCAAATTTAATGACCTCTGAGAGCGAAAATCAAAATTTCATTACTGGACTTCCTCTAGGAAGTAACAACGTAACATCTCAAATTACAAACCAGATTGAGAGAAGTGCTGTCACCGAGTTTCCAGCTATGATTGAAGATTTCGACAAAGCATATATATTAAAATTTCATATTCCAGAAGAGCAAAGTGTTGCTAAAGAATTTGGGGAACCTTTGACAGTGCCTCTAACCACAACTGATCGTCCAACTGAAAAGTCATTTTGGTGGATGACAAGCACATCTGGTACTTCTGATGTAAAAAGTTCACTTATGTCCTTCACATTGCCTGAATCAACTTTTATTCATTCTGTTGTCCCGAGAATCTGTGCAGGTTGCGTAAACCACATTTGGGAAGACCAACAAGGTTTTATGTTAGGCATGTATGAAGTCATGGATTTTAAGAACACAACCTTTAAACGAGATCCCGGTGCAAGTTGTAAGTATGAGAAAGAAGTATCAATGCATTATTGAATAACTAGCATGTGTATGTAGCTAGCTACTTTTATATATACATACGTACATATATATATATATATATATATATATATATATATATATATATATATATATATATATATATATATATATATATATATGTATAGGGTGACCCCAAAAAACGGGAATTTTTGAAGTGCGTATTGCCAGACATGAGCAAGTGGCAACACTGCGAGACAGTGACCTTGAGCAAGTAAACATTTCGCCATTTTAGTAACAAGAATGAAATTCACAATATCCCAGCTGAGATATTGCATCAGTAAATAGGGGTCTCAACAGCAGATTTCAAGAATGCATTCGTACAGGAGGACGCCATCTGCAGGACATAATTTTAAAAATATGAAAATTCCATCATTGTTTCTTAAATGGCATGTTTTAAGGTTTCAATTACTATGAATTAAATATTTTTCTTCCATCACTCTTGGTTTTATTGGATTGTTAAAAAGTTCCCGTTTTTTGGGGTCACCCTATATATATATATATATATATATATATATATATATATATATATATATATATATATATATATACACACACACGAGGGTCATTCAATAAATAAGGTGATTTTTTCGGTATAAGGACTTCTAATACAGATAGAAGCTTACTTTTTTTTTCAACGTAGTCTCCCAGCACTGTCACACACTTTCCCCATCTGTGCACAAGCTTCCGTCTTCCCTCAGCGTAAAAATCTTTGGACTGATGTCTCAGACAGTAGCTCACAACACTTTTGACTTCATCGTCACTTTTAAACTTCGTGCCTCTCGTGAACGCTTTCAAGAGACCAAACAGGTGAAAGTCTGAAGGGGCAATGTCTGGGCTGTAAGGGGGGTGAGGGAGCAGTTCCCGGCCCAGCTCGTTGATGGTTTGCACCGTTTGGGCTGCTGTGTGAGGCCTTGCGTTGTCATGATGCAAGATGACTCCTTCTGACTGATGACCCCTGCGTTTGGCCCAACAGATAAGCTCAAAGTCCTTGCAATGTCATCCTTCTGTCAGACTGAATGAGGTCATTGACTGATTTGATCACCTCAGGAGACCTCACTTCTGTAGGCCTTACAGGCCTGTCTTCATCCTCAACACTGCTCCGTCTTTCTTTAAACAATTTAGCCCACTTGTAGACATTTTTTGGCTGAAACATGTGGCACCATACACAGTTGACATTCTCCAATGAATTTCAACTGGTTTGCACCCTTCAGCAACCAAAAACTTGATAACTGACCGCTGTTCAATCCTGGAGCATGCTTCTTGGTCGGCCATCTTTGTTAATCGCCCAAACTCTCTTTTAATCTGCAAAAAAAATTATATCCATTTGAAAAAGAAGTAAAACAAAAAAAAGAGTAAGCTTCTATCTATATTAGAAGTCCTTATGCCGAAAAATTCACCTTATTTATTGAATGACCCTCGTATATGCCAAAATACCTATTTCTAGTTGTTTTATAAGTCTTCTATAAAATCTGTCAAGTAATCCCGCAAGTAATGTCCAAATTCATTGTGAGAAAAATATAAAATATTCATGTTTAATTAAAATGTATTCATTAGCCTCCTCTCCATTATTATAATAACTTTTTTTAATGATTCACAAGCTTCGCCCGTTTTGGTAAAAACTTATTGATATGAAGGAAAAGAATGTAAAGAACGTAGTTAGCATTTGTTAATGTATTTCGAGATGGAAGATGTAAACTACGGAATAGGTGTTAATCAGTTGAAACAAAATCTGTAGAATAGAGTGTGTGTGGATGTTTAACAGCTGAGGTGTTCAATTCTTTTGTTTTAGATATGATCTTTACTGTAGGACACCACCATACATTATCAACACTACACTTTTGCGACTTATCAAACTTAGCCTCATTTCCTTCAAAGCCGTCTTTAAACATTCTAACTCATGACGATAGACGCCGGATATAAAAATGTAACATTGAAAACTAACAACTCAAAGTGGACTGCACTAACTACAATTCCTTCAACCAGTGATCAAAACTTTTATTGGATGAAGATCCATTTTAACCCGTCCGCCTCCATTGTCAAGGTCATTTTATATTCTTGTAAAAATAACCGTTTTTTGTCACCAGTCAATATTCTGCCTCAAAGTGGCAGAATCTGTGCCGATAACCACTTTTGCTATATACAGTGTAACCCGGATATAGGAGAGTTGTCGGGACATGAGAAGTCTCTTATATCCGGCTTACACTGTAGCTGGTTTTGTCAAATCATGGGAACACGGTTTCTATTGACATCGGACAAGTGGCCATTAAATTCAACAGGACTAACTGTTCGTGGCACTACAGATAAAATTACTTTTTCTAAGTGTTTCAAACTATCATCGACAATTTCTTTTGTTTCAAGAATCTTTCCCATAAACACCATATTTCAGTTTGCATCTGCAGCATTATTGCCTTTTCTAAACCCATAGAATATTACATATCTTTATGTGCGCCGTAGACACGTCCATATGCGGATGTTCAATTTATAACTAAGTTCACTTAACCGCACTGTGGCGACGTAACTTGCTCGTTCCACACTGTACAAGTATATATAGTTGTAGTTTAGATATATTATACTAACCTAAGTATTCAATCTCCTCGTATTTCCGGGCATTACATATAGGATCAGATATATTGAAAATTCCTCTTCAAGTCTACAATTGGTAGTATTAAATATTTACTTAAAGAAAGAGGAAAGTTAAACACTGAAAGAATTAGGATTAAAACCATTTTCAAAACCATTTTTAGCTTTTGGTTAGGAAAATCTACACAAGTCACATGTAAATTATATGAATTTTGGAAGATAATATATTTTCAATATCACCCTAACCCTGTTTTTAATTATTATTTTTGGATAAAAAACTTTATTCGTTGAAAAATATTATTGTCAATTAAAAATGAAATGTTTATTATCATTTTTAACTTTTAGGATCAGTAATTATTTCCGTAATTATTTTATTTTCGGATCATTGCCCAACTAAGAATTTTGAATGTGTGGCTACTGTACCAGTTAGTGGCTTAGAAAGAGAAAACAGCGAACCGTATTCAAATTCCATTCGATTTCTTTACATTGACTTTCGTACAAATACTCTTGCGAAAAGAATGACTCTACATTTTCTTTCTCCGGGTATGGGTTAAATAGCATGGCAGATTGGCTCTCTAGCTACTGTTGGCAACCAGTCTAGGAGAAGGACAACTCTGAATTTAGACCCGTATATAGCCCTGCCGAGGCTCATACTATACAGCCATTGAAAAGATTATGGAGTTCACAATTACCTGCGATGCTGGGTTGTGGACTTTATGATCTCGGTTGAGGTTGAATAAAAATACTCCAAAACCGAGCTTAGAATTACTATCGTAACAAATATATTTAATTTATTCCTCCAGATTTAATCCATCGTTATTCCTATAATGACATATTTTACAATTATGTATTGCTTATCTAAATAGTAATGTTTAATGTATAAAATATTATACTTAATTAAATTAATAAAATAAGTATTTCATTTCTTAAAATTCTATATTCAAATAAATGATTACATCAATCAAAATATGAAATGTTTCCATAATGTTTGTTTATTTCAAAAAGCAAAATATCAATAAATTTCAGAAAATTTGTTTGAACTGATAGTTTAACTAGTAAAATCGCTATCGTTACCAAATAGATTTTTGTTTTAGACAAAAATGTCAAACTGGTCAGAAGTGGCCTATTGGTCAGCACTTTGACAACTCAAGTTGAATGGAGGTAGTTCGAACTATGGGTGTTGTAATAAATGGGACTAAGCTTTTGTGACGGCCTCCATTTTTTTTATTTCTATGACAGTGCACTCGTGGACGCTAATTTGAATGATCAACGGTGATTGAGACTTGAGGAATCAGTGGATTTTAGAAATGTTGAGACAGTGGTTCTTCGGAAGAATCAATTACTACAAGCTATTTCGGTGCTTATGGCGGCAGTCACAAACGAATCCGACATCGGTAACGCTTAGTCCCATATATTACAGGTGTGAAATCATGACAACGATAGATTAACTTTGTTTATGGACCGAAAAACGCTCGAAAACTATCACTATTCTATCCTCAGAAACAGAGAGGTCAAGAGCCTAAATTCCTTTGTGTGCCATTGTTTCATCAAGGTGACAATCCACCACATGGAGAGGATCGCTTGATGGACGACATCCGTTTTCTCTATCTCCGTTCTCTTCTTGTTTCTTCCAAGAATGATGTATACTATACCCCCTCTGAAATAAAGAGAGTTAAAGTTAATAGGAAAATTAATAAATACTGAGGAAATACGGAAAATTAAACCATTATTAATTGGTTTCTATGGAGACTATAATTATTGTTATATAAATAAAAAAAATAAATAAAATTGTTGTGGAATAATTGCTTCTGGTTGATATTTTAATTTTATTTCAGATTATTTAGTAGACAACACGCAAGAAGTGATTCATTCTCTAAATTTGAACATGGTCCAGAGACAAATTTGCAAGTGTATTCTTTCTAAACAACCAATTCAGGATATTCAAGTTTTATGTGAACATCAAATGAATGGACGTCTAATTCACGTGGAACTACCAAACAAAAGACGAAATACAGAAATGCAGTGTCACATAAAAATTTATAATGGCACATGGCAAGGTGGAAATTTGTTTTTATTTGTTTAATTTGAGAACTTTTGTTATATAAAATCGTTTATTAATGCTACATGTTAAATCCTCTCTGCAATCTATCATTAAAACTTATCTAGAAGTTTTTTATTAATACTTCCGCTGCTGTGAACGTAGTTATACGTCTTTACATATTTTACATAGCCTGCCGTTGATATATATATACGTTTTCAAAACATTGTCAAATGTCAGTCTCTATTGCTATAAACTAACAAGCACTTGATGCAACCAGTGTAGACACTGTATGTGTAGACACTGTATGTGTAGACACTGTATGTGTAGACACTGTATGTGTAGACACTGTATGTGTAGACACTGTATGTGTAGACACTGTATGTGTAGACACTGTATAGCATACAATATAATCTGTTTTGTGATGTCATTTTATTATATTGTGTTGGGGGTGTCATTTAACTTAGTCTTTACTGTATAATATTCTATCGAAAGCAAAATGGCGACAACCATGAAAAATTTGTTGCCGGTAATAAAGTCACAGGGGAAAAGTCACAATTTTGGCTAGGAAAAAAGTCACAATTATTTTTCTCTAAGAAACTATTTTTCACTAAATCCAAGTATTGCTGATCCATAACAGCACTGAGATCCACTATTCACACTGTCTTCAGGGATAGGGATAGGGATTACGGTTAAGGATAGGGATTAGGGTTAGGGATAGGGATTAGGGTTAGGGATAGGGATACTGCCATACTATAGAGAAGAACAAGGTTATATACTGTACGTAGACAGGTCATCTGAACGTGACCTCAAACCAAACACCTCAAAAACCTTTACCGGATTAGACAACCTGTGGTCACAGTGACCTCAGCTAACTTACCTTACTCCTTCCAGGCTGAATTTGTCTTAATTATATCTAAAGATTTAATGTTTTTGTTCTAGTTTACAATTTTTAAGCAAAGCTCGTTAATTTATCATCAGATCTGCATATTCCTTTACTGAGACTGACTGACATATTAACCCTAAAAAAGTGAAAATTCGATAGTTAACTTTCCTATTAAACAAAGACGCAGAAGCAGTGCTAACATTGTTCTATTTCTTTTCTTTTCCTGTGACATTTTATGTGACTTTTTTCCCCTGAATTCGAGAATATAGTCATTTATAAAAGTAAAAGGCAACTTTCTATTTTCCTAAAACTGGCCAGCACATTCAAGCAACAATTCAGCAATGAAAGTGTTAAATACTTTTATGATACCTATTAAAAAATAATAGTACTTTATTACTGTTATCATATTATTTTGAGCTTCAAAATCGAAAAAAATAATAAAATTCATGATAATCTTCCAAAAACTTACAGAGAAAATTAAATTTAAAATACTATGGAGGTTTTGATAATGTCACTATCCAATACGTTTCGTCAGATATTTTTTAGCTACAAATAAAAATATGAATCCATAATTGTCACTCTACAAATATATCGTGATTTGAAATTAATTTTCTTTCCAAAAATTAATAAAACTTGTAAAATCAGTAAGTGTTGTCTACCATGGAATCAACCGAGTGAAAAGTAACTACTAAAATAAATATCATTATTTACAAGATTTGTATATAAAAACTTAAATAACATTGTAAATTTTTCATGCTAAGATTTAAATTATTACGTATTTTAATTATAGAATTAAAATCTTAGATTTATTAAAACAAGTTATATAAGAAAGTGTTTTTTATCTGGAAGTTACAAGACTTCCTTAATTTCCATTGGATTTAACAAGTCCGCTATAGATTTTTGATCAAAGATAGCTTCTCATAAATGTATTGATTGTTTTTAATATATCCTGAATTCTTACCAGAGACAAAACATTTATATTTCCTGATCATAAACGGCACTGAAAAGTTCTTGGCTTAACCAAGAGATTAAAAAACACATTTTGATGTTTGGTCAGAATTTGGGAAGTCGATCAGACTGATATTTCAGCTCCTCCTCATAGTCAACAAGTCAATCCTGTATTTCAAAATTCACTGAACAAATGGTTAAAATATTAAATGAAAATTAAATCTTAATTGGATTTTTGGATAGATATATAAGTAGATCTTATTTTTATTTTCATCAATCATTTTAAGTAATTTTCTGTAAGTTTTTAAAAGTTGCGGGATAAATATGTTTAATAGATCCAAATTTAGCTCTTAAATATCTAAAATTTTAAGAGTCAGTATGTGATACGCAATGTCCGCATTATAAAAATGTTTAAAAAAACATAATTTGAATTGTTCGTTATTCAGTGTTAGTTTATATGATACATTATAGAATTACCATTCTCAGTTAAAGAAAACACAATACTGTAGAAATAAGAACGTTTTTTTTTCATGTTTTGTTGTAATCAAACATTGATTCACCAACAAAAATTTTATTTATGTATTCTAAACTTTTTTCTTTTTCTTTTTTTAGGATTTAAATCTTGCAAAGAGGGGCAAAAATATTGTGACCATATGTTTGGAACACGATTTGGTGAATGTACTTATGTACTAGGACGAAATGACTTACTAAAATACTACAGTATGTGTAATACGGTCTTATGCAGAGAATCTGGTGATATGAAACAATGGAAGAAAGATGCGTGTGATGTTCTTGATGCTTTGGCTCATGAATGTGAATTGGTTGGCACCAAAGTTGCCTGGCGAGAAGTCACAAAATGCTGTAAGTATTCCAATTACAGTTTAAATCTTACTTTTTAAAATTCTTAATTGCAAAACTTCAAAATAAAAATCTGTCAATAATTTAACGAATTCTCTAAGATAACAGAGAGTTAATAATCATAATTAAAAGACAATTAAAAGAGAAAATTACTTATTAAGGTGAAACTGTATAGAAAGTACACTTTCTGAATATCTCATGGTAAATTTACGTCCAAGATCATACAACATATCACCTTTCCTAACAAAATTACTGCTATTACAAAGTGAGATATTTAAAAACTAAAACAAAAGCGGTAGAAAGTTAATGTATCTGGATACATCCGACGCCTCAAAATCTAACACTATGTTGTGGATTCCGGGATGAAATCCGGTATCAAATAATAACAAACGCCAAGAATGAATATAGGAAATAAATGTATTAACGTAATAATAAAAACTGGTAATACAGGTTAGTAGTCCCAGGAATGCGAGTTAGTAGCAAAATATATATACAGTCTTGATATCAACGTATCGCTGTATGACTTCTTACTGAGTCTACGGGCTCGTTACTGTGACTCTTGCACCGACTGACTGTCCAAACGTTCTCCTACCGACCGACCGACTCGACCCCACTACTACTCGTTTGGGTATTCACTGGCAGTAGTATATGTATACCTTGGGTGAGTCCATTTGTGCAAAAAGGGGAGACCCCCTCAACACCCCCTCCTTAGATCCCTTTTGGGGGGAGTTAGTATTTTTTTTCTCTTATGGTCGATAATCAGAGGTTCGGTAAATTTTCTCTTCCTGTTTGACCTTCTAATTTCTGTGTCTTCTTGAGCTCTTAGAATCTCATTTTGTATTTGGTCAATATGTCTTCTGTGGGTAGACTTTTCGCCTTGTACTGTGTACATCACATTTCCTAGTCTGTTAATTATTGTACCAGGTTCGAATGATCTCTTGAGTACAATAGGTGTATGCCGGTTTTTGTTCTTGTTCGGCAATAACTTATCAAACACAGACCGTATTCTGCGGGCAAACGGCACGTTTCTCTTCTTTTTTACTGCTGGTTGGACATTTTCTTTTAATTCAATTCTAGCGGCAAACTTGTTACCTCGTCCCAAACCGCTCAAAAATACTTCTGGGAATTGATTATGTAATTCTTCCTTTAACTTTGTCGCTTCTGATGGTTCGCACTTTATCTTCTTACAAAAAGAACTGATAGGTAAATCCCATACGTCAAACTTTTGCATCCAGTCTGTGCCCACCAGATTTTCTGTATCTCTCATTACGAATATCTTGAGTTTTTTGGGGTTTTTGTGGAATTTCACATTTAAGATCACTTCTCCTTCGAATTTTATACGCTTCCCTGTAACTGACTTAGCAATTTTCTGCGTATGTATCATGGTCGGTCTATTAAGCTTTCTCCATGTCTGTAGGTTAATTATCGTTAACTCCGAACCTGTGTCTAGTTGTAATTTTATCTTTTTATTTAAAATTTCAAGTTCCACGTATTTTCTTATGTTAATATTCTCTTCGTCGTGCATTAATATAGCTCTTATCTTACTAGTAAATTTTCTGTTCCTACATTGGGATGTCTTGTGACCCATTTTTCCACACGCTAGACATTTTTTTTATATTTAAAACGACAATTCTTATTCCAGTATAGTCCTCCACATCGATAACATTCAGATGGTGGAAGGGGGCTTATATTTGCTTAGATTTTTGTCATTATTTGCCCTATACGTTGTATTTTTTCCATTATTATAGAATTTTTGTTTTCTTTCCGGGGAGGGTGAAAAACGTAAACTTTTGTTCAACTTACGTATATGTGCTACTCCTGACTCCTCGATAGCCTTCGAGTCTTTCTTTATACTTAGGCATTTTGGCAGTCTTCTGATAATTTTTGTAGTGTTAATCCAGGCTCATTTTGCAGTTTTGAAAGCATTCTTTTGCGCATTTCACTATCCTTAGCTGAGACTAACCCCTGTACAAAATAAGACACTTGAAATTGTCCGGAGTTAATTCTGCAAACTTGAAGTCGTCGCAATGTTTGTTCACGATTGCGGCGAACGTGAAATAATCTTGATTTTCGTCCTTTACGAGGTTAAGACAGTTCCACCTTTTGTGAAATAGTGACGTTTTTGGACTGAAAAGCTCTGTAAGGCATGTAACTGCTTCGTCAAACGTTAACTCATTTGTCTTTTTTTGGCAAGATGTAATCCACAAATTTTGTGTATTCTTCTGTTCCTAATTTTCTGAGTAACAGACGTAGCTTCTTTGCTTCTGTCCAGTTTTGACAATCGATGTTGAAGATGTGTTCATGACGTCGGAAATAGTCCCCGAAATTTTTATCCTCTTCTAGGGAGTAATTGAATGTTTCTATCGTATTCCACACTGCGTCTTGGGAAAAAGTCGCCTCTTTTTCAATATTTTGTTGTTTGTTACCCGCTACCTTTAATATTAGTTCCTGGAGTTGCCTTTGTCTTTCTTGATTTTTCCTTCTGCGTTTGTAGTAATTGTTTTTGCCACTTCTCTTCCATTCTTTCTTGGAATTGGAATTGCTGTTCATTTTGTCTTTCTTGGAGTTGTAATTGCTGTTCATTTTGGTATTTTACAAGTTCTACTAAAATACTTTTAAAATCCTCCATGATAAGACTCTTACGAAAAACTCGATTTTCCGTATTTTAATACTCGTAAATCTTTTGTCGCCAAGTTGTTGTGGATACTAGCAAAAAACGGCAATTTTTTCTTTTGAGTCTCCGAGAAGTGCAAATTCTTGTCGCCCAAGCTGTTGTGGTGAGAAGAGAGAATTGTTTTCTTTCCGTGTAGGTCTCAATTTCTCGTCACCAAGTTGTTGTGGTCGGCAAGGGGGAATTTTTATTTTTCCTTTCCCGTGTGAGTTCGACTTCCTCGTCGCCAAGTTGTTGTGGACAACGAGGGAGAATTTTTTTCCCCCATGTGAGTTCGATATCCTCGACGCCAAGTTATGGATTCCGGGATGAAACCCGGTATCAAATAATAACAAACGCCAAGAATGAATATAGGAAATAAATGTATTAACGTAATAATACAAACTGGTAATACAGGTTAGTAGTTCCATGAATACGGGTTAGTAGCAAAATATATATACAGTCTTTGATATCGACGTATCGCTGTATGACTTCTTACTGAGTCTACGGGCTCGTTACTGTGACTATTGCACCGTCTGACTGTCCAAACGTTCTCCTACCGACCAACTCGACTCCACTACTACTCGTTCGGGTATTCACTGGCAGTAGTATATGTATACCTTGGGTGAGTCCATTTATGTAAAAGGGGGAGACCCCTCAACACACTTAAATCTCAGCTTAAACATCTCTGTATCTTTAACATTTTCTTGGTGTAAAATTGTAACCGACATTTGTTGTATTTTGTTCCCTTGCCGAACACATGCAGGATTACACTGACAAAAACTTTATTTAGCCTGTAAAAGACCTTTCTGAAGATTAAACGTGGAACATAGAATTTTTTCCATTTTGTCATTCAATTACCCACTATTAGTCTGATATATAAATTTGTATACCATATTCTCTCATCACTGAAAGTAAATGAGATAAAGTTTTGAAGTATTTTATCACAGTCTACATACAAAGTCTAAAAAGAAGGCAAAGCCATGTAATGTTTTACATAATGTCTATTGAAGACAATGCTGTATTTAGCTAATAAACGTCATCAAATTATTAGAAAAATCAATCATTATTTTTTCAGACAAACAATGTCCAGAAAATATGGAATTTAAAACAAATGTGTCTGTATGTCGGAGAACTTGTAGTAATTTTGATGTCAGCTTCTCATGTCCAACGAATGAAACCGAATCCCGCTGTGACTGTCAAGAGGGATTTGTGTTAAGTCAAGAAACTTGTATCCCTATGCAAGAATGTGGCTGTACTTACCAAGGTCACTACATTAATGTAAGTCATAATATATATAGTTCTCTTCAAGGATCTAATGATGAATAAATGCAAAAATAGTAATCTGTTAAAAAGACTTTTCTGTGCTAAAACTTTGGGAAGATCTTTATGATAATATCATCTCATTATATTTCTGTAAAATATTTAATTCTGTGGCATTTATTAACAATGAACAATATCAGGTCCAGATTAAGCTCATGCAGGGCCTATATTATAAAGGGGTGCTAATTTTTTTTTTAAATACACATGAATATTAAATCATAAGTTATTTACTAGCATATAAAACTTCGATCAACATATTGATAATAAACAAAACCAGAGAAATATGAGGCAAAGGATTTTAACGATATATTTGAAATGATTTAACGGTCATGATATAATATTACCTGAAATGATGAATAATTAAAAATGGTTCCCCCAGCATGTAAAAATTAACATTACCAGGTTGTAAGACGCTGATTTTAACAGACAGTTTGGAAGTATTTAATACAGACCCTTGAAAATGTGTGGCTCCTCGTATTTGATACTTTTGCTACAAGGTTAATCTAGTACTGAACAGTGTGCTTTTATATTGCGTACAGTGAAAAGAAACAAGTACACATTAACATAATGGTCAATGTCGCAGGTGAACCATGAATCTGTGTTTAAATTCTGGTGATAAATACATATGTAACATTTGCATAAATGGGGTTTTCTTCTTGAAATCGGTAAACTCACAGTCGAATATAGGGCAGCAACTATGCCACATCAGGTGATGTTGCTGCAGCTTCAGCAACAATTAAATTTTGCATCATGGAGTTGCTAGCTACATACCCACCTTGCTTGAATCCAGAGTCGACTTTCTTCTAAAGTGGTGGTCACCCAAGACTAGAGAGCTCAGTCTGCTCTGCTATTTTACCCACAACTGAAAGGAGACATTAGGAATCCATAGCTTTCTCAAGGGCATTAGTATGAAGTGAACTGTCTTTGCTAGAGCTTGCTTATTCCATAGTCTACACTGTTAACTATTAAGTCACCGACAACTTTTGTTTAAGCATAAATACAATTCAATTTGTATTTATTGAATTGCCAGTTGTCTTAATAATCATATTCTTATTTATATCATATGATGAGAGGCCAAGAGAAATAAGAGTGACTGAGTAAAAGAATAATTCAGTTTCTTCATAATTACCTGGTCAGTTAATAAGAGAAAGAGATACAAGTAAACATCTGTCTATACATATATAAAGGGCAGTTGAGTGTGTGTGTGTGTGTGTGTGTGTGTGTGTGTGTGTGTGTGTGTGTCCGACTAAAACTAAAAAGCTACAATAATTAATAACAAAATAAATATATATACAGACTCGGTATCACCCAACACACCTTTTTGTAAAAAGATTATCATCGTATGATTTGTATTTGCGAAGATATTTTAAAATTAGAAATACGTAATAATTGCATTAGAATGCATTCGAAATTATCAGAATAAAAAAGATAAAATTAAAAAATTAAAAAAAACGAACGGGAATAATTATTATTCGTTTTTATTTTTAATTTTCTATTCTCTTGAATTTATTTCCATGTCTACTGTAAATAAAAGCGTAACTTTAAAAAAATGAATATTAAAACAACAAAGGAAATTTAAAAGACCAAGAATATTAAATACAATTATTTGAAAGAAAACTTGGGTAATTTGCAGTGTAATTCCCCGCGCTCAGTTTCTAATAGAAATTTCCCAAATAGTTACATTTAGGTGTAAATGTACATGCTTAATTCGAAAATAACAAAGAAATTTTTTTTAAAATCAACAATAAAAGTTCGGACTCATTCGCGTCGGGTCCGTCCGCAATTACTGGCGTTGTTTACATACATTTGCCTCGGAGCAACGATTCGCGGAAGCTTACTTAACAGCCTTTTTACTGATCTTACTCGTCTCAATTACTGCGCAAGAGTTAGGATTAAGGATAGTGTAGTGGAAAGTTTGGTGGTTACCATTTATTTAATGGTGTTGATAGCCCAAATCAATCCATACAATTTTTTTTTACTCTACGAATATTTTATGCAAAAACAACAAGAGGAAACAACAAGAAACATTTGCGATTAAAGACAAATATTTGAATAACAAGTAATTTTCAATGTATTTTTGTAATGAAAATATTTTACAAAAATGTAGTGGATTTTTTTAGGTGAAATCTTGTTAGTTTAAATTTATGTTGAACTCAAGTTTGGCGAAAGATTAAATTTTGTTAATGAGTTCTAATTCGAAAGGTTGTTTGTTAGAATCTGTTATTGAAGATTCTGTAAATTAATTGCAAGAGAAAAAATTTACTGTTCATGTAAGTAGTAAATGTTTGTAAAGTTGAATGCAATTTGTGATCAAAGAAGTTATCTACCTTTGATTGTTTTTGTGTAATACAATGTTCTCGAATGTTGAGGAATAAGTTGATTTGTTAGCAAGAAATTGTTTAACTTCTGCGTAAAGGAATTTGGTGAGTGAATAAGGATAAAGTTCACTGATAAGTTTTGATGAGTGAGTGTCAATATCGTTAAGTTGTATAATGTTCGTATGAACGAAAAAACTTAAAATTGTGTGATGTGAAGTTTAGTTGCAATTCGACTGATATTAACCAATGAGGGCTTGAGATTATTTTGAAAGTGTATGAAGTTGAAAGTGTTCTGTGATCCACTTTTTGCACAGATTTGACCCAACTATTTTGGATATTGGAATAATGTAGAATTTGGGTTCTACAATAGATTAGGGATTTTGGTAAATTTGTTTAAGCTATTTAGAAAAGCAAACTTATTTAGAAAAGCAATGACAAGTGTTGTTGCTTTTTTTTTTATAATAAAACAAATTAAATAATAAAACAAATAATAATTAAATAAATAATAAAACAAATTGTAATACTTATAAAATTTTATTTTAAAAGTCCAAAATTTAATAAAAAGAGTTTGAACTTTGAATTTGTTCTTGTTATTATTATTATTTCCTTTCTAACATTTTTTTATTTTGGAAATAATTATGCTCTTTTTAAATTTCGCGCAAAGTTTGCGCATTGCGTGCTCATTAATCAAGACAAATGAAGCTTCTGCGAATCATTGCTCCGATGCAAATGTATGTAAACAACGCCAGTAATGAAATAGTTTGTCGCGTCTGAGTGTTACTTCAATGTTCACTTTTATATTTATGTGTGCGTGTGTGCGCGCGCCAAATATCCTTTTAAAAAATTCATTTTCTATTCATTTTTGTCAATTTGTACTTAAATTTAAACATCAACCATACATGGATGTGTTGTACTAAATGTTCATGTGAATCAATTGAGTATAATAATTTTATAGATTGGTGAGACCTTATCGTTGCCTGGATGTAAAACATTGGTAACTTGTATTGCTGATGGAAAAGGCTGGAGTCAGATGAAACTGATTGAAATCCCTGGATGCAGTGCAAGGCAATCTTGTCAGATGGTAAATGGATCTTATGGATGCGTTGGTAAGTTGAATATTTCGGACGTCTTTTGCTTTCACTTTTATTTTGCGGAGATTTAAATCAAAACTCAATTTATATGAAATTCATGTGAAATTAATGACGATTAGAATTTTGAATCATAACTGAATTATTCATATTATCTGATACATTGATGTTGATTTTCAATTGATTTACACATTTGTAACACACACCTATCACGCTCTCAACTCATTAACCACTCTCTCCCAGCTCTGTCACTTCTTTTTTCGACTGTGACTAGTCACTAACTTCGCTAGTTTTGTTGAGTAATAGCGACCTTACAGGTCATCCGGCTTTCTTTTCCTTTCTCAATTGTGGTCAGTGTGTTGTCTCGATAGAATTGATTCGAGTTTCTAAAAATTCTACGATGCTGAGATTGATGGCGATGTCTAGTGTAAACCTCTCTATGCTTGTTGTGAAGCACAGACAATATTGCGTAATTTCTGCCTGTGGCTGAGGGAACTTTTGTTTCTTTATATTGTGGGGTTCAGCATACCCGGATTAAAAGGAGAATTTAATGCGGGATACACTGTCCACAAAATACAACGCAAATTTCAAGAAAAGACAACACGATAAAGAATGTTTGTGGAAAGATAGAATATTGTATATTTATTGACATTCATGCAGAATAAACAAATTGGTATATTTTTATATCTTGTTTGAATAGAGTAAAAAGGATTAATGCTTTTTTGTTCGTTTAAGCAAATGTGATTTGAACAAAAATTGTCTATGTGTTCGCTGTCTATCAACGGAGTAGTAGAGTAATGTCTGTTTCTTTTGTTTTTGTTGTATCCGCCGAGTATGTGGAAAGGAAAAAGGGGCGATCAATTTAAGTTGAAAAAGAGAGTGTGAATGAGAAATAAAAGATAAGAGGAAAATGTACTTATCGGGTTGAATTGTTTTGGAGTCAGTTATAAATTTGTTGTTGTTGTTGTTGTTGTTTTCCTTTCCTACCCCACTTTCTGCTCTTAGTGTCGGGTTGAGTCAGTAACGGACCTGACTGTCAGTCCTCTGCCCTCTTTGATATCTGCGCCCTTCTGACTGGTGATTGACTTGAGTCTCTATTTATGGCTGACTTTCTTTTCACACTGGATCGTTATTTTTTCCTCCGTTTAGCAAATCGCCTCTTTCATTGGTCAGAAAATTAATTTCACACCTTATTGCGAAATCTGTTTTTAGTCGTTTTGATCCGATTTTGCGGGTGTGCAAATCTACTTTGTGCTTTTCAGTTATTTGTTGGGATGATATAGGATTTGTATCCTATAATATCTAGAGTAACTTCTGAATCAGGCTGGAATAAGAATTCCTTCAATAAAATACACAACACTATTGATAACAGGTTTATTTAATATAAAGAAAAACTGGTTGTAAATGTCTTTATTATCTATCTTTAAAGTCAAGTTCTGTACTGCAGGACGGTGATTTTGAAAATCTAGTCGCAAACGCTAAATTAATAATCAGCCAGTCGATTCTTCCTCAATTCTTCAAAATAATAACCAGTCAACTGACTCTCACTCAATTCTTCTGTCATACGTGTGTCTGTGTTTTCATTCGGGAATTACAGGTGTGCTCTTTAGCGATGACTGTTTTATTAGCAATCCTGAGCCCGTTTTCTCGAGTGTGTCTTGACCTAGGGAGTTTTCGTTTATATAGACGACCCCACCTAAAAAAATTGACATTGATCTAATTCCTTCAGTGACCATCTTAATCTTAGGAGACCTTGTTAAGAAAAATGCATATTGTACTTTCTTTGTTTAGAATATTCCTAGATATTTTTGTAAAGATAATGGAGTTCTTGGGCCATCAACATAAAAACAGATGTTTTGGTCTTTGTCTAGAATAATTAGAATCATTCTTTCCAGTGATCACATACGTTTTGAACAATTTGTAGAATTTTCTCCTTCGTGCATTTATTTCTTTTTCTTATGTTACTTCCTTTTCTTTTACTTTTACCTTCTTTCTTTTTGTCGTTATCGTAGTCATTGGCGTTGGCTTTTTAGATCCTAGAACCAGCTGACAACATCCTTGTGAATGCGAAAACAATTCTGCTTTCTTTTTCTTCTTCATTTTCTTCATCTAATCTCCCAGTAGCTGCTAACGACTCGCCTGTGAAAACGAAACAACTTCTTCCTGTCTGATAAGCCAGACGTCTTAAATAGCCACAAATCGACCCTGAATGCAATCAGAAATTTGATATTACTTAACTTACTTTCCCCATTGGAGCTTACTGCCATATCACGTTGAAATAGTGGTTCTCGCACAAGCACCGAATGGCGAACCTGGTCAGTATCTAGATAGATGATCACTTGGGAACATCAGATGTGTACATGGTGCAATGGATAATAGCTTGGAACTGGAAATTGAATAGCCGAGTTTCAATTCCAGCTGGGTTCATTATATTTAATTATGTGTAAATACCCTTTGGAAAAGTACGAATCCACCTCTTCTCCTCCCAACTATGGGTTAATTAGTAGGACTTGTATCCGTAAATCATTATTATCCCCCAAAAAGTAATACAATCGAAAAATATTTTCTGACATTAAATAAGCTGCAAAAAGTTGATAAGTCGTAAAAAGCAAACCAATAAATTAATTTCCCCATTGGTTAAAAAATCACAAAATGTATCTCTGTAAAAATACACCTCTTGTTTGCAAACTTTCTTTAGGCAGGTTTTGGGATCTTCAGATGTGAGCCTCTTTTTTGATAAATTTTTTGAAAAACAACTTTTATACATGTTTCTTTTTTATAAAGCGTCAGAATTCATTTTGGTGGTACTTTTACAATTTCAATTCGAGCCTCACATATACAAGGTTTTACACATCAAATTTTATTCTAGCCATATTTTACTAATGATCTGGTTTCACTATAGTAGTTTTTATTTATAGAATACGTGTAAGTAACTTTTTTCTTTTAATAAACACTTCCCTCAACAGGAAATGTAATAAACAAAACTAGTCTATTGTATTATTTTTTTATTTACCCTTTATTGTGGGGCCAGTGTATGCATTGAGAGATAAACATGTGTGTCTCCTGAAATGCTCACAATAAACATGGCAGACTCAGGATGTGAGTTCACATAAATAAATGAAAATAAACAACAAGAACCAATATATATGTACAAACAAATGATAATGTATTAACAACAAAGGTATACAAGCAAGGAGACAATAATGTGTGTAACAAATGAATGTGGAAACCGTTTTGGTCCAAAGTATGTGTACTGAGTGAATGTGCATACGTACATGTGTGTGTGTTTGTGTGTGTGTGTGTCTATATATGTATTATTCATATGCTTCACAAAGGGAATGTGTTCTCTGCGAGAAGTTATATGATGACGAGTAAGCTGATAAAGTGAGAAGACGACAAGAAAACATATTGCTGAGTATTTATAGTCCAGAAAGCGTCCCCTAGTAGCAGTTTTGAAAATTAATTATTTTCATATCATTTTACATTTCTTTTTTATTATATAAATTTGTACAACATCAAAAAGAAAAAAGTCTTTGCAAGTATTTTAAAAAAGTATTTAAGAAAGTCATATTGCAAGTATTTTAATATAATAATAAAGAAAATGATACTAAGTTTAAATGACATAATTTAAAACAACAAAACTTGAAATTTGCATGAACAAAATGTTTATAAAGCTTTAAAAATAGCAAGGTGATTGACAAATCCTAAAATATTTGGCATTCATTTCTATGGGAAATGAAGTTACAATAAATATTGAATTGCAAAGCTTTCTGCATTGCCCAAATTGACATGTCAGTGTTTGCTGCTTAAAAGGTATAGAAGAAGTACCACACCAGATTTTAAGAAGAGAGCTTTATATATAATTTCACAAATCTGAACTGTCTTCAAAATACTTGAAAATGTTTACAAGAAATGGATACTGAAAGTAAATTCAGCCAAATGCAAAATAATGATAAATGAAAATGATAACATTATGAAAGATGGTGAAGCTGTTGAAAATGATGTCTTTCTAGGACCAGTTGTCCCAGCTCCATTTGGCGATATAAAGTGAAGAATAGTAACTGCTTTTGGAAGACTGAAGGAAAGGATCTGAGACAGAAATGACATTCTATATTGTATTAAGACCAAACTCTACTACATTATGATCATCTTCATAACAATTTATGTCTGTGAAACCTGGACATTTTGAAAAGATGACATACAAAAGCTGTCAGTCTTCTAAAACAACTGCCTCAGAGCTATGGCTGGGAAAAAACATCAGAAACAGGATCAAAATGGCTGTCATGAAAAAAGCTAGATTTGAAGACTGACATAATTAGCCTAATTAGAAGAAAGAGGCTAAACTGGTTTGGACCTTTAATCAGAAGAAGAGAACAAAACTTTGTGTATAGATTCTATAAAAATAATATCCCTGGTAAAAAAAAAAAATTTGCAGACCACTGAGAGAGGTAAGAAGACTAAATCAGAGAGGACACTGGTATTTCATTGTTGACACTTAAAAAACAGGAACAAAGAAGTCGTGTGGACAATAAATGAGCAAGGATCTCATTGAAATTATATGACTATGGAGACGTTTCATATAACAATCTTTAAATCTGAGATGCTATGCTTTGGAAATACTGCAACCTGTATGAACAATATGCTTGTAAATAAAAAATATGGAGTTTGCTAACATGCAAAAATAAGAAATCAAAAGTAAATTCTTCTTCAGAATTCAGTCAGATTTATCAATATGTCTTGCATCCAACTAAAACCAAATCCAAGAAAATTTCATCCCTCTCTGCTCATATGGGGGGTATGAGATATCTTTCTAAAATAAAATGTCTGTATGT
Source organism: Acanthosepion esculentum (assembly GCA_964036315.1). Lineage (NCBI taxonomy): Eukaryota > Metazoa > Mollusca > Cephalopoda > Sepiida > Sepiidae > Acanthosepion > Acanthosepion esculentum. The sequence continues at coordinate 83,990,956 of OZ038491.1, forward strand.
AATGATGGCTGCTAACCCAGTGATTAATGTTGGCTTTACATTAATGATAATATAATTGATTGATGGTTTCACTGTTATTTATCAAGGGTTTTGTTGTCAAAGTTTTAGGAATTAATAACCATCAGTAAATATTATTTTCTTAAAGTTCACTAACTCATCTGTTTCTCTTTAAAGTTCAGTGTGGTGGTGAAGTGTGCCATGAAAATGCAACTTGCGAGGAGGACAGATGTCAATGCAATGCAGGACTTTATGGAGATGGAGTTACAACTTGTCTCAGTAAGTCAAAATATCAATTACAAAAAGAGTCAATAAAATTTTCATCATTATATCACTTTTAATATATAATAGATTTTCATTTATGAATACCTTGAAAATAAACTCTTAGCAATTTTCAATTTTTTTTTTTTTGGTGTTTTTCAACAAGCATAAGGAATCAATGAATGTATGTCCTTAAAGCAGTTTAATTTATAATTAAAGCTGTATATAAATCAATTAGTTTTGTATAAATATATTCAGAATCTGTGAAAACTACTTCCCTATTTTCTCTCTAACTTCAAATTGTAGTTTTATCTCTCAATTAAAGTATGTATCATTTTTCTTTATGTGTAACATTATTGTTGTATAGAATAGCAAAACATTTTCTATGATAATCTATAAATTATTATTCTTTAAAAAAGACAATATAACTCCCAGCAAGAAAAAGTTTAGTTTTCTTCGTCTATATCCCGATTACTTCCATTTTCTCTTCAGTACTCTGTTCAAATATGAAGAAAGACAATATTACTTTTCTTTTATTATCAATTGGAAAAAAAAAGCTCTAAACTAAATAACAAAAGTTACCTAAGAATTTAATGGCATGACAATATCTCACTTTAGGCAGACTTAGCTAAGATGTAGATTTTGTACAAAGCCTAAGTGAATCAGTTTGATGACAAAGTCAATTTATTATCAAAATTAATTTTAAATCATGAGTTAAAGTTTTTTATTGTCTTTATGTTAAATAAAACACATGTAAATTACAAAATCGATAAATAAAATCACAAAGAGAAGGAAGAATTGAAAAGTCAGTTTTATACTGAAAAAAGAAAAAAGTTAGTGAGAAAAACATGTGTAAAATGTTTTGAATATAAGGAAAAGACTAAGAAAGATACAAGTGAGGACATCTGAGAAGTATATTCAATAAATAATTATGGAATGACCTGTTTCCCAAGATTGTGTGAAGTAGAGAAGGAAAATGAATTAGAAAAATAAAAATTAATGCTAATGACAAACAGATTCTCATTGTCTATGTGGATCTGTCTTTTCCTAATTCACTTTCCTAAACAGATAAGAAATAATTAAGTCACTTTTAACAAAATCAAACATTACTTTCTCATTTTTGATCCCAAAAGAAAGTCATATGCAACCCTGGCAAATATTTTGCTGTTTAGTTTTCTCATTCCATCTCTCTATCTCCCTTTCATATATCTCACATATATATATATATATATATATATATATATATATATATATATATATCCTTTTATATAAGTTTTGTTAAAAACGACTGACAAGGTATTGCATTTAAGCATTTAATTAATTTTTCTTTCAGCTATTCTTTCAGCCATTATCAACGGAGATTTTTATTTCTAACTGAATGTATGGGTTTTTATGTATGTGTCTGAAGTTATAGGAATGTTTTATTTTCCAATTACTGAGTGTTGGCTTTTCATTATGAGGTCTTCCATTATTTTTAATCATTTTTACATGTGGATAAGGCCACTATACTTGTATTTTCTACTAGTATTTTTTGGATGGAGTTTGGTAGGTTTTTGTGTGTGCTTAAATGAGTCAGGTAGGTGTAATGTGAACCATCTAGATAGGCATGTAGTAGTATGACCAATGTAATTATTTATGAGTTTAGTTTGACCAAGAGTACAGTTCTCTAAAGGGGATTTGAACTCATAAATAATGTTGGTTCTTTGTAGTTTTGATTTTGCAAGTGTGTTGTTATTTTTTATGATAAAGTTAGCTGTTTTAAATTTTTATATTAGATAATTTATTTTTATTATTCAGGTTGACTGTGGTTGTGTATTTCTTTATGATACTTCTAAGAGAAAATTTTCTTGATTATAGCATTTGGCGTTTGTAGAAGATGATAATGTTATTGTTTTTATATGTATGTTCAGTATTGGCATTAGTTACTTTAGAAAGAAATAATCTAATCTGGTGGTCAATGAAGTAGTTAGGAAAACCATTGTTGACTAACGTCTGTTTTATATTATTGAGTTCTTTAAGGAAAAAGGGACAAGAGAATGAATTCTTGTGTACTCTCTTTAGGAAATTTTTTATAACTACTATTTTATTTCTAAGTGGGCATTCATTATATATATATATATATATATATATATATATATATATATATATATATATATATATATATATGTATATACATATACATATATATATATATATGTTTGTGTGTGTGTGTGTGTGTGTGTGTGTGTGTGTGTAGATAGATCATTTTACTGTGTAGTATGATGCATGAATTGAATGCAACAATCAGTCATGAGTTTAAATCATTCTAGTAGCATAGACATTATGACTGTCTTAATTTATTTTCCTCCTAGGTACAAATGACACCTGCACATGTCTTGTGTCTGGTCTCTCCCGATATCGAACATATGATGGTCAGATGTTGAATTATGTTGCAACTTGCCCAATGGAGTTAACACGCACAATAGACAATAGCAATCCATCAAGTTTTGCAGTATACGGTACCACTCTCTACAATAGTGAACAAATGATGATGTTTGGTACACGTCGTTACAGGACTGTAAACATCACTATTAATGATCTCAAGATCTATATGGATACAATTGGAGATTTATATGTAAGTGTTTTAAAACTAAAAATATTTCTTTACTTTTTACTAATATCATAATTTTTTTCTTAATATGTTATTCATAAATTTTCTTTCAGATTATTAACCTCTTCTTTAACCCTTAAGTAGCAGACATCATTGGTGGATATTCTCAATTGATGATTTAAACTTTTTCTAATGATACAAGCATCATTCATTTATGATTAAAGTCTAAATGCCAACACTAGGATTCTTCAAGTTACATCATTTCCTTGAGAATTTGCCTGCAAATTAAACTGGGGAAACAAACGAAAGACATTGCTATATTTGCATACATATCTCTCAATGAGAAAGAGGTGACAAATGGTGACAAATTGGTACAAAGAATGTACAACTGAGTTGTGTCTGTTTTTCTTTGTTTTTATAATCTAAAAGAGTTAAAATATCATTTTTATAGTTTGTTTCATACAATTAAAGTAACAATAAGTATAAAAACTACCATTTAAAAAATGAATTTTCTCACCTTTTCCCATTAAGCATGTATATTTCTCCATCCTATTTCTGCCATTTAAGGGTTAATGATTTAATTTCTTGCACTATATTCTGTTTGCACCATCTTCTTTTCATGGCTCTGAAAAGAAATAATTAAGAGGATAATAAATAGTGGTTTAAAGAAAAATTTTAACATTAATGTCTTTAAATATTAAATGATTTTTGCCCCAGTGATCTCTTGTTAATCTTAATAAATAAATTATTTTTGATTTGTTTCACTATGAATAGACCCCTAGCACAGAGAAAACAAAAGCATGATCAGATGCACTTATTGATTTGTACTTCAAAACACGGTGGAGTAATCGATAGTGGCTTGGGTTGAGGAATTGGTGAGCTGAGTTCGAATTCCAGTCGAATCTATTACATTCACTTACATGCTAATACTCTTGGGAAAGGTATGGATCCTCTTCTTCTCCTCCCCCCCCCCCCAGCTATGAGTAAATAGCAGGACAGACCGAGTTCTATAGACTTGGATGGCAACTGGCCTACCACAAAAAGAAATGGCAACCTACTGTGAGAAAAAATCTGCCTCGTCAGTCATGTATCAAAAGATACATGATTGCCTAAGTGTGCATCATGCAGGCACATAACTGACTGACTTCAAAACAAATGCTAAAATCTTACTTTTTGTTAAATTTTAGCAGGCACATATTAATTGACAGAGATGTTAATTTTTAAATTATCCCTTTTATTTTATCTTTTTTTTTTTTAATTAATTCATTATATCTTATTCTGTGTGTGTGTGTGTGTGTGAGAGAGAGAGAGAGAGTCATAAACACTGTCTGTGAACTAGGCTAGAAGCAGTGGTGAAAGTAATGATCTAAGGGAGACCACTCTTCATAAACTCGATTTTGTGTTAATTTCAATGTGATTGCATGTGGGAGAATGATATATAGATTTTTATATATCAGAACAATGTTCGGGAAATTAATGACGAAGTAATAAAATTCTGTGTAACACGTCTCGTTTGCTAGAAGGACTTCATTGGATTAAAGTAATGTTTTTATTGACGGAGTTACATATGTCTAGAAGGGAATTTGTAAAAATGAGAGTGTTGGCTATGATTATACTGACAGTGAGGTGAAAGAAGTATTTAGACAGTAAAAAAATGGATTTATTTAAGAGAATCATATATTGATAGAAAAGCATTGTCTAAAGCTCAAAATATATTCGTAAAACAGTTATAAATGCAAATAAACAGCAAAACTAAATTATTTGACACGTATATATATTTTATATACAAATTAAAACAGGTAGTGAAAAAAGTATTTGGACAGAATATAAATTATGCTTTAAATGTGTTTAATATTTACTTGGTCCTCCTTCATTTTCAACCACAGCTCTCAGTCTGTTCCTGTAGCTCTCTATAAGCGCCTGGCATGATTTGGTGGGAATTTTATTTAACCCACTATTCTTCTGCAAAAACTTTCAATTCACTGAGGTTCTTTGGTTGCCTTTCACGAATCTGATTCTTCAGTGTTCTCCAAAGATTCTCTATTGGATTCATGTCCGGCGATTAGCTGGGCCATGTCAACACGTTGATGTTATTGTTTTGAAGCTATGCACGTGTTGCTTTGGCTGTATGTTTCGCATCATTGTCCTGTTGAAAAACCCAATCTGATTCAAGTTCTAATTTCTCAACTGATGACTGCAAGCAATCTTCTAAAATCTGAATATATTTGGCTGCATTCATTGTGCCCTCAATAATTTTCAGTTGTCCCGTACCATTATATGCAAAGCTACCGCCTCCGTACCATTATATGCAATGCTACCGCCTCCGTACCATTATATGCAATGCTACCGCCTCCGTGCTTCACAGTGGGGATGGTGTTCTTTTGATTGAAGGCTGTTCCATCCTTTCTCCAAACATGGGTAGCATCGTTGTGGCCATAAAGTTCAATCTTGCTTTCATCAGACCATAAAATTTGCTTATAATAGTCATCATGCTTTTGTAAATTAGTTTTGGCAAATTCAAGTCTGGATTTTAAATGGCGTTTTTTTAGCAATGGGTTTTGCGAGGAGAGCGAGATTTTAATTGAACTTATGGTCCTCTTGCATACGTGAGTTTGTAGCGGGCAGTGGAGGTGAGAAGATGTGAAGAGATATCTGTGGGTTAAGATTTCCTGCTAGCCGGTCCAGGTACATGAGAATGTCAGACTTTAAATAAGTCCGAAGAAGACAAGGAAAACAAACAAGACCGATACATATATGAAAATATATATTATGGGTAAACAAATATATTCATACACGAAGACATGAAAAGTTACATAGTGTTTGTATGGAGAAGTTATGTGTGTATGTTGTGTTGAGTGTCCGTACGTACGTGTATTGTCCTTAGCGTGTTCCCAGAATATGGGAAACGCTGTATCTGTGAGATGTCACATATTGGCCTAAGTGAAAAAGAGAAAGTTTCATCTTGCCTCCGCACGAGGTTGCGGCCTAAGGCCTGAGTCGAAAAAGAGAGAGAGAGAGAGAAGGGTCAGCCAGTATTTATAGTCAGGGGAGAGAGACCCCTGTTGAAGGATTAAGGAAATGAGGAGGAGCTAACTCCGACAAGTTCCTGCATTGCTGAGATCTTTTTGAAGTTCTCTCCGAGTCACAAAAGGGTCATTTTTTACTCGCCGTACTATTTTCCGTGATATTTTGCGCGGTGCACCTGTTCTTGGCATATTTTCATGAGTACCGAAGGCTTTCCATTTCTTAATTATGTACCCATCAGTGCTCACAGGTATACATAGGTCTTTAGAAATCTCACGATAGCTTTTTTTTTCTTTATGTGCAGAAATAATTCGATCTTTAAGATCTTTCGACAGCTCTCTTTGCTTTGGCATCCTGCAGTACTGTTAGTGCGACGTCTTGGGATGAACTGACCATCAAGATAGATAACACCTTTAAGTAATGCACGTTCTAGACTATTCCATAAAAACAAAATTCTAACACATTCGAGCATGAAATATACTAAAAACTTAATTTCGGAACTGTCCAAATACTTTTTTCACTACCTGTTTTAATAATTTGTATATAAAATATATATACGTGTCAAATAATTTATTTTTGCTGTTTATTTGCATTTATAATTGTTTTACGAATATATTGTGAGCTTTAGACAATGCTTTTCTTTCAATATATGATTCTCTTAAATCCATTTTTTTACTGTCCAAATACTTGTTTCACTTCACTGTATGTATCATGGGGAAATGCTATAGATGCGAGAACACTGAAATTAAATATGATTAAGTTTCTATTTAGTTTGATTTAATAGTAAAATATTAAAAACATACTGGGATTTTATTTCCTATTTCACAGTATTGTTTCCAAGCAATACAGAGAAACTCAAGTATGCATTAATTTATTCTAATTTATTCTAAATACTCAGTCTCAAATTGTTAAAACGTGGTGCTCATTTCAAACTTGTATAAAACGCAAGCTAGTATGCATACTATCAAGGTTGATTCAAGAAGTCTACAGCTATTATTTAATTCTTTTCCACACTTTCATCTGGTGTATTCTCATGAATAAAACCATCGATGCATACATTTTGTGTCTTATTGTCTATTTAGAGAAGCATAACGGTGATAAATTTTCTCAATCAAGTAAAGAAGATGTATGTTTGCATCTTGTCTTTGTTGCAAACTGTTCTATAGGAAAAAGTAAAAGAATATGTGTAATAATTTAAGATTATTTTAGAATAATCAGGATTAGATTTCAAATCAATAAACACTTTCTTTGACATTTTTTATATTTGTTTACTAAGTTTGGCTTAATGTGGCACACTGCCAAATGTTTTATGTACACAACAAGGCACACACTCCCAATGATAATAATGGGCTGTGAGATAATTTGATAACCAATACTCCATGGTAAAACACATAATCATTCAAAAAATTATTTTGCATCTTTGCAGACCTCATCTCTATTAAATGTTTGAATTATTCTTAACTGTATCCAACATGTTACAGATCTACAGTTATCCCAATTTTTATGCCATAATATTTTTTTAAACTTGTGAACAAGTTGTTATGAATAAGTTCCACTGATATAATTTTTGACTGAAGTTTATTTTAAGAAATAAAGTCTAAAGAATATGAATCCCGGGACAACCATGCATGTTTGTTCATTGAATATTTTAATAAGCCCAGAAATATGTGGAAAAAATGTCTTTCACTTGTAGCAAAGAAAGAAAGAAAAATATAAATACATATTTATAAATAATAATAATTTATAAATATAAATTCATAAATGCATCAATATATATATATATATATATATATATATATATATATATATATATATATATATATATATATAGTGAAAAATTATTTTATACAAAAACAAATATTTTTCAGCATAATCTCCTTTGTCAATGCACTTACTCTAATGTTTCTCCATTAATAACACAGATTGAATATTACCAATGACAATTTCAGGTCAAAATTCAGCTAATATATGTGTGGATAGATTGTGTAAATGTTGATATATATATGGGGGAAGAATGCACTCTCTGAAAGATAGTCTTTGAAATGTGGACATAGAAATCAACAATAACACATCTCAAGAGATCTTCATATTATTACTATCATTATTTACTATCAAGTAAAATTTAAAAAATCAGTTTTATTCTCAACCTCCCTAACAAGTGGATGCTATCTCCATAAAACTCAGAGTAGGGACAGATAAATGAACATTTCATTTGTAACTATTAATACTCTTTTTCGTATCTTGCCTTAAATGTGTTATCTTCCTGACATGCCCTGGTTACCATATTTTTTGGCAAAACACAATGATTGTTATTGCTATGTACATATTTAATAGTTTTGTTTTTGTTTGGGAAGATAACTAAAGCTATTTGTTCAATTTTGGGGTTGATTGTTGTAATTTGTTCTAACTATTATTTTGGCGGGAACAGTTTTTAATTTATTTATTACTTTGTTGGAGTTAGCTCCTCCTCGGTTATTTAATCCTTCAACAGGGGTCCCTCTCCCCTGGCAATAAATACTGGCGGACCCTTCTCTCTCTCTCTCTCTCTCTCTCTCTCTCTCTCTATCTCTCTCTTTCGACTTAGGCCTTGGGCCGCTACCTCGCGCGGAGACGAGGTAAAATCTCTCTTTTCAACGAACTCCAATATGTGACCTCTCACAGATACAGCGTTTCCCAAATTCTGGGAACACACTAAAAACAATACACGTACGTACGAACACTCACAACACACACACATGATTTCTCCATACAAACTCTATGTAACTGTTCATGTCTTTGTTTAACTTGTTTTGTTATTAATATATATTTTTTTACCCATATATATCGGTGTTTTCTTTGTTTACTTTGGACTTAATTAAAGTCCCAACATTCTCATGTAGCTGGACCGGCTAGCAGGAAATTTTAACCTTCTGATATCTCTTCACATCTTCACCCGCACGGTCTGCTACAACTTCATGTATTTATTTGGATTGATTATCTTTATTTGTTTTTTCTAACGGCTAGTTTATCGGTATCGGTTGTTAGTTTATTTATATATTTGGATGCATTTAGTTCAATTTATTTTAATTGTTATTATTTATTTGTTATACTGTATATTTTCTCTTTTTGGTTTTCGATTTTTAAGTAACGTAGTATATTATTATTTTTTTAAATTCATTTTTTATCATTATATAACAGTTATAGCTATTTTTTTCGTACGATTTTTGGTTTGATTTTTATAGTCTAACTAATATTTTGGTCATAATAGTTTGCTAATTTGTTTATTATTTACTTTATTTATTGATTTTGTTTCTTATTTTTTATTCTATTTCGTCTATTCTAACAGGTGTGATTTGGTAATGTGTTTGGATTCATTTCTTTTGCTTATTTTATTGTCATTTTGTTTATTTATTTATTTTTTCCGTTTTCGATTTTTAAGTAACGTAGTAAAAATTTGTTTTCATGTCTGCATTTTGAGATGAGCTCGGATCTTTTATTTAATAATTTATTTTGGTCTGTGTTATGGTCCAAGTTCCTTGTACCACGGTGATGGTCCAAGGTAGAACCAATGAAGAATAACTCGAACACAGGTATGGAATAACACAGATATATTACAAACAGAAATATATACAGAGAAGTAGAAGTATTAGTAGTGACTATCAGATTTGGTTAGAGTGAACTATGTTGTCTCGACAGGTATCACTATTCCAATGTTCTTACAATAATCCTCTCTCTGTTCCCTCTTGAGGCGCAGTATTTATAATGTCCGGAATAGTCCATTATTATTATGGGTAAGTTCCCCTAACACCCCCCTTCCGAAACTTTTGCGTAGCAGGGATTTTTAATATTTTTTTTTCTTTGGATCTATTTCCAATGGTTCTGTGAACTTCCTTTTTCTGGACGATCTTCGTGGTTCTGGCATTGTGTGCGGCCTTTTTATATCAAATGTAACGAAAATCATATCCATCACATCTCCCTGAGGTGGACCTTTAGCATCCTGTAACAGTCTATTCCTTATTTGGTTTACGTGTCTTCTATGTGAGAATTTGTGTCCTTGTACTATGTAAACCATATTCCCGATTCTCTTTTCAATTGTACCTTGCTCCCAGTAAGATGTATTATTTTTATATGCTTTAAAAAAACCTTTTTCTTTCTGGGTGGAATTTTCTTTTTGGTACATACGACTGTGTTATTTGTTTCGCTTGTTTTGGTAGCAATTTATCAAATACAGATCTGATTTTTCTAGCGAACATCACTTCTGCGGGTGATAATGTCGATGGCGTAGCATTATTTGGTGTAATTCTATATACCTGTAGAAATTGTTGCAATGCTTTTTCCGTAGGCACATCATATGCTTTCCTTAACGCTCTTTTGAGTGTATCAACAATTTCTCCGCTTGCCCATTTGATCTTGGGTGATATGGCGGGGATTTTATATGTTTAACTTGATAAATTTTGCAAAACTCTTGGAAGTCCGCTGATGTGAATTGCGTTCCATTATTTGTGACTAGGCAATCCACGACTCCAAACCGAGCAAATAGCTCGTGGAGGCAATTTATGGTAGTTTCCGAAGTAGGATTTTTGCAACGAAACACCTCCGGGCATTTTCTATAACTATCCACTATGATCAAATAGTAGAAACCATCTATTGGACCTGCATAATCTGCGTGTATTCTTGACCACGGATGATCTGTCTCTGGCCATGGCTTATGGATGATTGGCGGTGCTTTGGCTGCTAAGGAACAACCCTTGCATGTTTCCACCATCTGAGTAATATGCTGGTCCATGTTTTTCCAATATACATAGCTTCGCATCAGCGATTTCATTCTATTTTTTCCTGGATGGCCCCTGTGGAAATCCTTTAGGATTCGCTTTTGTAGTGTTTTGGGAATTACAACCCTTTCGTTATAAAGTAGCACATTATCGCATAAAGAAAAGGTGTCCGATATTTGCTTATTTTTTCCTGCTATTTTTGCTTTTGTTTCTTTTATGAATTCATCATTTATTGCTTCATTTTTTATCTCTTGTAGTGTGACGGGGAGGTTTCGAACTGTACAACATAGTACTGTCCTGATATCTTCTTCATGTCGTAGGGCTGCGATTACAGAATCTTCCAATGGCTCTGTTTTCGTTGGTATATGTCTCGACAGACCATCCACATGCCCGATTCTTTTCGTTGGTAGGTACTCCAATCTGAAATTGTAGTTCAGAAGAATTGTCCCCCATCTTAGTAACCTATTTGCAGTGTAAACCGGTAAACCTTTTTTTGAACCAAATATTGTTAGTAACGGCTTGTGGTCCGTCTGTAGAGTAAAAAATCTACCCTAGATATATCTATGAAATCTTGTGACTGCGAAAATAATTCCCAGACCACCTTTCTCTATTTGTGAGTAATTTTTCTCTGCTGGTAGTAAGGTTCTAGAAGCATGCGCGATGGGTTTTATTGTCCCATCTGGCATTTTATGCAGTATACACGCCCCGACTCCATAGGCGCTCGCGTCAGTTGTTACAATTATTTCTAATTTAGTATCGTAGTGTGCCAAAAATAAATCCGAAGTTAACGTCTTAATTATTTTGTCAAACGTTTTCTGGCATTCATCTGTCCACTGCCAAACTTTTTCTTTCTTCAGAACTTTGTTCAGTTGTGCACGAAGTTTATGCATGTGAGGAATGAATTCCTGGTAGTAACTCACTAAGCCTAGAAAACTTTGTAATTCTGTTATGTTCTTTGGAACTGGCATTTTCTTTTATTGCCGTTGCCCTTTCAGGGTCTGATCGTCTTCCTTCTTGATCGATGATATGGCCCAGGTATTTAATTTCCTTCATGAAAAAATCGCATTTGTTTTCTTTTACCTTGAACCCATAGCTTTGTATTCTCTTAAATACCTCTTGTACGTATTCCCAGTGTTGTTCAACACTTTCGCTATTTATCAATACGTCATCCAGGTATGCAATCGTGTACTCTAGTCCGGCGAGCATAGTATCCATTGTCTGTTGGAATATAGCCGGCGCGACCTTAATCCCAAATGATAATCTTTGGTATTTGTACAATCCTTTGTGTGTTTATGCACAGTAATTTTGAACTTTCCTCATCGACTGGAATTTGTAGGTACGCTCAACTTAAATGTATTTTCGAGAAAAATTTTCCGCCGTTTAATTTAGTGAATACTTCTTCTGGGCTGGGTAGAGGATAGTGGTAATCTTTTATCGCTGCGTTCAAACCCGTAGAGACATCAGCGCATACTCGAATCTCCCCTGATTTCTTTTTGACGTAAACCGTAGGTGCGGCCCATTGACTGTATTCTACTTTTGTCAATATGCCAGTGTTTTCGAGTCTAGCCAATTCTTGATCTATTTTTTCTATTGACGCAAACGGTACGCTCCTTTTTTTCTTGAAGATAGGTTGAACGTTTTCTTTTATTTCTATATTTGCTGCCATTTTTTTACATCTTCCGAGACCTGCTGAAAATACTTCGGGGAAACTCTCTTTTAGTTTCTCTTTTAATTTTTCTGCCTCGGTTGATAAACTTTTTTACATTTTGGCAGTACGTACTTATTGGTAAATCCCAAAATTCGAATTTTTGCATCCAGCCCTTTCCGAATAAGTTTTCTGTATTTCTTAACACGTAGATTTTTAATTTTTTCGTCATTCCATTAAATGTCACATTTGTAATCATTTCACCCTCAAATTTTATTTTTCTCCCCGTTACCGACCTCGCAAATTTAACCGTTTTTAACATGGCAGGTTTGTTCAGTTTTCTCCATGTTTGTACGTTAATAATAGTTAAGTCCGAGTCGGAATCCAACTGTGGTCTGACTTTTCTGTTTTGCATTTCTACTTGTACATATTTTCTTATGTTAGTCTCATTCTGCTGTTGCTTTCTCTTCTAGTCCAACAATGAGAACTTTTATGTCCTATTTTTTGCATGATAGACAAGTTTTAAAACGGTATGGACAGTCTTTATACCAATGCCAAGTCCCACAGCGATAGCATGGACTGGGTGGTAGTTTTTCCTGATATTGTCTTTTAGAAGTAGAAAATTTTGTTTTATCTGTTTTTGAGGAGGGGAAATGGGTTTGGTTTGTTTCTGAGGAGGGAAAGTTGGTTTGTCTTCGTACTTTACGTATGTGCGCGATGCCAGCTTCCTCTATATCTTTTGAGTCTTTCTTCACACTGATGCATCTCTGGCAGTCTTTGGCCATTTTTTGAAGTGTCAAATCTTGTTCACTCTCCAATTTTGTAAGGATTCTGCGTCTAATTTCCGCGTCTTTGGTTGAAACCAGGCCTTGGACGTATATTAAGCATTTGAAATTGTCCGCGCTGAGTTTCGATAACTTAAAGTCATCACAATATTTGTTTACAATGGAAACGAAAGTTATGTAATCTTCGCTGTCCTTTTTTGTTAGGTTCAGACATTTCCATCTTTTGTGGAATAGTGAAGTATTAGGGTTGAAAAGTTCTGTTAACAGTTTTATGGCTTCTTTGAAAGTTAACTCATTTGTTTTCCTCGGTAGGATGTAATCTACGAATTTGGTATATTCGCATGTGCCTAATTTTCTTAGTAATAGACGTACTTTTCGTCCGTCTGACCAATCTCTGCAGTCAAATTCATATAGATCTTCGTACCTTCGGAAGTAAGTTGCAAAGGTTTTGTCTTCGTCGGGTGCATACGTGAAATCTTCGATAGTTCTCCAAATAGAACTTGTGAGAGAACTGTTTCATTCTCGGAATTTTGCCCTTTATTTAACATTACACGTAGCTATAATTCTTGTAATTCAAGATGTTTCTGTTCGTTTTTTTTTTGTTGTTGTTCAAATTGGATTTTGATAAGTTCCACAATGGTTGACTTAAAATCTTCCATGTTAACGTAATTTTGTGTAAGTATTTTACCTCAGTGTAACCTGATATTCTGAAACCTGTGTACGCCAAAAAAATTTCCTTTGTTGCCACAATAAAATTGATGTCCAAAAACAAAATCCTTTTCTTTTTTTTTTTTTTAGAAATCTCCACGTAGAAATTGTATTTTACAGTTTATTCGTAGACACTGTTATGTGCGACGGATAGGAAAAAAAATGTATGTCCTCCGCGTAGAGAGTTCGTTTTTCTTTTGGGTTACCGCGTCGCCACTTGTTATGTGCGACGGATAGCAAAAAAGGTATGTCCTCCGCGTAGAGAGTTCGTTTTTCTTTTGGGGTTTCCTCGTCACCACTTGTTATGGTCCAAGTTCCTTGTACCACGGTGATGGTCCAAGGTAGAACCAATGAAGAATAACTCGAACACAGGTATGGAATAACACAGATATATTACAAACAGAAATATATACAGAGAAGTAGAAGTATTAGTAATGACTATCAGATTTGGTTAGAGTGAACTATGTTGTCTCGACAGGTATCACTATTCCAATGTTCTTACAATAATCCTCTCTCTGCTCCATTATTATTATGGGTAAGTTCCCATAACAGTCTGGGAAGGTAATGATAGCTATTTTTTCCTCCAAGCAAAGTTTGCAAGTTTTTGATTGGTTGTTGTAGGCTGATGATCTTTTCCTTATTTTCCAAGATATTTTTGGTGTGGTCTGCGTTTATATATATATATATATATATATATATATATGTGTGTGTGTGTGTGTGTGTGTGTGTGTGTGTGTGTGTGTGTGTGTGTAAAATGTGTATGCATATAAATATATATGCAACTTTTATATATATAGAAAGCACTGAATATCAATGATAGAGCTAACATATTTAAATATATCAATATATCTATCTATATATTTATCTATCTATCTATCTACATATAAATATAAATATATATATATATATATATATATATATATATATATATATATATATATATATATATATATATATATATATTATAATAATAATATTTTTATTATAAAATATTTTTTACATTGCTACACAAAAATGTCGGAACTTAAAATTGTCCCATCATCAGTCGATGTTGGGTAACTTATATATATATATATATATATATATATATATATATATATATATATATATATGAATTTAAGAAAGATATTTTTATATATAGTGCTCAATATTAGAAATATTAAAATAATATTAAAAATAGAGCATTAATAATATTATAGGAAAAGATTAATTAACTTTTAAATAACAATTTTTTTTTATTGTTTTCTTCGACTTCAAAGTTTCCTGTCCATTTTTCAGGGGGGTTCTGGTTTTAAATATTTCCAATTTTTTCAATTTGTTCTTTGTCTTTTTCAATCGATTTTTTACTGTTTTGACATGTGCACAGACATTTACCAAATATCTTTAAAGTTGTGGAAAACAACAAAAAAATTGATATTTAAAAGTTAAGTAATCTTTTTATATAATATTATATATATATATATATATATATATATATATATATATATATATATATATATATATATATATATATAGATAGATAGATAGATAGATAGATAAAAAGAAATTTATTCAAATGAAAATGTATAGAAATTGCTTTAATCGCTATATCATCCACAGTAAATTTGTGTCCAGATTCTTACAACATTTCACCTTATCTGGTAGATCTGTTATCACAATGTGAGAAATTCCATGAAATTGGCTAAACTATATGAATTTAAAATTCTCAGCATCTCTTCTCATTTCTGTGCATGTGTAATTGCCTCAACATAAACGTCATTTATATATATATATATTCAATTATACATATATATATATATATATATATATATATATTCAATTATACATACATGTATATATATATATTTATATATATATATATATAGATAGATAGATATATATATAGATATATATCGTACATATATATATATACACAATATATATATGATAATCAGACTAATTGAATGACAAAATGGAAAAAAACTCCTATGTTAGGCATTTCGTCCTTCAAAAGGACTTCTTCAGATTTTGCCATTCATTTATCCACATGTACATTTATATAAAGACAAGAAAGAAGATTTTAAAAAGATGTAAACAAATAATTGTGAAGCAAGCAGAAAGAAAAAATACTTATTATGATCAACAAATGTCTACATTTATTTTTGATCAGGTTGATGAAGTGAAAACAGCTTTACCATTCCAAAATTTCAAACACAACGTGAGTGCCAGTTCTTCTGGTGGTTGGACTACAGTATGTTCAGGTGATGGTGTCTATGTGAGTTATGATCGCAAGCACAGAGTAAAAATATTTCTTCCGAAATCCTACCGAGAAAAGTTGATTGGAATGTGTGGAAACTGTAATGGAGAGCAGGAAGATGATTTTTATGAGAAACACAAAGAAATTCCAAGCACAGTGGATTTGGTGGGAGCCAGTTACATGCTTAACTCTTCTTTGTAAGCTTATTACATTTTTGGTTTTATTTCTTGACAATCTCTCTTTAATCTTTTTTGTTATTCTTTTCAGTTGAGTTCATTGCATTCACTTACGTGTTAATATGCTTGGGAATATTATGAATCTATCTCTTCTCTCCTCAGCTAGGAGTAAATAGCAGGGCAGAGTGGGTCCTATAGCCTTGGATGGCAACAAGTCTAGGAGAAGGAAAACTCTGAATTCAAAATCTGAGGTTCCCACCCACTATGGATAGGACAAATTGGGCCCTACAATTTTGGTTGGCAACCAGACTAGAAGAAGTAAAACTATTCAAACTAGCCTGGAAAGGGTTGGGCTCTAACAGGCTGTCTTGTCCAGGAAACACCACTGCTGTTATGACTGCAGTAGATGTGTGGTGTCCCTACGACCCTAATTGGGTAAGGGACTTGTGATTGTGATTGTTATTCATTTTTGATAAAACGATATTAATATAATACATTTGCATAACTGTTTTTTAACAGTGGTCCCACTTCCTAAGAACTGTTTTGTTTAACTCCAAATGATCCACACATTGTAGAAATCATTTTTATTGGCTAAAACTTTCAATGCTGAATCTGATTGGTCTGAAATATTATTTGCTGCACTCATTGATGCCTACAGATATCTGAGACTGGTGATCTATGAAACAAAATATTTATATATTTCAAAGATGACAATAACAAAATATTTATGGGAGACATTCATGACAAACACAAGATTGGTCCTGGTGAAATGTTGGAGGAGCTGTAAAAATATATTGATCAGTTAGATTTACCTAGCAAAATGAGGATGTCTGTATTATCTGTGTTAAATGTAGGACTACTCTAGAGCCATTCAGGACTTTTATTGTCAACATTGCTCAGCATAACAACTTTCCTATCAAAGCAGCTCAGCTTCTGTGAAATCCAAATAAAGAACAACAAACCAGACAGAAAATGGTTATTATCCTGAAGATGAAAAGGAGCATTTCTGCTGTTGTCTGTCTTTCTGGTTTGGTCAAGTCCTAAACGATCAACAAAGTAAAAAAGCTTAACAATTGTAATCATTGCTAAGAAGTTATTATTTTTTACTTGTAAACATTTTCTGGAAAGTTATATAATAAAACCTTGATTATTTTATAAAAAAATGATTGTTTCCAAAATGCATATCTGTTAGTTTACTCCCAGAAAATGCAACATATGTTGTGATTGTATGTTTGATTCATATTTGAAACCAAAATTTTGTTCATATAGCATCTATAATCTTTTTCACTTTAACATTTGACTTCATTAAGAAGTGGTATTAAAGTTTGAAAACATTTCAAATTTATAAAATATTTTTTCATGAAACTCTTATGTAAGCATAAACTATTTTTTATTTATTTGTTCAATAAATAAAAAATAGTTTATGAAATATTCCTGTTTATTTTGACTTTGTTAAAGAAACAAAAAAATTATCTTATAAATTCAAATTTCTCATTTACCTGATTGAATATGAAATCTTTTCTTCTTTTTGTTTTTAGTACCTGTGGACAAATAAGCAATATTAACAAATGTCCAGAAGGAGTGGAAAAGTGTGAAATAATGATGTCTGGAGCATTTGCTGGTTGTCATCCTTACCTGGATCCTGGTTTGGTTGAAGCTTATTATGAATCTTGTATGCAAATGACCTGTGCCTTCAAAGCCCATAAAGATTATTTAAAGAAGTTGACATGTGCGGCTTTGGAGAGTTTAGACACAGAGTGCATGAGCCGAGGTTATATGGTGCAATGGAGATCACAGACAATATGTTGTAAGTTTGAAATTTTCAATACAAAACTCACATGTATATTAAAAACTAATGACCAACTGAGGTAATCACAAATCTAAAATGTTAACAGCTCTTTTTATAGAATAAAGTATTACTAATATTACCAGAGAAATTATTAATATATTACAAATTTGTTTTATTAAAATAAATCTAATATTCATACAGGCTGTAAGTGTTACCATTTATTAAAGTGATATTATTAGTGATAGATTGTAATGTTACTGAAGTGTAGTGATGGTATTGTGGATGCATGGAATGAGATAGAAATTAAATAATAACAAGATTGTACATTTAACAACATTTTATTGCCTCAGCAAACTAAATAAGAAGAGCGATATCCTTATTCAAACATATGGGCCTATGGTCAAATCATGCTGGAAACACCACTTCTTGTTCAGTCACCAAAGTTAAAGTGTTGAGCCTGGTTAGTTTTTAGATGGAGATCTGTTATGATACATGGATGTTTCACGTTACTGAGCGTATGGTGGTAGAATGAAGAAGAAACAACAAAAATTTAAAGAAATAAACAGTTGTATTAACAGATATGCAACAGATCAAAAAAGGTGGGTAGATGTCTTTCGTATATAAAAAAAGATAAATGGAGTTTAAAAGGTGTTTGGTGAGGTGTATGGAAGGAGAGGGAGGATGAGTAGTAACTTACTAGAGTAACAGCCTTTAAAAAGCTAGCTGAGACTGATGTCTTTGGAAATGGGAGATCACTTTCCAGCGAAGTGTGTGAACTCAGGCCAAGATGCTGTTCAACTCCTGAATGTCCATTTGATGGGCTTTCATGTCCTTTTTTAGACTCAAATCAGTTCCAGTTTTTATTTTGTTTCTTTAGGTGGAAATGGATGCTGTTAGGTGGAAATCCTGGATTGTATTGCTTATTCTTTGAGTGTGTGAGTAAAAACGGAAGACATGTGCAGAGTCTTGTGCAATTGATGAAATTTTAGTTCAGTTTTGGGTGTTCAGCCATTGGTGGAAATTAGTGTAGCATGAATCAGAAGATGATCTGGTTTTAGGAAGCATGTAAAAGGACTGCTTGGCAACACTGGGTAATGTAAGCAACCTCAATCTGGAATATGTTTTGATTTTAAATATCTCACAAAGGACTGATAAGCTGTAAAAAACAAAATACAATAAATCATACATACAGTGAGTGTAAAGACCTATTGAAGATGTTCGGGCTTATGTTAGGGAAATATTTTTTTTAATTTTAACCATGTTATCAGCTTAGAACATTTATATGCTGTGTTCCATAGTGACACGTGGTACCCTAGGGACTCAGAAGCCCTCTGGAGGGTTTAACAAGACGTGTTAAGAAGTTCCTATGACATTTTGTGACTTACTTATGACCATGGAATGATGATCTGGATGTTGTAATAAAAAACAACAGAAATAAAATGAAAGAAATCCTAGGCAAAAATCAATAATAATTATTAAGAAAAAAGAAACACTTACTCCACTTGTTGCAGACTACGTATCAACATAAGGTATTATGCTGGTTCAAGGTATGTTAGAACAGAGTGTTTGAAGATTTTCTTGCAGTAGGTTGCCAATTCTTCCTGCAGCAGACTGACTGCTAACCAAGGCTATTAAACACATTCTGTCCTACTATTCAACCCTATAGCTGGAGGGAGAAGAGATGGATTCATACCTTTCCCAAGGGTATTTGCACATAAGGGAATGTAATGAACTTGACTGGAATTTGAACTTGACTCCCCAATTTCTCATTCTGAGCTAATATCCATTACACTACAACACATAATAATAATAATAATGATAATAATAATAATAGTAGTAGTAACAACAACAACAACAACAACAACAACAACAACAACAACAACAACAACAACAACAACAACAACAACAACAACAACAACAACAACAACAACAACAACAACAACAACAACAACAACAACAACAACAACAACAACAACAACAACAACAACAACAACAACAACAACAACAACAACAACAACAACAACAACAACAACAACAACAACAACAACAACAACAACAACAACAACAACAACAACAACAACAACAACAACAACAACAACAACAACAACAACAACAACAACAACAACAACAACAACAACAACAACAACAACAACAACAACAACAACAACAATAATAAATAAATAAATAAATAAAAAAACAAAACAAAATTTCTGTTTCATTTTTTCTATCACAAAAATATATATAAATATTCAGAATTATTCTACTTGAAATTGAAGTTTTTCTATTGATCAGACTGATTAAAAAAATAATCTGGTCTTTTTTTTCACTGTAAGAATTCTGTAAATCTTTTCCTGTGACCTGGTCTGTTTAGAATTAAACTAGCAACATGAAAATAGATGTTATTTCAATGATATTTTAAATCTTTAATTGTGATCAGTTATCATTTCTTCTCTTCCTTTTTAAAATTTTTGTCAAATTCACTTCTGATGATTATTTTACAATTTACTGTTGTTCCTTTGTAAGAATTGTCCCAAAATTTCCCCAGTGATTTTCTGCTACTTAAACAAGTAATTTTCAAATGGATAATTATGAATGTTCCAGCTAAATGATTTTCCATAGCTTATTAAAAAATGGACACCCTTTGTTGAACAAGAGAAAATCAGTTAAATAAAACAATTTTAATGCAAACATTCAGAAAATAAAACATAAAATATAGAAAACATAAGATGTAATAACTATTATTATTGTAAATACCTATCATATAAAATACTAGTTGCTAGTTGATATTATGGAATCAGAAAGGAGGTGGTTTAGATTTGAGAACATCATAAAGATAAAACTGTTGAGAGGGTTATCTTCAGTATTAGTTTACTCATGCTAATAAAAAAATGACAAAACATAGTTAAGTAATTTTTCAATAAACCAAAATGGCTATGTTTCTTGTTTATATTCAATAATTCCAATATATTAAATTAAAAGTAAAATTAAGGTAACAATTCATCATCTACTTTATTCTAATGATATAAATGAAAACATTTATAAATGAAACTAAATATAAATATATATATATTTGTTTTAAAAACAAGGAAAATATTTGTCTCTAAGGCCCTTTCATTCAACATCTCATCAGGAGTAAATTGTTGGCAATAAATTATATGAAAGAACAGTAACAATGAAAATGAAGATAAAAAGGGGGGGATGATAAAATAAATAAATAAATATATATATATATATATATATATATATATAGGGAAAGGGAAATCTTGTGTAAATACAATTAGTGAGGGACAATTAAAATAAAATATTCCCCAACAAATTAAGAGTCTTTACAAATCCTTCTGCCAGCAGAGAGAAGGTTTGCACAGTGATATAGAGACTGATTCCAGAATTTTTAAATGATTATTGGAAACAGCTCTATCAATAACTCTAAACCACTCTTTCTCATAAGGTTTGGCACATGCTATATTTTCTACTAAATGTTGCACGATAGCAGAAGAGGAAAGGTAACACAAGTTATTTATTTTGCCAAGTCTTATTTTCAAAGGCACATGCTGATTCATCCTTGTTTCTAAATGTAAGGTGGTATGCCCCACATAACCAGCAGTGCACTGGCAACTAAATTCGTAAACCAAATTATTCAATTTGATGTAGGGCAAAGCAAACTATCCTTAGGTAACGACAGAAACGCATACCTAGTACAAAAAATGCAATGCAGAGCAACAGAAGTATATGAACAGTATATGAATTGGTGTGTGTTTGCACCTACATCAAGGAAATTAGCTTTATTAATACCTTGGTACACAGAGTGCTCAAAATTTGTCTCACTACAAGACTGGACTCTGAATTAGAGAATATCAGGGAGATTTTCTTGTGCAATGGCTATCCAGAAGCCCTTATTAATTATATTATTAATAAGAAAACAAGTGAATTTTATTCTAGTAAAAGTCCTGGGGCCTTCTAAGTGCCCACTATATTTCAGGGTTCCTTGGATAGGGGATAAGAGTTGAAGGTTAGTTAAGCGGATCAATAAGACAGTTTCTAATTGTTTTGCGTCTGTTCCCCTTCCCTCAATATATATATATATATATATATATATATATATATATATATATCTTATCGTGTTTCCCCTCTTTTTTTTTTTTGCTCATCATTTTCATTCTTACTGTTCTTTCGTATAATTTATTGCCAACAATTTACTCCTGATGAGATGTTGGATGAAAGGGCCTTAGAGACAAATATTTTCCTTGTTTTTAAAACAATATATCAATTTTGTACCTCTAAACATTTGTTCATATATATATATATATATATATATATATATATATATATATATATATACAAGTCTAGGATTGGTGTATATGGAATAAATTCCAATAACCAACAATTACTATTCTTAAAACAGTGCTCAATACAGAGTAGAGCATATATAATTATTTATTTAAAAATTATAACATAAATATGTTATAAAATCACTACAAAAATAGCCATTTTGTTTCAACACCTCCAGTGTCTTATCATGTGATGATGTTGAATATAGAATAAAGGGTTTTAAAAGTTTCAAATTAATTAACGATCCTTCGTAAGGGAAAACGCTGTTACATAAGCAGGAATGACCAATCAAAATACAAGTATACGAGAATTAAAAAACTTGACAACGAAGTAAGGTTATAATAGCTATTAAAAGCTTTAAAGTTGGAGTTTTATTAAAATAGAATTTATTCTAACCAATAAGTATTAAATTATATGATAAAATTTGATATTAAAATTAAAGGTGAAAAAATTACCAATTACAAACATTATGTCTACTTATTTTTATCATAATTCTTTCATATTCACAAATATTTTTCCATATATTACAATTAAATAAGGCAAGAAATACACTGTAATTACTATTTCAGGATTGTTGCCTAGTGATTTATTTAGGAATTTCAATTATTTTTTTCTTTTTTCATGTCTGTTATAGATTCAGCCTTAAGTAGAGCATGGATTTCTGTGATCTACTTAAGGCCATCTTCTAACTAAAAACAAATTAAATTTACAGGTTGATTAGGAGCATCTCTAACTTTTTCTGTTTCCAATTGCCATTTTTCAAATAAGTTTACATTTAAAGGGGTACCATTGTAATTTGCTACTTAATAGGTCAATAAATATAAAAAGAAACAATCCAGCAAAGAATTAAATATACAAAAAAAAAACAATTAAAAAGAGAAAACTATTATTTTTACATTTATTTATAATTCTATTTTTGCTTTAATCACAGCCATAAGCTGTTGTCGTCCCATGGTATACAACAAATATATGAATGTGTCAGATTCCAATTGTGTATCTTCTCCAGTCTGCTCTGCACAACCTGTCGATGGTTGTGTGTGTGGAGAAGGTTATGTTCTGGACAATAACAAATGTGTCCTACCTAAAGACTGTGGATGCTGGTACAACAATTCTATATATATTCAGGTATATTATTTAACTCTTTTGTGTTTGGTAAAATTAATTTATACAAATGAAGGTGAACAACATTATATACCTACAGTTGCTTCCTGAAAACTGCTGCTTTTTATTCAAATTAATAGTGATTAGGTCTTATAACCACCTCTGTAAGCTCTATCAAACACTAAAATTACTGAATTATATATTTTTTTTTTGTTAACCTAATTTTTTTTTAATACTAGCTACATTATAAATATAGTGAATGTGTTTGGTCATATTTGTGTAAGTTACAAATTTAAAATATGAAATGAATTGGTCACGATAAACAAGGCTATTTGCTTTGTCTGAAATTGGCAAATTTTAATACGTTGTATAAAAAATTCCTTCATTAAATTTAAGTTGAAATATCTTTTTTTTTGTTTTCTCACTTGAATATGTTTAATGGATACAGAGTCATATGAAATAATTTTCTTTATATCTATAATTTTTTTTTATGTGATTCCTGAAATATTTTTATTTGTTACAGCTGGGAGAAACTTATCATGTTCCTGGCTGTCATTTGATGATTCAATGCCGTAAAGTAGCCACTGGTAAAAAGAAGTTGGTGGTTACTCACCTGGAAAATGGTTGTGGAAACAATTCAAAATGCATCCTGAAAGACCACAAACACCAATGTGTTTGTGAAGAAGGATTTGCACGAAATAAAAACGATACACTTTGTCTGAAAATTCCTGGTAAGTTAGAGATCATTTTTATGCTACAAAGCTCTTGCTTCAAACATATTCCTTTGAATTAATCTATTTATATTTTCAATATTAATTGTTTTTAAAGTTACTGCTGAACATAGAATAGTCTGATTCTAACATGACTCCCCAACACAAATTCTTGCTTGAGGGCTTTGAATTTTCTTCAATTATTTGTAGAATTTTCTCGTTTTCTTTATTTATTTACAAGCTTAATTTTTATTTTCTAACAGCTTATCTTCTGTTTGATTCCTATCATTCTTCAAAAAAGTTGTTTTAATCTGTTTTTTTCTAATACATTTTTCCATTAACTCTCTTTGCTGTAAATCATTTTTGCATATTTCTAGTCAACATCAAAGACAGATTTTTATGATGGACAACAGCTTTCTGATTCATCTACTTTCTCTTACAAGTCACTATAGATTACATTATTCTTTTTAAAGTAAATATATCTTCCTTCCTATAAGAGATATAATATTTTAAACTGCATGTACACTATAAAATGCATTAAAATTTATAAACTTTATGTAAGAAAGGTTTTTGGAGGAACAAAAATTATTTTTGCAATAATGACAAATATTGAGTTAAATTTTTATCAATATCAGCATTTTCATTATTTTTTTTCTTTCTTCTCTAGAATGTGGCGATCATCCTGTGGATGTTGTGTTTGTTGTTGACACTTCTGGAAGTATAAATATCACAGGATTGAACAGCACAAAACATTTCTTGGCACATTTTATCAACTCTACAAACATTGGACCCAACAATATGCAGGTTAGCATTCTCCTATTCAATGACAAGCCCCACAACTTGTTCCAGCTCAACATGTACTCAAAGAAGCAACAGATGCTCACTGCCTTGCACAAAATTGGTCCACCAGAGGGCACTACCTATCTGGGTAGAGCTCTAGTGTTTGTAGCCTTAGTGAGTTTACAAGAGAAAATGGGAGCTCGGGAAAATGTGAATCGAGCAGTTATCATTTTAACAGACGGAATTCTTCATGATGCTGAAAGAGCTGAGCGGTGGAGTGCCTTGCTAAGGAGACAAAAACAAGCAGAATTATTTGCAATTGGAGTTGGAGAGGCTGATCCTGCTCAACTTCAGAGGCTGACAAGGAACAAAAACAATGTGTTTTATGTTCGAGAGTATGAGAAACTGAACAGTATTATGGACAATCTACTCCAAGGAGTTTGTAAATAAAATATTGCTTTGTGACAAATACAAAACAAAGAGATTTCAACATCCACCTTCATTATACTAAATCTTGTAATAGCAAATATTTGTAGAAAGGTTTTATTAATCAAACTTCTTTTGTTTGGATTAATTATTCATTACTTTTTCTTAAAAAAACAAAAAAAGCTCAAAAAAGACTTTAGCTTATGATATGAAATCAAAAGATTGTCCAAAGAAAACGATAAACAATATTAATTTATTTGACTGATTTTTTTTCCATTGAGTCATTTTGAGTTATATAGCTAACAACTGAAAACTGTACCATCAGTTTTCAATAATTTAAAATATATTTTCCTGAGCTACTATTGCAGTTCAGTTTTGTAGATTGTAGATTTGGACTTCAAAATGACAAATGAAACCTATTTAATCTTTTATGATTCAATGCTGCCTTACTGGATTTTTGATAATCTTTGAAATTTGCATAAGCATTCCAATGAAGAACCATACTGAACATTTTCGCATTAGTGTATACTTGCTTATTTTTATTATGATTTAAGCAAAAGAAAAATACAAACAATAAATAATTATTTTAAATAAACCCAGCAGCTGTTTGTGTGCTTCTGACAATCCTGAGGTTGAAAGAATCAAGAATCAGCCAATTTATTTCACTTTAAACCATTTGATCAATATAAAAATAATTCAATTGGATACATTGACTGTAATATTTCAGAATAAATTATTATTTGAAATATATTAATAAATTCTAAAATAAAACTGTTTCTTAATTTATGTGAGAATTATTTAAACCTTTTAATTAAATGCAGAATTCATGTTATTACTGTTATTTGTAACAAGTTGAATAATATCTGCTTTTTTATACTAGATCTTATCTGTGTTGTATATTGCTATACATAGTAATATCAATAAGTCCATGGTCCAATTATGAAAATAGCATTTACTTTCTACAGCACACATTTTTCTACAGTCTTCCTAAATTCAGTAGTGATCAAACGTTATACAATGCACTTTTCAGATTAAATTTCAGCTAATTACATGTCTGGCTATGTACTTATTGATCCACTTTCAAATGCCTTTGCATCTATTAAGTCATCAACCAATGGATACATCGAGACAAGCAAACTTGTTTTTTTCTACAAGCTGTAACATTCGTTTTTTTATTCAATTGGTCAATGTATAAAGCTAACTTTATATACAAACATGGAATGAAATGGAAGTTTCCAAAAATGTCTAATAAATGTTGAAATCAATGAATAAACGAAAATGCTTTTGTGAAGTTTTTTGTATGGTTATATTTTATATCATTTAACTAGATATTTGAATAGAATGTATAAACAAGCACAATTACAAATATTTTATTAATCCTTTTTTGAGATTTTTTAGTGAAATATTTTATTGTAACTTCTTTGACTGTTATTCAAAACTGGAGGAATTCAAAATAGAAATAACACTCAAATCTTTGAAAGCTCATCTTTCATGGATGATGCCTTAAGCAACTGGGCTTTCAAAGCTGTTCTGATTAGGTAGGATTCTCACATGTAGTTAGAATAAAAACTTAAAACAAGATTTAAACTTGCATCCCATATCCCAAGAGTTTGTTATCTCTTTTTTGTGAGATGAAAAGGACAATTGTAGAAAATTACAGATGAGGATCCTGGTTAATCAAGACGATAGTGATAATCAAATTGGTTAGAGCATCAGCCACAAAAGACAACTTCAAAGGTTATAGGACATGAGGGAGACTTCCAATGTTATTTCTTTATTACAAATTCTCTGTTTAGATTAACAAAGAATTGATCAGTTAAAAAATGTGCCAATAAAAAAGCAACAAAGAGAAATGAAAACTGATCAAAATATTTGTAATTGGGAACATATTTAGTCTCAAAAATTTTAGATAAATATGATTTGCTACAAGTGACAAGACAAGTATTTTAGTCGTTTTTGTCTATCAATTTAATCATTTTATTTACACTCAATACAATTTGATAAATTTTCTTTAAGCATGCAATTAAGCCTTTTATTTTGATATAAAGCAGAATATATAAAAATAAGAAATATAGAACTTTTGATTTATATAGCAATCCATTTCACTCAAGACTAAATGAAATATGATTAGATGTTCTTTATGATCAGAAAGCAATTCTCAAGCATCACTATTTTTTCTTATATCATTTGGAATATCAACAAGCCACAATAAACAAAGTTAAGTGAACTCAATCAAATACAGCATTCATGTAGTTTCAGATCAATGTAAATATTTTATAAAGAAGCAAAAATATTTTGGTCTTCATACAAGTTATGTTGAAAAGACATACCAACAATTTTTTATATTAAATTGGATTCTGGATAATTTCTTAAGTGTCATTGTCATTAGTGGACAAGTACTACTGTATTTCTGGTGTTGTGGATGACCACCAACTTTGATTTCCAATATTTTAGAAAAAGAATAAATGTAAAACTAGGTAAGATAAAAAAAATCTCATTAGGATTATAGTATGCAGAGTAAATTTTAAAAACATTTCAAAGGCAAAAAACATTTTTGATACTGATAAATACAATAACGATTCCTAATGGATAATAGAACGCATTCAAAATTGACAATATATTTGAGTTTCATATCTTTCATTTCAAATTTTATACTCTCGTTTTAAACATTAAAAATTTAACAAAATTCTAGTAAAAAGGGAAAGGGCTAATTTAGTCTAAAGAGAGATAACTGGAAATAGATTTAGAAAGTCTAATGCAAATATTTTAATTCTAATATAGCTGTAAAATGTAAACGTGCTCAAGAAGGACAAGTTTACATATTCTACTGAGAGAATGTATGTCACTGTATAGCCTCTAACATGTTTGGTTCTCGTGATTACTGGCAGCTCTGTAAGAGAGAGTGTTAAATAAGAGTAAGTCTTCTATAACTCTTCTCTTCACTCAATTTGGTGTTTATATTTGCAGCTGATAAAGCAGAATGTTTTGCTCATAAATTCTCTTCCAATCCTTCTGGACTCCTCTTGAAGCCTCTCACATCACAGGGTCTTTTTTCAGATCAGCAATATGGCTTTTGATTCTCTAGGTCAACTGCTGATGTAGTAATGGTTTTTGCTGAAAGAATTTATCAAGCTTTAGATAAGAATGCAGCTCGGGCTGCGGCTTTGGCTATCTCAAAGGCTTCTGATAGGGTTTGGCATGTTGCTCGTCTTCACAAGTTGAAAGGTTATGTATGGTATTTCTGGATAAATTTCTGATCCGATTTTATCTTTCTTATCAAATTGCAAAATGAAAGTTGTCTTGAACGGACACTCTTCTAGATCTTTTTGCATTAACGCATGTGTTCCCCGGGGCTCTATCCTTGAACCTCCATTGTTCCTAATTGTCATCAATGATCTCTCTGATATCAGTTCAAAAATCAGTATCTATGCTGATAATACAATTATTCATGCATCTTAATGGTAAGTCTGATCTGTTTGATAAGGTCAAATTGGCAGCTGAGGTAAAAAATGAGCTACAACCTGTTGTTAACTGGGGCAAGAAATGGCTTCTTAATTTTAACACTTCCAAAACAAAACTGCTCTCTTTTAAATGAAATGATAAAAAAGGAAAAAGAAAAGCTGTAAAAGGCATAAAACAGATGAAAGATATGCCTTGACTTTGATGACACAACAGTGACAAACACTCAGTAGTTATCAAACTTTTATCTTTTTATTTACATTATTTTCATTCAACCTAATCTTTATTGTTATTATTGTTTCAGCCATTGTGCTCTTCAGCCTTCTTCAGATGCCTGTTGATCTGGGTAATCTTCATAGAATTTTGAACTGAACCCTGTATTTAATCTATATGAAGTAGATTATTCTAGTTCCCTTGTCCATGTCACATCTTCTTTTTCGTACAGCTCTTGTTTTGCTTATCACTGAGTCGGAGTCTGTACTACCTGGCTCAAGGATTGAACTCACAATTACTATATCACCAAATTCACAAACCATACCTTATTGTACTAGGCTATCTCCCCCACAAGTAAGCAATGTCATGCAAGTCTAGCAATGCCATGATAACAGCAACCACCCAGCTTCCAATTTCAATCAAGATTGTGGGTGCTAATATCTTCTAGTGTTTATCTATTATACAAAATTGTAGGTTTTTAAGTGATTTTATCATATTTTCCAAGCTCCTTTTCATTAAACTTTCAAGCACATCTTCTGCCTGTGGTGAAAAGAAGAGGAGGAAAATTATTACTTTTTAGAAGAAACTGAAATATAAGGCTTGTTTTTTATTTCAGGTTGGGTCCATCTGAACATAAATGCATCCTAAATAGAGCAACATCTGCACAATCCAATTTACTACTGTGTGTTTGTTTGTTTTGGCAAAATATTTAAAATTTCTCAACAGTTATAATATCATTCAACCTATTAACATGTTAATAACATGAGAATGATTAAGCATAAAAGAAAATTCATTCAGTCAAATTTATTGGTCAGCATGGCTAAAGTCATATAACATAGCATGAAACAAGATTTACAGAAATATCAACAGGCATTTTTAGATTTTCTTTGGACAAGTGAACCCCTGCCTCTGTATTTTTGATGTTGTTACCACAATGTTTGAACTGATCTATTTATCGATCTTCATCAGAAGAGGAAAAACGAAAATGACTTCTCAAAATCATGGACAGTATATCAATAATAACTTATAGAATGTTGTTATTATATTAAAAAGGTACCAAGAGTCACCACTTAATCTCTGAAATAACATATATAAATCTATTACATAATAAACAACATATGTTTATATATTTCTTGTTTATAACTTGTAATGTTGCCAGTGCAAGAGAAATAATTAGTTATCTCCCTTACACTGGTGATACTGGGTAGCAGTGTTTTGTTATAATAATGACAGATTGTAGCAAGATGTTTAAGAAACTGGGAGTTGAAAATATCACCACCCTAAAAGAACAGCATATAACAAAAACTTACTAACACTACGTACATAATAAAATAACCTATACCATAAAAAATACAGGCATAACTTGTAGCATAATAGAGAATAAAAACCTCCAAATCTGATCCCTTTGCCTCTTAACAGATTTACACTACAAATTTTATAGGAGTGTCATATTCAAAATGTTATCAGCATTTTGACAACAGAAAACACATTTTGTTTTTACATTTCAACATAACTTTGCGTGTAATTCCCGAGGTAGAGAAATAAAATAACTAATTTATTAATCCTTAAATAATTTGGGAAATAAAAAAAAATTAATCCAAACTGTTAAAATGTTTTTTGTAAACTAAAATATCAAATTATTAATAGCCTTTAAAAAAGAAATAACATAAGTATGTGAAGTAAATTTCCCCCATTTAAAAGCAAAACATAATTCTCATATTATTTCGGAAATTCATTATCACTTCACTTTGTATTTAATGGGCATTTTTACCAAAACATGTACCATCTTAAAAATTATTTCTGTAAAACCATCCAGGATTTTATCATTAAGCTTTTTGCCCTAAAATGCTTTTAAACAATGTTTTTGTAGTAACATTTGAATATTGATGATAATGAATGGACTGTTGATGGTTATTATTGTCTAATATATAAAAAAATAAATTTAGAAGTAAAAATGTTTTAGGGTATAAAATAGGTTGACAAACATCAAAGGTCCTTTCCGTATACTCAACTCTTTTACAGAATCTTTATTCTAATTTTTCTAAACTGAATGAATTCTGAAAATGCAAAAAGACAAATCATCCCATTATTATGTCTGACGAACATCCAAGTGCACATCTCCTGCCTGTGGTGAAAAGAAGAGCAGGAAAATCATTATCTTGTAGAAGAAACTCAGATGTGATGGTCATTTTCAACTTATAATTATTTTGGATGCATGATGAGTTCATTCAAATATAAACCCATCATTAATCAGAATTTAAATAAAATTACTTAAGAAATGTATGCATGTAACTTATACATTATAAACAAATGTAAACAATATGTAAGGCTTTTAGATTATTTTAATTTTTTACTTATACGCTCTAATAGGTTCCTATTTGTATTCCCGTGTCATAAAATTAAAATCTACATCCAATAATGGTTTTGAAATTGAAGTAAAAAAACATATGCCAAAGTAAATCAGTTATTGTTAAGGTGCCCAGGTTTATATAGATTAAAAATGAGAAAAAGATCTTTTTTAAATACCTATAAGAAATATAGACAGAATTGCCCAAATGTTTGATGCAAAGAGATTACTTGATGAAATTAAAGTGGAAATCTAAGAAAATACACAATCCATGAACTTTACTCAGAACTGCAAATATTTTACAAAATATTTGTGAGCATTAATAAAATTGCATTCAAAATGTTTTGTCAGTATCAAAGAAAAATATAGATAGAATTGTAATATACTGTACTTGATAGCATATATCACCCTGCCTCCCATTTTAGCAGGTAATATTAAAAACAGAATTGTTAGATGATACATCAAATATTAGTGGAACTTTATTCATCTTCCCTATTTGGCCCAATTCAAAACAAGTTCTATTTTGTACATTTATTACACATTTGTGAAATTGTAATATTTGGGAGCCTAAGTGGGTTTTATATTCCATCAAATACAGTCTAACTACCAAAACAAAATTACTCAAGAAAAAGTAGCTATCAATATAAAATAATTCAGAAATTCATTGTTAAAAAATTCTCAACAATTGAATAGATTTCTAAAGAAAGAATCTGACAAAATAATAAAGGAGAATGAAGTCTTTTTCAAATTATCAAAATAACTGAAAACTTGCATAACTGGTTGAAATAATAAAATAAAAATATAAAAATGAAACTTAACGGTAGAAAGCAAAAGTAAAGTCAACTTTAATGACATTGCTCTTACCCAAAATATAATCTTTTGTATAAAAATGAAATCAACAGGTTTGGTTTTCTGCAAATATACATTGTTTGCCAGTTAGGAAAAAAAATTGTCTATATTATAATGAAAAAAAAGAAAAAGAAAAGAAATGGGCAACCACAGCTGGTAATAGCAAAGAGTATTTAATTTCCCAGAGATACATTTTAAATTATTAATGATTGGTTGTTGAGCAATTGCATTGATAGTTTAAGTCCTAACAGACAGGAAATAAATAGCAAATCTTGCTCAAAAATAAATTTAAAAAATAAACATTAGTAAAAGTTAACATTTGGAAAAAACATTTTTAGTATTTCATGAATGATTCAGAACAGTATCCTTATCTTGGATATCCTCAACAACAAGAAGGAAACCTGCCTGAATAATTTGCATAACAATAAAAAATGGTTCAGCTTGGAACTTCAGATAATTTTAATATGTTTATCTAATTAATATAAAATAACATCAAAATGGTCACTTGTTTTAATTCTTAACAAAAATCAAACTAGCAAAAGGTGAGGGCAATATGTGATGTTACAAAGAAAGCTGATACAAAGGCCAACATTTATACAGATTTATTTAGACATGGATGGAAATCTAGTTACATTATCCTGAAAAAGTGATGTGACAATGTTATACAATGCAAAAAGTGGTTATAAAAATATCATCATTCAATATCATACAAATGTTTAATCATTATTCACAGAAGGTTTTCTCATTTGAAAACTGCTGATTTGTATTTCATTTTTATTCACATCTAAATTTGAAAATTTAGTAGGCTTTCATAAAATGAGATGTTTTACAAACTAATATCATTTGTCTCAATTTTGGTAAATTCCTTGAATTAAAGATGTTCTAATAAACATTTTACAATTGTTGCTATTAAAACAATTGAACAGACTTAGTCATGGATTTGGTCAACTGAGTCATTACATGATCCAGGTATTCAACATATTACACAGTACAATAGTAATGCACTTGTATGAACAAGTACCATTAAACAGTAAAATAAAGAGTGGTTTAAAGAAAATTTGGCTGATATGATTGATGTTATGAAGGAATGTAGAAAAGAAATGAAAGGCTAAAAAGCAGAAAATAGTGACTATTTTTGTTTCTGCAAGAAAACAAAAGAAAAAAAAATAGAGAAAAGTGCACAGAAGAAAAAATTAGTCCCATTTAATGCCTAGTTGATTTTTGTATAAAATGATATCCTGGTGGAAACTACAATGTCTTGGGGAATAGAACTCAGTAAATGGAAATTTTGTTCAGAGTTTAACAAAACAGAATTGTTTTTCAATACTAAATTGAAAGTGTTTTTGTGAATTTAGTATATGAGGTTATTTAGATCAGTTTGAAGAGAGATGAATTATTAAATATTATTATAGTTATGTTACTAATTACTGAATGGTGCATCTTTAAGGTTGAGAACAGTCAACAAAAAAGTAATTGTCTTCTCCTCAGGGTGTCGATAAAATAAACTTATAGTAATAAAAACATACAAAGCAAATATAAAATTTAGATTCCATCACAAATAAAATAATTTTAAGAAGCTATTCAAAGATTATGTCAGTTTTGTTGTTTTTTTATTATATTTTTTTATTTTAACCAAATGTGGTAAAAGTGAACAAAATATATTTTTTCAACAACTAAATATCATAAATTTGTTAACAAACTCAAAATTAATTGTTAGATGATAAATTTGAAGATTGTACCTAAATTATAATTAAATAACCCAAGCCAGTTTGAAAGCAGTAAATGATATTACCTGATCTATGAACTGGAGTATAAACCATTGATGGCTGAATGAGATCATATCTACAATCAATCAAGAAATTAAAATCTGATTGATAGATGTTTTATAGGCATTTTTAGTATATCTAATGTAAAAACAAGTTGTGAAACAATTGTATTTTTGTATAAAGTTGGATAAATATTTAGTATTGTGATAAATAATTTCTAAATAATAGTAACTACCAAAACTGAAACATTTAGATGCATAAAAGTCAGAATTTTTGTTTTAGAAGATATTCAATATTCACATGGTATTATACTGTCTTTTATTTAAAATGTCTAACATTTTGAAGCTTCTGATATTTTATCTTAAAAGTTATCAAATACTACACATTTCAAAACTTAACTTTAAATGTAGTATCTTTACACAAAAACATAAAAAACAAAATAAGTCATAGCACTTAATAACGTAGAATTTATCCTAAAAAACTATAAGAATGACTGAAACTAATAACAGAATCTATCATAAAAATATATAATAATAATAATAATAATAATAATAGAATCTATCATAAAAACTATTAGAAACTTCATTAATTTTAATTTGCAAAGTAATTAGACATTACTTTTTATACAATGTTGAAAATCCCAAGAATGTTATATAAAAATCTTTATAACATTTGAACATTGACCAACTGTTGAAATAGCATCAGTTTTCTTGTAAGCAATACTGGAAGTTAATTTCCAAATATAAAGCAATTTAAGAAACCCACAGTTAATATTAATGAAAAGAATTCCCATCTTAATGACTGTTCATAAAAAAAAAGTCAATATAACCAATGAAAACAATGTCTTCAATTGCCATAATAAGAATGTGAATATTTTGAGTGTTAATGATCATCAGTGGAAACCGAAAGAAGATTCTACCAGGTTTCACCTTTATTCATGTCCTTTGTGAAATTTCATCATGTGGGCAGCAAACCTTTCCTGGCACTCAGCAGCCATATCTCGTTTGCAGGATTCCGTGTGTGCTAACTTGTAAAGAACAAGGAAGACAAAGCAATGAAGAAAAATGGTGTAAAAGAAAGTAACAGTCCGTGCCACTTTGTTGCCCATGATAAAACGGCCCATGCTCAGTGTGATTTTGTCATATGGCTTCAGATTCATGTAGCGTTTCATTCTCTCTTTACGGTTGAATGTATTGAATGGATTGAGACGTTCTTCATACTGTGATGAATACTGACTTTCAGTATCGTCCACACTACTTGCATGGTTTTCAGACTGAAATGATAAAGTATATAAGAAAAGGTTATCAATAATAATTCCACTGAGACTATTATACATAAACCTAGATTACAACTGAAGAAATACCTCAAGTGAAAAGAAAATAAAAGTCACATGGAACAAAAAATCAAAAAATCTTGGAAGATCACATTGCCAAAGGGATTGGATATTCAAGTAAAAATTATAAAGTCAACTTTAAAATGAAAACATTCAAACTCATTGTCGTCAAGAAGCATTTTAAAGAATAAATTTGACATACTTTTATAGAAAACATTATGGCAATTCAAATTTGAATCCAATTTTATCTCACTTAAACTTTGATAAATTATTCTTCGAGTTATATGAAAAATGATTCCATTTTTGCTTTCAGATGACATAAGTATCTATTTACATTATTTACCATCAGAATAATGTCCTCATCTTTGTCATTTCAGGTAACCTTCAGTGAATTCCAGAAACATTGTAATCATATCAACAAATATGAGGATATTAGTCCAAAAGTAAATAATAAACTCATCACAGAAATTCAGACAGAGATAAGTAGTATTTCTACACAATGCCAGATTTTATTAGACAAGTCAACAGTTTTATAATAAAATTGGTATTAACTAATTGATGTTGGTGAAATTTTCAGAATATATCATCTTAACTTTACCATATCATATTTGTTTTTGTCAGAAATAATTACAATAACTTATTTGATATTTTATTAAGCAACTTAAAGATTGCTTGTCATATTATAAATAATATATATATAATAGTTATTGATACTTGTTTTT
The DNA here is from genome assembly GCA_964036315.1 of Acanthosepion esculentum. Classification (NCBI taxonomy): domain Eukaryota; kingdom Metazoa; phylum Mollusca; class Cephalopoda; order Sepiida; family Sepiidae; genus Acanthosepion; species Acanthosepion esculentum. The sequence goes on from OZ038491.1 coordinate 84,026,953, forward strand.
TTATAAAAATTGTTGTGGATCATAAGAAAGCTATAACCTCAAAAGAGAGACAAGATATTGTAATATTATTGAGTGATTGGTATGTAACATTAGAAATTGTGAAAAGGTTGAACAGAGATCAAAGAGCACTAAAAAAAGGAATCCTGAAAGATTTTAGAAAAATTATGAGGGTTATAATCAAGAAGAGTGAATTGATGAGCAAGAAAATATTTGAAAAATCGGGCAGTGTGAATATAAACAGAAATAAAAGATGCAAAATATTAAGAGCTTTCACTAAAGACAGAAATCAACCTAACTACCATCTTCAAGTAAACATCACAAAAAAAAAAACATGTAAGTTGGACAAAGAAACACATGAAATCTGATTTCTCAATATTAATTTTTAGTGATGAATGTAAAGCTATATTGGATGGACCTGAGGACTGGTATTGAGGTTGAATCCTTTACAGAAATAGTCAACCAAAATGATTTCGAAAAAAATGGTAAGAGGTGGAGTAAGATCTTCAGCTAGTATTGTAGGTTGTAAAATTACAGGTCCCATAAAAGTTAATGAAAGTTTCAAGACAAATGCAGAAAATTATTTGAGTGGTACAGGTCACAATCAAGAAATTTTAAGCTAAAACATATATTCATGCAAGCTAATGTTCTTTTACTTCAGCAAAGCTGACTATTGCTCACCTTGCTAAAAAATGGTTTCAAAAACATTTAATCTAGACATTAATCTAGTAAAAAACTTGTCCATCATTAAAAGAGATGTATATGAGAATATTTTATGTATATATATATATATATATATATATATATATATTTGACACGGTAGTAAAGGAAAGTGGAAAGAAAGAACTAACCATTACTTGCAAGAAAATAGAATATATTGTTAGCAAGAGGTAAAAACAAAGATGTGAGCCAAGAATGAGAGATGTCAAAATCAAACAAGTATAAATGGGAGGTGATTTAACAGATGTCAGAAAATGTGACATCAAAATCCAAAGGCACATTGAAATAGCAAAATAAGCTTTACAAAAGCTAGAAGTATTAAAAAACAGGGAAATTTCATTAGAAACAAAGAACCCCCCCCCCCCAGGACTGTTATGTAATATCAATCCTCCCATATGACAGTGAATACAATTTAATCACAAATGAAAAGAAGACTTGAGGCAGTGGAGATGTGGTCCAACAGAGTGATGCTGAGAATACTATGGATAATTCATGTAAGCAACAAGGAAGTTTTAAGGAAAATCAAAACAAAAAGGACACTTACAATCATGAAGAGAGAATTAAAATTTCTGAGAAACATAATGAGAAAAGAAAATCTAGAAAATTAGACACTTACAGACAAGAGGGACAGAGGAAACTGACCTAACGAGCTTGTGTACATGGATGTAAGAAAAGGAGTGGAGATAGTAAAAAGGCAAACACTGCTAAGAGCTATTAAGGATAGGAAGTTGTAGAGAGCCATAATTGCCCAAGTCCTGAATTCCTTCAGGTATATGATATATTGTGTTAATCACAATATGTTTTTATGGTATCTTTTGGATTTATTCATGAATAAGAATCTATGCTAAACTTTGCTAAATAAAACCTGAAACCTCCAAATAAGTTATTGTAAATATCTTTTATAAGTTTAGATATGAACTGAAATTTACAAGGTATACTTACCATATAAATATATCCGGAACAGCATCAGTTGATTAATACCAATTTTATTGTGAAAACATTGACTTAAGCAGCTCAGTGTGTATACATATCTAACAACCTTGGGCAAAGTGTAACAAGCTATGATAGAGTGTAGTACTTATCATGTGATTTCAGATTAAATTAAAACATCCAAAAAGGCTGTGAAACTCAAAGGTAAAATTTGGACAAAATATGTTGAGAGATTAAGTAAAAGTATTAAGATAGTTTAAGGGTAGCATTACAATGGAATGGAGAAATTAAATCTAATAAATTCTAGAAAGATTGGTTAAAAATAAGCTAAATTTGTAATCAAATAAAAAATTAAACTATTCACAAATGTGTAAATATTGGTTCAGTTGATCTTTCAAGTTTTATAAGTGCCATTGGCCACACACACACATATATATATATATATATTAGTTAAATAACAAAAATCTTGGTAATCCGTATGGATAATCCCAAGGAGGATGAAATCCTGAGAACTCAATGTTAAGTCAGAGCAAATGATTTAATTTACAGAAAAGCAGACTACTTTATGGCTCCATTTGTAATAATTTATTTCACCAGAGAATTTTATTTTTCTCTGGATCTTCAGACTTCACTTTCAAAAGGTGAAATGAAAAATGAATTTAAAATTTACACTTGTGACAGGCAGTATTAAGCTTATATAATTTGACATAGAAGGTGGTGAGGAATAGTGTGAGAGATATGGTCGAGTTTAGAGAGGGAAGGGAGAGTTTTAAAATTTATTTTTATATTTCTTTTTATTATAATACTTAATAGTGAGGAAGGAGGGGATAAGGATCAGACATTGACCTATTTAATCTGTCAACTCAACAGAAATGAAATGGGAAAAGGAAAAAGAGAAAAAGGGAAAAAGAATAAAGGGGGGAAGTAAAGAGATAAAAGATGTACATAGGGTTTTTGGAAGGAGAGGGGGTGGTATAGCATTAGCAATTTAGATAAAAACAGATTTTAACGTTTGATAGTAATTTAAATGTTGAAAAACTCCACAAAGAAATTAAATTTAATGCTTGTTAGCAATTTAAATATTCAACTTCTCCACAAATAAATTAGGGATTTAATATAAGTCAAATACTATATTAATAAACAACAATAATAAAAAATAAAAATTTACTAATAGTAATATTCTAATATTGTGAATGACTGTTAAGGTAAAATCTTTATCAGTTAGAATCTAATTCATGAATTTAATTTGTAGCTATTTTTAGATGGGTAATATTTCTCAATTAAAGTTTAGGTTTCAAATCAAGATGGAGTAAGACCTGAAGGTAATAGTAAAAACGTTTACTTTTTTCTCATACAACTCATACATATTTACGTAAGAACACATACATCCATATATATGTACAATTACATGTATGACCATATACACATGTATCGATATACATCGGTATATATGCATATACATATACAAATACTTACATATACATTTACATATTTCCACATGCATCCATCTTTATACACAAGTAAATTTTTTCTTAAATTTTATAGTTAACGTTAGAGGGTGAATTAAGTGTTTAAATTTTAAAAAATATATTTTTAATTTTAATCTTTTTAACATCATGAATAGTGGTTAAGGAGTAACATTTTTTAATTTAAATCTAAGTGATCAATTTAAATTGAGATTATCTCCAGATCAGTAAAATTTCCAATCTTTCAAGTCTAATTAGAAATTATTTAAAGAGAAAGTAAAATTAAAAGGTAATAAAAAAGATTTTCCATCCTTCCATTAGAGCTGAAAACATACACCCATGTATACATATATATGCATACAACTATCCTACACATATATTCATACATATCACATATATAAATTCGTAAATGCACACACACACACACAAATATATATGCAACCCCATATACATGAATCAATATATATATACACATATACCTATCTAAATTTATGAATACACATATATATATATATATATATATATATATATATATATATATATATATTAAAAAGAAGAAAGGTACCGCAAACTTTTTGGGTTGTAATGTGGGTTTTAAAAAATAAAAAATATATATATATATATATATATATATACATACATACATACATACATACATACACACATATACACACACACACACACACACATATACATTTACACATAAATTCACATATCCATATGCAAGTCCATATACACATTTATATACATACAATTATGTACCCGCACACATGTGTGCATACAATCATCCTCATATTTAAATATAAGCCAATATTTACCATCGTATATAGTTTCTTTTTTTTTTATATGTAGTGAGTTAAATTGAGATGATTTCTATGTCTGCATTTAAACATCATCTTATTATGTTGGTTTAATAATTTATCAGGATCTTTATGCTTTATCATTAGGATCTTCTCTATTACAACACCTCTCCATATAAGGACTCTACTAACATAAATTTGTGCACTCTTAAGTATAAGAGTGAATTTATAGATATGCAATAATGATATATATATTTATATATCGAGAACAATATTGGGGAAATTGTATGCAAAGCGAAAAAGTTTACTTGCGACGCGTTTCGTCCTCCAGCACCCCTGTGTGGTGCGCATGTGTAGTCATACCAATGTAACAGATTTAATCCAATGAAGTCTTGAAGGAAGAAACGTGGCACAAGTAAACTTTTGCACTTCATTATATATATGGGATAAGAACAAATGGAGTATAATTCCACTCTCCTTAGCATTTACTTTATAAAAATGGCACAATACAGAGTAGAGCTTAACATTATTTATTATATGAGATTAAAACAAAAACATAGCTACACAATAGCTTTCATGTTTCAGCACTAAAGTTTTGCCTCCTCAGGCAATGGTAAATAACTGGTGAATAAATAATTATTTTTAAATTTCAAAAGCAGAATTTCAAAAAAGAAGAGAACGAGATAACAACAAAACAAATTAAAATAGGGCTTTAACCAATTAATTGTCTGACTAATACTAAGTTCAAAATTAACCTTAAAAAAAATTAAAGAAATGGTAATTATGCTCATAGTAAATGTGGTCTGAAATATAATCCTAGACAAGAAATTAATGCAAACAACAAGCGAGTGGCAAACTTGTATCATAATTATGAAACACTTGAATTGTGTCATGGCGCTTTTTTCTGAGAGACAGTGGTCAACTGACACTACTATAACTATAATGTGTATTCGACAAAATCAAGAACAAACAACATGGCCTTCTTCAGGTGGTTGGAATGTCGAATTGAACCCTTTATTTCGCTCAATTTGACATTCTAACCACCTGAAGAAGGCCGGAGTGTACAATGGCTGAAATGTAATAATTATGGTGACAAAGATGAGGGCAATAGTTCGAATAATGTAAATAATGTACATAATACCTCATCTCAGAAATATACACATTATATATATATATATATTGTATTGCATATATATTTTATTATATATATATATATATATATATATATATATATATATATATATTGTATTGCATATATCCTTCAGCCCCACCCCCTGCAAGGAGCCTCCTACCACCAGAACCACATTCTGCTACCAACGGGCTGACTGGGACTCGTTTCGTGACTTCCTCCGCGATGTCCCCTGGGATGCTGTATTTAAGCTCCCCATTCAAGACTGTGCTTCAGAGGTCTCTTCCTGGGTTAAAGCTGGAATCGATGCCTTCAACCCCTCCAGGAAATTCAAGGTCAAACCGCGCTCCTCCCCCTGGTTCACAGCTACTTGCTCAGCCGCCATTGCCCATAGGAACCACTTCTTCCACCGTTTTCGTAGTGATATGTCTGACTTCAATAGACGTCTATTTACTTCGGCCCATAACGAGTGTAAGCATATCCTCGACGATGCCAAGTCACTATTTGCTGCTCGGATGAAGGAACGTATTGCATCCCGCAAATTTGGCTCCAAAGATTATTGGCGCCTCTGCAAGAGCGTTCTGAACAATAACAAACCCTCCAATAATCCCCTGTTCAATCAGTTTGAGGTCTTGACCTCCTCTGCCGACAAGGCCGAATGCTTTGCTCGGAAGTTTTCTTCCAATTCAATGCTAGACTCTTCCAGGGTACCCTTGCCCGATTTCCCTCCCAGAACCGAGGCCCTTTTGAACAGATTGCACATAACCCCGTCGTCGGTATTGGGCATTATTTCTAACCTAGATCACCACAAGGCTACTGGTGGTGACGCGATACCAGCCATTGTCCTGAAGAAATGCGCGCCTGAACTGGCGCCTGCCCTCTCTAAATTATACAACCACTGCCTCAAGGAGTCTTGTTTTCCTGACTGCTGGAAGTCCTCAACCATTGTTCCTGTCTTTAAGAACTCTGGTGACCCCTCCGACCCTTCCAATTACCATCCTATCAGTCTCCTACCCCTCTTCGGCAAAGTCTTTGAGCCCATTATCAACACCAACATCAGTAGAAGAAAAAGTTCACAAAACAAAAAACAGCAACTGTAATAAACTCATGTGAGATGTAAGCAAATTAAATCTATATTCCTTAAAGGACTTTAACACAACTAAAGCACACCTCTATGTGCCTTTGGTAGCCTTTTCATAACAAACAAGAAATAATGACTTGAAAAACCTTTATAGGATACAGATCCTATATTGTTCTCAAAACTTCAAAAATTAAACAAAACAAAGGCTCCAAGATTAAATTACACAACTAACGTAATTTGATTTGTTCAAAAATATCACATGGCATGTCATCGACTACATCCTCACGTCTGACCTTAATTTGAGCTGATCGAAGGTACAGTTGCGCTAAATATTTTAAAACATTTTCTGGAGCCTACGTGACTTATATAAACAACAAAGAATTAAGAGAAAATAAGATAAATAATTAGTGAATAAAAGTTCAGAGTTCAGGTGGAGACGTTAACTTTTGGCACTTTAATAAAGACAATTTCCAGATCAGAGCAAAAAAGAATCAGACAAGATGTGTAATTTGATAATTGAGAGCATGCTGCCTGAAATGTGATCCAATTAGCATAGATCGAGATATTAGTCCTCATATTTCATAAAATAAAAACAATATTTCTATCAACATTGCTAGATTTTTGTATATTAGTAAGTACTGAATTGTACACAAAATTGTTGTCTGAATTTCTGAGTTGAGCCATTGTTAGACCAGTTTCTTTGTTATATTTCCCACATTTTGGCCACATTACTCTCCAGCCTTTATCATGATTTTCCAGTAATGTCAAATGAAAACCTTTATTATGACATGGTTATGTTGTCCTTACTAGAAAGTTTCAGCAACCATCAATTCTTTCTCATGATGTTACTGTGCCTCTCCATTGAGTCACTGAAATTTTTTGCTGTCCCAGAGATTGAACTAATAAATTTCAGATAACCAAGTGAGTTGTACCTATGCTTTTATCTACTAATCTATTACGCCATGTCACATAGGACCTCCGAGCAACATTTTTTGAAAACCTAATGTACTAAAAGCTACAAAGAACAGGAAATTGTGGAGAATCATGATTGCCAAAGTCCTGAAGGGACATGGCACATAGAAATAGAAGAATAATGTCTTTTATAATTAGTGCTTCTTATGTTTGTGTTTTTGTCTAAGTGTATTGACTAGATTATAAGAACCAAATATGTCCATTAATTCTTTATCCCTACTGTTGTTCCCTGTCTATGCTTTTGACTTCATGTCATAATAATTAATGTCTTCTTTTCATTCCATACATGATCATCCATACTTGATATCAAAACCACTCCATCAATTACAGCTTTCAAACGTTTTAAATCTTTTTTGATGAGGCAGCTAATTTCACCTTTGTATTTTCTATCATAACTGTTTGGATCGTTACTCAAAATCTTGGTTATGTTTCCTTTTAGCGAAAGTTTAACATTAATAAGTGGAATTACATGCCACAATTAATAAAATAAAGACTTCCATTCAACATTGCCAGAAATTTACCAAATACAAAATATTTAAAGAACAAAGTATAGCAACTAAAGTATTGTGACAAACACAGCAAAGATTATGAAACTTAATTTTTTTTAATCATTTCACCCTAAGCAAGGTGGTAATACCATTAGTATGCAGTGGGTTACAAGGAATAAAAGTGAAAGAGTAGACTGAGAATAAGGAGGATTGAAGAAAAAACAAAAGATGAATGAGATTCAAGAAGATAGAAGATGGAGATTGACATTACACTTAAATTTTTGAAGATTGTAGTTATCAAGAAAGAAAGGAAATGGAAAAGAGTTCCACAGATAGGAAGTGCAAGAAAAACTGTTGGAGTAGAAGGGGCAGTTGCATTTAGCTATTTCAACAGTAAAAGGGTGGGACCTAGTTGCCAATCTAGTAGCACACTTTAATTCATACAGTCAAGGCACCAGAGAAAAAAAAAAGCTTGCCAGAGCAGTTGCCCTGAAAATATTTGTAGAAAAGACAGAGGAAATCTACATCATGTTGGTGAGAAAGTGACTGAAGTAGAGATGCCTGGTCAGAATAAATTATATTACAGGCACTTCTTTGCATTTTGTCAAGAATCTCAAGATGTACAGCAGGAAAACCAGACCAGATATGGCAACAGTATTCAATGCAGAGATGAATGGTAGATTTGTAAATGTGTAAGATGGATTCTGACAAGAACATTTTTTTAGCATGACACAGTGACCCAACTTTCCTTGCAGTAGATGAAGCTGTTGATTCAATATACCAGTAATGTCTGTGGAAAACCTGAGGCCAAGAAGGCATAGAGTGTTGCTCTCCTGGCAGACAGAAAAGGTTTTCTGTGGTGGTTAAATGAAAGCAGTTTTGTTTTGGAGGTATTAAAATTTACAAGCCATTTCTTGCCCCAGTTAGCCACAGATTGGAGCTCCTTTTCAAGAGCAGCTGCCAGAAAATTGATCCAAAAGAGACATTTAATAATAATCACAGAATTATATGAAAAAATACTGATGAGCATTCATTGGTTAAAAAATGTTGATAATCATCCCTGGGTCAAAAACAACTAAAAGTAAATGGTACTGAAAAATGCTGGTTCTTTAATAGAATGTCAGTGATTATCAGATTGTTGAATGCTGATTGTAATTTCAAGTAATATTTATTTTAAAAGAATCATATGATAAATACAGTTTTTGTATCCAAACTATAATATACAAAGACAGCTTTTTGAGAAAAGGAGAAACCTGAAATGTGCATATGGCTTGTAAAAACATTTTTAAACATTTGTGAAGTGTTAAGAGGCAATTTGTATCTGAATAATAATCCATCCACATATATAAAATGCAATATTACACATAATATATATATATATATATATATATATATATATATATATATATATATATTATGTGTGTAACACTATTCACAAAATGCACAGATACTACACTGATCTGTTATTTACCTACCTCCTCATGAAGGAGGTTCTTACACATATGTATACACAAATGAAAACTACCCAGTCCCTGCAACCATTATCACATAGATATCATAATACTCTTATCTTTCCCCTTCTCTGCAATATATAGGTGCTGCTGCAGGGATTGTATCCCCAGAGTCATGTTCTGCCTGAAGACAAGAACATGGCATTGTGCCTTGCCCCAAAATAAGAGCACATCTGAGAAAGAGAAATGGATACTATAGTAACATCAGCTTTCAGGATATGGAGCAGCACCTAGGCAAAAGTGCTGGAGAGCAACATCTTGATCTTAAACAGATTGCACAGATACTACACTTTGATCTTAAGCAGAAATTTATCTCATCATTTTTAACAGGTACTATTCTAGTAAATGCTAATAACACAATAATGAGATACTAAACAGACCCATGAAAATTTCATAGTTTTCCTATTTGAAATTTTTGTTATATCTTAATTCTTAAGTTAATGATTGAATAAGCTCATGGCGAGTTCTATGACAAAATATTTGTAGAAATTCCCCTATCACATCGTTAAATATTTGAGCTTAACTTTAACAAAATACTGCAATAACAATCATAAATATGAATGATGGTCCTTATTTTAAGAAGTGGGTACAAATGAAAAGATTTGAAATTAACAACCTTTTACATTTCATTGAAACAGACTACAAACACTTCTATCTTCCCTTCTTTCTTTCATTCATTCATATGTCTTGTTTTTCTATGGAATAGTTCATCATTTATGAGGTATTGGCAGATGTTAAACACTTCTATCTTCCCTTCTTTCTGGCCAAATACCCATCTTACAGACATTTCTCTTAATAACAATTTTAAAATAATTAAGCAATGTTATTTATGATAACTAATTTTATGGTAATTGCCTTACTCGGTTTCCACTGTGCATCTGAAAAATGGTGTTTTATCACGGTTACCCTCACTTCTCTGCCCGAGATCAAAATATAGTATCTGTTCTTATTAGTTTAATCTAATTCTCTCTCCACTTTGTTTCCTTCCTTCTTTCTTTCATTTTTTTCACTGAAACTAAGTAATGTCTTTTCCCTTCTTTACACATGATCAAAATGCAGAATAGTCCATTATTTACGAGGTATTGGCAGGATGTAATGATCATGTGAACTAGCGATGGAAGGGAGAAGTATAATTATAATAGGATTTTATTAAGTGACTTAATTATAAATTAACAATAAAGAATTAAAAATAAATACTCACTTTGTTTGGGTAACTTTGCAAAAAGCGAATTTTTTCATAAAGTTTGACATTGTCTGATCTGAGTTTGTCCGTTTCATTTTGTAATAAAGTTACTTGCTGTTTGAGAACAAGATTTTGAGCCTCTAAGTCCTGGGCCCTGATACGATAACGCTCTCTTTGGCTTTGAACAATAGGAAGAAGCGAAGAGGCTGCAGTCAATGTAGACTTGTCCCCATCATTAACAGGTGGGGTCATCTCTTTCACAAAGTCAGCCATCATTTCAGTAGTTGGGGTGGTTGGTTTAGCCTCAATACCCTCAGCGGTACCCCGAAACATAGATGAGAGAGCATTTACACTTCGTAAATCTTCCTCCAGCTGTGATATCATGCCTTTTTGTTCAGTTATTGTTGAGGCTGCTTCTTTATAATTCTCTTGCAATTTGTTGTACTGCTTCGAAAGCTCACTGTGAGCCATCTTCAGTTGAGTTGTCTCAGCTTGAAGACTTTTGTTTTTTTCCAGAAGCAAAAGTTCAAGAGATTTGGACTGAGATGTTACAAGATCTTCTTCTGAGGACTTGGAAAACTCAATGGATTTCATAACACTTAATTCTCGATAAATTTCATCATAATCTCTTTGTGCCTGCAATTTATCTTCCAGTTGTTGGTATGCTTTACTCTGAGTGTTCAATTCTTCTTCCAGCTTTGTAATTTGAACAGATGAAGAGTCACGTAATTTTGCAAGAGATGCTTGCAAGCGCTGGACATCATCAACAAGTTGAGATATTTCTTTCTCCTTTGCAGACAGCTCCACTTCCAGGTTGGAATGCTTTAAAATGTCAAGTGCTTGCTCCATATCTGGGGCCTTTTGTAAACTTATTGATTCTTGCATATTCTGAGAAGATGCAATCAATTGTTGCTGCATCAACTGCTCCACCTGCATATTGAATAGAAGATGATATTTTAAAAATGGTCTATATATATATATATATATAATTTGTTATGGTTAAACAATATGTATATTAGTCTGTGCATTCATTTTACTTATATAAAATCTGAATAGGATTGTCTATTTAGTTGTTTTTATATTAGAAAATAGCAAAAATAATCTGCAAAAAAATAAATGTTATTTTTAAAAATGGTATATAGTAGTTTTAAAAAGTGGTGCTATATCAAAATGTTTTATTTATTTATTTTTTTAGACCTTTCACTTGACTTTAATACTAACAAAAACTAGCATGTTTAATGTGCTATTCTGTAAAGAAATTTATACATAATAATTAATAACATTGAACGAATAGGCGGGATCAGTGTGCATTTTTTCTGAATGTCAATAAAATATGAATTAATTCAAATTGTTTTCAAATAGTACAAACTAGAAAAAAGACAAATTGTTATATTTTTGATTAAACAACTGAATAAAAAATATTTTCGAATAATAAATAAGAATTGAAACAATGTCGCCATCTCCAAGGCGAAAATACAACCAGAAAAAAGCAATGAAATTTATTTGTGAGATATCATTGTGCGCCAGAAACTGTTTATAAATCAATTGATTAAAAAAATAATTTAATTATCAAAAATTAAACACAATTTCCAATTATGCAAAAAAAATCAGTTCATCAATCCAGTTCAGTATTTTTGAGAACTAAATATGGAAAAAAATAAAGTTTTAAATTTTATAATACAATATCTGAATCATGACTCAGAAATGTAGAAGAAAAAATTAGTGTGCCGGAGTTATTTTAATCTTTTTCATCTTTATTAACTTGACGCTTCGGCTTCCTTGATATAACATACGAATAATACCGTAGGTGACACTCGTGTCAGTTAGCCTTTAGGGCTTAAGTTCTTTTAATATAACGCGCAAGCACACAATAAAAATACCGACTTTCACAATGGAAAACTATCATGCCTTATTTTTGACAAAAAAATGTCTTCCTAGATTTAGCGATGGGAATAATACAGTTCCTAGTTCACAGGCACAGGTATTTAGTGTGATATACACTGGCATCTCACTTGTATTTTTCATTTTTTTTTTTTTTTCGTTTTTGTCACAATACCAGAAATACTTATTACGAACTGAGAATCGAAAATCAATGTTCACGTCACCGAAAGGATAGCCATTAACATTTAATAACATTTTTTAAATGTCACTGGATTCTAAAAGAGTTGTTGACATCAACGTTTTTCAAAGAAAACAAACACATGTACTAGTGACCAATAAAAATAGAGAGAAAATTTTACTCAGTAAAAACTTGAAGTAAACCAACAGTAGACAGTCAAGGTTTTTTTAGACTAAAAAAGTTTAAAATAAATTACATAATCGTTGTCATCTTCAATGTTTTTAATTTGGATTATATATTTTCTTTATGAAAGTCGAGCATTCATTTGATAAAAATTATGTGGAACTGGAACATTATTTCTAAAACTAAGATCACTAAAATAAAAATTCGAATATTTTTCATTACAGTGTTTTGTTTGACGACAAATACAAACAGAATCCCTTTAGTCATTTTTAGTTCGAATATAAAAGGTCAAAAAGGGCGCCTCATCGAAGTGTCATAGTCTGCAAGTTGGAATTGCAGAAGTGAGTTCAATCCTTAAGGTGTCTCATAGCTAATAATAGTTTTGTATCGAAACTAAAGCAAATGACACGAAGTAAAAATCCTAAACTTGTCATTCACATTTTCCATTCAATAAAATTCACATTTTGAAACAAATTTTTTTTTAAAAATACATATTTTTATCAATTTATTTTAAAGAAACTAAAACTAAATAGCTCTTCTTTGAAGTCGATGAACTATTAAATTAAATAGGCCAAACAAAATCAATCAGTTGTTTTTTTTTTACTTTACTTTTGTTTCGAAGCCGGTAACTAATTTATTTACTCATTTCATATATAAAAAATAAATTGAATATATTGTTTAGAAGAGAGAGCCGAGTTCGAATTCCAGTCTGGTCAGTCATATTCACTTTTTATCTCCTCTTACAAGCTAAAAAGGTTTTTAAACTTTAGGATTTGTATCTGGAAAATCATAGTTATTCTAAAAATCAACTTTTATGCAATATTCACGCGAAAGAAAAAAATGAACTATTCTGTTTCAGCTTTTTAAATAACTCACGGTGACAAAAAGGGTTGGTAAACACTAAACAGTAAACACTAAAAAAAAAAAAACAAATCAATAAAATCAGCTAGTAACTTTGAACTTCAGTAATTAGCGCTTAGAAAATATTTATTTTCGAATGAAAGTTGACAGCAACATCCAAGGATAAAAAAAAAAAACAACTTTCAAGTCTTTTTTTTTAAGTTATTGGATTACGACTGATCTGCCACAAACTGTCGGGTTTTTTAACGCTTCATTTGCAGTTGTATGTTTTTAACTGTCTGAAGCGAATCACACAGAAGATAAACATTGGCTACAGTTTTCCTGTGTATTGTCTTTTTTGCGAATGAGTAATTTTTTATTCAATGAAAATGCACACAAAAACATAATTTTATGAAAAAAAAAATCTTTTACACTAACTCAACCACAACTTTTTTTTTTTTTCAAATTCTGCATCTCTAAACATTTTTTCTGGATTATTAACCTTGCAACACACTTTCATAACAAATACCTATATTTCCTTGAATTAGTATTATTATTCGGCAATAATCACAACAAACACTATCACTCGTAAGTCGTCGTAAAATAACAATAACATTAACAAAAAATACTTCAAAGCCAACGCTCCTTTTTTTTTACTACATTGACAAATCAAATTGAGACTGTGTAAACAAAACAATTGCTTTTTTAATATAAGGAAGTCTTTTTTTAATTATAGGTGGCGAATTCATTAATTTTATTAAACTTTCATAAAAATACAACACTATTTGTGTAAGCATAAAATATTGCATGAAAAAAAAAATTACTTTAATTGTTTTGTTGACAACAACAAAGCAATTATGTCGTAGTTACGTTAATAATCTTTTTTTTTTAAACTTTGACAGTTACAAAAAGTAAAAAAAATACACACACAAACTGTAAATTTAATATTCATTATTAGGTTTTTAACTTAGGATGGTACAGGGCCATAAATGTGAGGTACCTAAGAACTAAATAATAAACACACATTATGTTCTACGAGACTAGCTCGCTGCGTTACGACAAAGCACATAAAACGTCTTACTAGGGTTTGTCATATTTCTTTTTTAAGCGTCAACTCAAATTGCTTTTTACTTTTAAGCATAATTGTCAACTGATGTATGCAACAACTAATAAATAAGTGAATAATTACAATCACAGAAATGGCTTTGTTTCGTTAGATTTTGAAGTTCTGGTTTATTTATTTATTTACCTGACGTTCAGCAGCTGCTGCTCTTTCGTTGGCTCTCTCCAGGTCAGCCATAATCATTTCTGTTTCGTCAGATTTGGCCATTGTTGCTTCATCGTATTTTGCTTTCACATCAAACAACTCCGACTGAACTGATTCAAGGGCACTGTGTAAAGTGGACACTTTTTGTTCTGCTTCGCCCAATTTCTTAGCTACAGACATTTGAGTCTCTTGTAACTGACGCTCTTTTTCGGCAAAAACTTTCTGAACTTCCTTTTCCTTCTCTTTTGCCCGGGCATCAGCTGTGGCTTCCATCCGATCTTCGTATTCTTTTAACTTCTCTCTCAGCTGTTTAATGGTCACTTCTTGATTCTTGACTTCAGCAAATTCATGATTATAATCATCTAATGTCTCCCTTAATTGCTTATTTTCAATCTCCAAGTCCTGCACTTTCTGTGCTTTTTTCTGTATGTTTAGTGCATGTTCCAGGAATGGTACAGGGTCAGGCATGTCAATGAGTTTCTTATAAACAGATAAAAAGGACGTTTCGACAAACTTACTCCGTTTGGAGAGGGCATCAACTTCGCTCTGAAAACTACGTAACAGTGGGGCTACAACTTTCCGTACATCTTCCGGTGTGTTCTTTTTAAAATCACGGCTTTGATCCACTAATTTTTTACGCGAAAGGTCACTTTCATCTTGTCGGTTAGCGATTTCAGTAGCAGTAGTATCGAGATTCTTCTGTAAATCTTGCAAATCGAAATTTTTCCAGTACTGACACATCGACTGTATACTGGCAGCCATCTTGAACAGTGGACGTGTTTACTTCCCGAACCGGTGTAAATGGAATCACATTCCCTTTGTACACCTCATTAAACTGCATTATTGTCGTCAGATAAAAACTTGGAAACACGTGTGTAAGTGTACAATACATGCTTATCTAACAAGTTAAGCCTGTTTATATCAAAAAAATATTTCCAAACACATTATTTTCAAATGAAAAAAAAAAATCAGTGTTTTGAAAAAGCTAGCCGACATTTTGAGAAATAATAACCCAGTCCAGTTGTTTTAGTTTTCTATTCACATGAAAATTTTGCGGTTATTGCACTCAATCAGTAGCTTGTCAAGTTTGAAAATAAATCGATTCTTTAACTTGCCACTTATTACTTATATTCCTGCTGTAGTTTAAACGAAAAAAGTAACAATTGTTTAATTTTTGATTTTTTGATTTTTAAAAGAAATTATCATATTTCTTGCATTTATTTTAAAATGAAATGCTTCTATTTAAAACAAAATAAAAATGTTTCAAAGATATTGAAGACAAAATTAATAATAGTCCCAAATAAATATATTAATACACAGGACCATACTGCCGATTTTGTTCTCGGCTTCTTCATAGCAAAGTAAACAAAACCACTCAAAGCAGAGAATCTTAAAATTACTGGATAACAACCAAAATATACTGTTCACAGAAATAAAAAAATTACATGCATAATTGCTCCATCAAGCAGTAACAAAACGATTTACTTACATTAATAATTTTGTCAGTAATGTATCATTCACTGATAACAAACTTCTTTTCTTTTTTCAACCTTTTTTCTTTTTTTTTTTTTGCAATGCAAAACTTGTATTATTAAAATCTTTTAAACAGTCAATTTCTTCAGATACTTTTCTCCACAATTCCTTTTTTCTTCAGATACATTTCTTTTTCTTCTCCAGAAATTCTTTTTCTCTTTCTTAGGAGCTGAAAGCGAAAATCAGAACATAACGCTTTAACCTAAAAGCTCAAATTTGAAAACAAATATCTATTTTAAAATATTTTAAAAATCTCATTTTAAATAGAGAAGGAGAATGGGACAGCCTTCCCCACATCGAACGACTCTGCAATAACTCTCCGAGTCAACAATACAAACAAATCAAAGGCAATAATTCCTCTTCTTGGGAATAAAAACACCTCTTCCAAATTTAACTGTCTCTTAGACAAAGTTGAAACATCTCCAAAAGCCGCAAAGTACCTTTGTTAGCTTTAACAAAGGTCTATATTTGCGTCAATACCTCAATAGGCCTTCTTAAGACAAATCAAAATAAAATATAACTTTTCTCAAGCTATATTTAAACAAATTTATAATTTTCTCAAGTTATATTTAAACAAATTTATAACTTTTTCTTTTAAAAGTTATTTTAACAAATTTTAGCTTCGGAATTCTACCGGAGCTAATAAAAAATTTTTTGTATAGACTCGCCCGAAACGAAAAACTCACTACCCTCCTCACATCACTAAATTAAATAAAATCAGATATCTAGCAATTAAAGTTAAAATATTAACTATATTAAAGAAAATAATTCGACACTGTAAGTCGAATATTCGAAGTAACACGTTACTTTACGTGGCAAACTAAATTAGTTGCCCACGGAGCCAGAATAAAGCGTCTTAATCGACCCCCCCAAATTCTCTGACTGAAGAAAATATCTCCTGATCAAAGTGAGATGCCGCCTCCCGTTTCAAACTCCATAAAGAGGCGTCAATAAAAAACCATCGTCTACTTTGCTATCAGATGCGTATCGTTCCAAATTTCAATACATCAAATATTTCTTCACTGAAGTTATTGAAATGTCTACGAATTTCAATATTCTAAAATTTTCCAAATAAAAAAAATTCTCAAAATTTAATGAATGAGATGGCATTCCAATATTCAATATTGTATAATGCGTACAAAATTCTGAGATTTTCATCACTTGTGAGTTATTTCAACGGATTGTCGAATATTTTTATTTTAAGAATCTGGGTAAAAATAAAAAAGTCACATGAAAAAACAGTAAAAAAAGACACAAGAAAAGGTTAGTAGACAGCGGACAAAATCTCTTGTGATCTTTTAGCATCCCGCTACCACTTTCTTATCAATGTTGAATTTTGTACAATTCTATGCAAAAAAAGGATCAAAAGCTTATCCTACAGATTTTCAGGAATATCATCTTCTAAATGGTCAATAAACACACAAGTGGGCGTTGCAATCCGCCCACGTTCAAATATTTTCCAGCGTGTGACCAAATCAAGTTTTCCCGCCATTTTTATGGGAGCCTGTCACGTGATTGCATTAATTATAAATAGCAAACACTAGCTTGCTCGCTCTCTTTTCTCTCTTCTCTTTTCCTACGAAGATGTAATCTTAAAGGATCCCGTCTCGACCATGTTCGGTCAGGCGTTAAAGATATATTCACGCATGCACGTACGTACGAAATTTTCCAAACTACATTACAAACATACAAAACATTTCCAAACAAGCAACAAGAACTTTTTTCTTTGAAATACTTTTCTAAAGCTACAGTTTATTCAGCATTTTTCAGCTTTATAATTCATTCAACTTTTGTGAGCTCAGATAAAAATATTTCAATTTCCTCAGTAAAACTTTAATTCGATCAAAGGGACATAACACCAACAAAATAGTAACCTCTACGCATGTACATCATTACACAAAAATAAATATAAATGTTGTTGTTATAAAAACCGTTTGGTCCTTCTTGTGTTTCATATTTTTGTGGTATCTTGTGTTAAATATAAATCGTGTGGTCATGTTAATAAACAGACATCTACAAATGGTCATATATATTAACATTTCCACAACAATCTTATGCCAAAAGTGGACAAGACCCAAGTCTCATGAATAAATTGAAAATTCAAGGAACTTTTAATTCAAATTTTAATGTCAAATTGAGACTTTCTTCACATGAAGTCGGCTCTTATGGGATACTAGGATACCCTAATTAGGAAACATGTCGAATATGTCACCGTAGCATTGCTAGAAAACGTTTGGATCGATTTTTATGAAGTTCTGTTGCAAATAGAGCGCATTCATAAACTCATGAAGAACTCAACAGAAATAGATGACTTTATAATTATAAATTAATTGTGAATTTTTCCTCTGATTTTATTACCGGACACGAAGAAAACACCTGAAGCGTTGATTTAAAAACAGCAAATTTGGTGATAGTGTGTCTGAATATCTCATTTAATAATAACTAATTTGATAATTAATATAAGATTAATAATCAGTGTAAACATAATAACAATGTTTTTTAATAATAATCATAATTATGCTTGTTCTTCCGTTAGTAATGTTATACTCCGTCGCAATTAGATCTCATTCTGGTTCATTCTGCATGCTGATCGGATGTGGACGCCACGAAGGCACAGAACGAAATAACAAAAGTCGTTTTCTGTGCATTAGGCTCCACGCATCACGTCCGGTCTACGAAGCGAGTACTGGCAGTCGCCAATTGCGAACGTCCCCGCCGGAAAAAGAAATGCCACTGGAGACTACCAGCCCCACTTAAAAGCAAGTCTCTGAGAACAACACCTGCAGTTGCCCACTGGCCGTTACGCAGAGCGCTGCTGCTGTTGCCGACACCATGACCCTAACCGCCATTACTCAACATAGCCGCACCTCTCAACGGCCGTTACCGTTCCCAGGTTATCCAGTTTCGACATGATAACATATCAATCTCGGCAAAAACTAGCCTCGACTCTTAACGCTTACAAACACCTCAGCAACCCACCGCCGTCACCTCGGCATAACAACATGTACGGACATTCCCTTGCAGCCATTACCGCGGCCTCGTTCGACAGAACAGGCTTACCAACCAACGAAACGGCCTACTGCTGGACGTCGATCAACTAATACCTACCGACCAAACCCTGTGACCTCACACCAAACCCACACAAGAATTAGTTCAACTGCCGGCGTTACACTTACACCCGAGCACCATCCTGACGACCGGCTAGTGAACACACACATTCCACCCATCCTTCAATATCTCTGTATGACATGCCAACAATAAACGTTGTTCAAATCTAACCATCGTTATTCCTTTCTCTCGCTACTAAACGCTTAATATAAAAGTAAATTGCGTTATGCACTGTAATGACGTGCATGTAACCTGCTTAGACATTCTTAGTATAGCAGCGGCGGGCAAAGTAAATAAACTTAACCATTGGCCTTGTGTTTACTACCATCTAGCCACAAGAAGGGTAAAACAATTTTTATTTCAGTGTCTATCTCTACCATTACTTTTTTTACAGTAAGGTTCACCCTGTACATGGCCTGGGAGTCACTCTAAGTAGAGGGTTACGTTAAGTGGTAGTTTATATGGATAGGAGGGGAAAATAACGGTTGACGCTAGACTTGAACAGGTTAAGATTGTAGTGATCGGGGAAACATCCTCTTGGGAGTCTTTTCCACTTATGTCATTCTGGTTTGTCTTGTTGGCCTTTTAAATCCGAAAATCAACAGAACTTCAGCGTCTGTAGCGTATTTCTTTCCTCCTCTCCCTCCTTCTCCTCTTACTTCTTCGTGTGGTGTCCTTTCATGAGGTAGGCGATCATGGTTGCCCACAATTTCATGTCTTAGACTCAACTATAATTTATGTACATGTCAAAAGATAAGAATAGTAATAGTGTAGTGGAAAGGTCGGTGAATTTTTAGATAATTAATGAATAAACGGGGTTTATTCAGAAGGCCATGGTAAATTGCGTGTTATTTTTCCACAAACAAATTTAGGAGAAATTGTTCAAACATTTATCATGCAATACAAAACAAGAACAAATAATGACAAACACAATATTTGAACGAGAAACAAATTCAAATTATTATTATACACATCTATATACAAATTATGATTTGTAAATATGTTGAATGTATGAACGGGAAGGTTATAGTTCATGTGTTCGTATCAGGTCGATTGAAACTGTTCTTCGGTCGAGACTAATTGTTCGTACAGAAAATTACATTGTTGCCAAACGACAATTTAACGATTGCTTCAAGGTGTAATGTGTGTGTGCAGGAAAGGGAAAAATAAGTCGTACAAAGTAGCGTACCTTTATGTTGAGTGAGATATTTTTTCCTCGTAGTTGAATGGGAAAATCAACTCTTGTATTATATTAATCTTAGACGTTCATTTCGATGAGTTTGCTTCTATAGAAAAAGGAGTTTTTCTTGTTCTAGAATACAGATTCGCTGAGTTTCAAAAGGTAGCTGTGGCGAGTTGACTTGAAGACATATTTTCGCTGATCGACGAAACGTGCGTTTGTGTCGATTCAAAGATTCGTGCAAAACTACTGAATTTCTAAAGAGAACCGCATCCCTTCCTGTTGCAAAGTTCGCGCCTTGGCGAGAATATGCACTGACCGACCTGATTGGTAGACTTAGCCTCGACGGACCCGATTCGCCAAGACATGATACAGGAATGGTTCATTTAAAATTTTGGGGTGTCAACAGTGTATGGACTATCCCAACAAATACCCCCCGGAGATTTATGGTTGGGTGCAAGCGTTAATATGTATCATAGGACTTAAACTTGGCCGGCCAATGTACGTGCCTGCTGGGTCGAGTGCGTACAGTATCAGTTGACGCGGGTTCCGCAGGTGGTGTTGGCTTTGAATCTTCCAAAATCGTGTCTGGTTGTGGGTCATTTGATGCGTAATTGTCGATGTATGCAGGTTTCAGTCGATCGACGGGGACCGTCTGGCGCTTGCCTGCGACATCGATTATGAAGTATTTGGAGGCTCTCTGCAATACCTGATAAGGACCCGAGTAGTTTGGTGTTAGTGGGCGCTTGACCAAGTCGCATCGAATGAAGACGAAATTTGCTGAATGAAGATCTGTAGGTATATAATATGGCTTAGTACACAACCTTGTGGGTGTGTAGGCAATATCAGCCATTTTCTTTTTAAGATCCGCTACGAATTGAGTCGTCGGTGCAGAAAGTGATGTAGTATGGAATATCTGACCTGGCAGGGCCAGAGAAGTACCAAATACTAAGCCAGCGCTGGTGCATTTCAAATCTTCTTTAACTGTATTCCGCAACGCTAACATAATAAGCGGTAGTTTGTCTACCCACGTTCGTCCATTGTCTACTGCCGTTAATGCGTACTTAAGTTGCCTATGGAAACGTTCGACCAGCCCATTCGTGCATAGGTGGTAGGCTGTGGTGCGTACATGTTTGATTCCAAGCAAGTTTGTGAACTCAGAAAAAAGAGTCGACTGGAATTGAAGTCCTCGGTCAGTCGTAAGAACCGATGGACAACCGAACGTGGATATCCAATGAACGAAAATGGCGAAATTAGTTACCGACTCCGCTGTGATGGATTGAAGTGGTATCGCCATTGGCCATCTCGTGAATCTGTCGATTAACCCCTCGATATTGTCCAAAGGACCGACCAGGTCCACATGAAGGTGAGAGAAACGTCCGTCAGGAGGAAGGAATGACGACAGAGGAGCTTTTGTGTGTTTATTCACCTTGGTGGTTTGACTCCGTATGCACGTGCGGGTCCACTGCTTTATGTCAGTAGCCATACCAGGCCAGACAAATCTGGCTGATATGGTCCGCCACGATGCATTACCACCAGGATGAGATTGGTCATGGAAATGATGGAAAACGTCTCGGTGCATGGAAGGCGGGATGTAGGGACGAGGGTTCCCTGTACTGACATCGCAGTATATCAATCTATCCGTGAATGGTAGAGGACGTTTTTCCAAGCGTAACGATGTGTCCGTCTTCACTGTTCGAAGAGTATCGTCTTGTTCTTGCTCATCCGCCAGAGCATCGAAATTCAAGGTATGGGTTTGGATTGAATTCAAACCAGACCGGGAAAGAGTGTCTGCGACAGTGTTGCTACTGCCTTTGATGTATAATGGATATCAGAAGTAAATTGTGATATGTAATAGAGATATCTGATATCTCGTGGATTGTGCTTGTCCGCTTTAGCGCGTATACCAGGTGTTTGTGATCTGTATAAACCGTGAATTCACGTCCCTCAAGGATATGCCTATAATGGCGAATTGCCAAGTAGATAGCAAGCAGTTCCCTCGAAAATGCACTATACTTCTGCTGGGCGTTATTCAGTTTGATGGAGACAAATGACAATGGAAAAACCGCGCCAATCGTATCGGAAGAGGCGTCTGTCGTCAGCTTAGCGTCGAGAGAAGAGTTCACATATGACAGTTTCAAAAAGTTTTTTAGAGATTGCTTGGCCTGTTCGAAACCAACTTCCCTGAAGGAAACCAGTCTTACCGGACCCGACGCCGATACAACAGACTTCTCCAAAGTACACTTGTTGCGGGGCCGATAAGGATGTCGCCCCCGCAAGCGAAGAAAAGGTGAGAAACAGCCAAGACAATGAGAGGATAAAGGCGGAGGTTTATGGAACAATCAATGTCGAATTTATTTTGTTCAAAGTGTACAAGAGTGTACTCTGGAGAAATGTATTGGATTCAGTGTTGGGTCCAATATAACCGGTTTCCTTCAGGGGAAGTTGATTCGGTTGAGACGAGTGTAGGGTTTGGTCGGCGGCGATAGCAGGTCGACTGCCGGATCGGATAGTTTGACAAAAGCTGGTTGGTCGAAATCGTTGAATCGGTTAGGACGAAATCCCTAAACAGGGCCGAGTTAGAAAGGTGATACAACTTCCCACCGCGAAGACGGGGTCGCGCCGAAGTGTATCCCTTGACGAAGGCGATAGTCCCTAAACAGGGCCGAGTCGGAGTAGTGATACGACTTCCAACCACGGAGACGGGATTCGCGCCGATGTGTATCACTTGACGAAAGCGATAGTTCCTAAACAGGGCCGAGTCAGAGCGTGTTACGACTTCCCAGGCGGATCAACCGCGGTGACGGGATCGCGCCGAAGTGTAACAGTAGACGAAGGCGGAGTCCCTAAACAGGGCCGAGTCAGAGCGGTGTTACGATTTCCAGGGCGGATCACCGCGCCGAAGTGTAACAGTTGAAGCTGGAGTCAGAGAGGAGATACGCCTTCCAGGGCGGGTCGACCGCGGAGACGGGATCACGCCGAAGAGTATTCTCTCGACAAAGCACCGGAAGCTCACAAAGGTAGCGTACTACACTTTGATCCTGGTATTTACTTGACCCCCCACTGAGTCAGGTTGTGACACAAGGTCGATTTTTAACGTGGGGAGAGAGGGGGAGACCCGAGTGTTTCCACACGGGCCGCTGGACTTTGCTTGTCCAAGCTGGTCTAGGCCGGAGCCGGTCCAAGCTAGTCGTAGCCATGATACCACCAGCGCAGGGACGTATCCCTACACCAGACAAGTATCAAGTGAAGCTCTCAGCCAGAAGGCCGACCAAGCGAGCGATCTGCGAAAGGCCACCAGGCCGAGCAGCTCGGATGTGGACGAAAAAAAAGGGGCTAACGCTAATGATATGTGAAACGATTTGTTCAAGTACTCCCTGGCTAGAGGGAGTAGAAAACCGTAGATATTAAATTAATCCCTTGTTGTTCGATGTTTGAAAAAGGCGCTGTCTAATCCGATGTTTACTAGGTACGGTTTGGACTTAACTATATTGGCCAGTTGTCCAGTTTTTTGCATGCTGCATGACTTAAATCAGTGAGATCAGGGTTTTGTGATGGTCAAGGTCATTTTACTAGGAAGCGGCTAATGGTGACCGCGATATACTCTTGTACACTTTGGATAAATAAATTCGACGTTTATTGTTTCATAAACCTCCGCCTTTGTCCTCTCATTGTCTTAGCTGTTCCATCACCTTTTCTTCGCTTGCGGCGGCGACATCCTTATCGGCCCCGCAACACATATTTTCGCTGATCGACGAAACGTGCATTTGTGTCGATTCAAAGATTCGTGCAAAACTACTGAATTTCTAAAGAGAACCGCGTTCCTTCCTATTGCAAAGTTCGTGCCTTGGCGAGAATATGCACCGACCGACCTGATTGGTAGACATAGCCTCGACGGATCCGATTCGCCAAGACATGATACAGGAATGGTTCATTAAAAATTTTGGGGTGTCAACAGTGTATGGACTATCCCAACAATAGTTAGACTAGAGAGGCGTGAAATATAAGCCACCTTTGCCAGTTGGTGATAATTCCTTAAATCCCTTTCTCTTCCAGACTCCTATTTTTTTTCTTGCCTCTTAGGACCGAGGCCATAACACTGATGCAATAAACGACCAAATCAATTTATCCGTAAAACATCGTTTCACTTTTCTATGTGTATTCACTGAATGAATAAACTGTTGTCTGATCCTAGTTTCTGCAAATATGTAAAAATATGTTTTCCCTCAAATATACATGCCTTTGTATCCACCTACAGTGTAGGTACCACCACAGATTCGCTATAAAAAATTTTAAAAATAGTATACCATTGTTGGGATTGCTATGAATTAGTGTGTAATCAGAAGGGTTTTAGGTTTGTGATAATAAACGTGAAAAGCATGTTCTTCATATTAATCACAACAATTTAAGCGTAGACAATACAAATTGAATAAATCTCAAAGGCAATATTGAACCAAGAAAACAAAGGTAGTCGTGAATTCAATTAGAAACAAACATTGAATATTTATGTACAAATAAATTATAATACAATTTTGGAAAAAGTTGTGTTTCAGTTGAATACTTGAATGTTTGAAGAAAAGTTGAATTAAGTATTTTATGAACTCAAAGTTCATGAATGTTCTTTTGTTTAGGAAAAGTGTTCACATAAAAATTCAAGGAAAATTTATCGAGAGATAAATTTTAAAGTAATGTAGTTGCGAGATTTTTGCTGAATTTTGTATGTCCTTGTTTTGGCAGAGTTATCCACCTTGGACTGTATTTTATATATTAATGCTTAAGTAGTAGTTTCTGTTTAGTAGTGTAGATAACACTTTTTTAGAAACGTACAAAGATTTCAGAAAGAGAGAGAGAAAGAAAGAGCTTGAAGGTTGAGTCAGGTGTTGACGCGCGAAAAGTCCTTTAAGTCAAGATGTAGACGCGCGTGGATCTCTGTAGAAATCTCTCTGAGAGTGAAATGCTGACTTTACTTATTAGTAGCGAAAGTTCTTTTACGTCTGACTGCGTTAGTCAAAGACGGGAGTTCCTTGAAGGTTACATTTTGGTAACTGTGTTGAGCGGTCGAAATTGGTTTGCTATCTGCTTTGCTCGGCTCTGCTTTGGAATGCTCCTTTGGAATGCTCAAGGTGACACGTGTTACTCCGGTTTATATACGGTCAAAGAGGCTCCAGGAATAATGGCGCGAAACATAATCGTGCGCGTGGGAGCGATCTGATTGGTCGAAACTGACCAATCAGCAAGCCGGATTTACGGTGATTGACCAATGGATGTAAGAAGAGTGCATTTCCAGCGGAGGGTAGACTGACTGTCGTGGACGAGTCTATACCATGATGAAAAAATACCCCAAACTTAATACAAAAATCCTTCTTGAAGCTGTTAAGAGGAAAGACCAAAGGATTTGTGGAGGACTTGTTATGTCGGGTCATATAGTTAAAAAAAAGAATAAATTTGGGCTGCGTGTTCAAAGGCATGTACCCAGATCCTCAACACATTTCTTAAACGAAAATAAACAGAAAAGCATAGAACAATACTGGGAAAAGACAAAGGCGTTTATATTGAATAACAATCAATTTTCATTTATATTGTATGAAGATTACAACATTGTAATAAGCGTGGATTTTTTATTGAAATCTTGTATTGTTTGTTAGTTTGATTAATGTTTAAAACTGTGTGTATGAATGATGCTTGTGAGTTTAACTGAGCGGTTAAGTGTTGCAAAATTTGTGATGAAAATTTCACAAACTAGAGAATGTATTAAACTGTTGATAAGAAAATTAAACAATTTTGTGTCAAATAATAAATTCACATTAAATTTGTGTAAATTTAGTTCGAATAAAATTGTTTTCCTTTGACTGAAGACTTGAAGTTGGAATGTTCGTGAAAGTTCGG
Source organism: Acanthosepion esculentum (assembly GCA_964036315.1). Lineage (NCBI taxonomy): Eukaryota > Metazoa > Mollusca > Cephalopoda > Sepiida > Sepiidae > Acanthosepion > Acanthosepion esculentum. Next base: position 84,053,286 of record OZ038491.1, read on the forward strand.
AAGATGATTTCGTTGTCGAAATGTTCTTTGCTTTGAATGAAGTTGCAGTGTTTATTCACTAGTAGGAATGATTATGAGATGCTGGGTGAATGTATTGATGAGTGAGTGAAATTTATGGAAGTTTGTTATATGTTCGCAAGTAACTTTGAAGTGACATAGGCTCATGTAGCAAATAATTTGAAGTTACAACGCTCACTGGCCTAGTTAGTGTTATTTATTTGGGTAAGAAGCTCCAGAGAAATTGGTGCTAAAAATTTTAACTTGATCACGCAATGGAAAAAAATTGTGCGTGGGTGGATAGCAACGCCCACTTGCATGTTTGTTGACCAATTAGAACTCGAATATTCAAATGCGAAGTTGGATCTGTTCAAAACATCGCTGTGATCTATAATTGAACAAGCTATTTTTAGTAATTCGTAAAGATGTAGATTTAGAATTCTACAGATTTTTTTAATTAATTAAATTATATTTTTTATCCTTTTCAGAACGTTTAAAAATTTGGTTAAAAATCTTTTCTTTCTTTTTTTTTTTTTTTTTTTTTTTGCGTCAGCGGGGGTACCAAAGATTAGTTTAGAAAATTTTAGCGTCTTTTTTTCGATTTGGAAATTTTTTAAAAATTCAAGTAATTGTCGGATTTTAATGAAACTTTCAGGACTTATCCAGAAATGAATTAAATTTTTTTAGCAATGTTTCTGTTTTTGAAAATCCCGGTAAAAACATTTTTTTTAATCTTTCCTCTCCCCCACTTATTTAATTTTATGAAATTTCGAGAAATTAATTTTTTGTACCGCTTGATTTTTTTTTCCTTCGTAAAACAGGACCTCAAGTGACCGAAAATCTGCACCGAATCGTAAAATAAAAGATGCAATAAAACTAAGACATTATTATTTAATTAGAAAATCTTTTAATTGCTTTTATGAATAAGATATATTATGGATACTATTGTGACATTGTCTTAAGAAAAATATTTTTCGATGAATAATGATTAATGAATGAATTTTTACAAGAATTCTTTTCATTCTAAAAAAAATTAATTGGAATATTTTATAAAGTTTTAAATCTTTTAAAAATCTGTATTAATTTGTACCGGTTGGGTGATATTTACTATTCATAAATGGAAAAGCTTACTACAATTCTGCAAATACCAGTATTTTAAAAAGAATTTATTTTTTTATTTGTGTATAAACGTGTCGATTTTCTTCATAAATACGGACATACATACACGACATTATCAGAAAATAAGAGCAATAACTATATTAAATTTAAAGCCAAAGTACCTAAAATTCAATAAAACATTAGATTACAGAGAATACTTTCCTAAATTTTTAAGATTACTGGGTAGTTCAAAATTTAAAAAGTTATATTCCTTAAGTAATTCTTACAGATATGTCCATCATAGAAAGAATAATTAAATTTACGTCTGTCAGTCAAGCTGTAACAACTTAAACACTTACGCCGCCTTTTTAAACTTAAAGTAAGTAATATTTGTTTAAAAATCAGATTAATTAAACTTTAAATCAGTTAATATTCCTCAAGTAGACTTTCAGAAAAGCGTATTTTATTTTTGAAAGATTTTCTTATAAGGAGAATTATATTGTGATGACAGATGGCTAAAAAATATAGCGCTCTAAAATCGGCGATTTCAAAATGAAAACTCCTTCCAGTCAAGTTAGTTTAGTTTTGAAAGACAGCAAAGTTTTACTTATTGGGAATATTGAAATTTAAAATCTATTAGCTTGAAATTAAAACTAAAATAAAAGCTTCAAAAAAGATTTTCCATTTTTAATTAATTTTTTAAAGCCTTAAGTATCGCGTTTTTGTGGAAAGTGTTACCAAATATGTTAATTTGAGCAAAATGAAATGTAAAAATTTAGATTAAAAAATTGGAACTTATTTCACCAAGAACATATTTGAGTATACACCTTACGCATGTAGGAAAGGTGTTACTGTTGTGTTGGGGCACCTCCACGAGAGCTATGGCCTCTGTATCATTTGTAATTATTCGCAATTTCAGTTCTAGTTTTTGTATGCAAGGTAAAAAAACTCGTTTTCCTTTTGACTATCGATTTGAAGTTACGGGGAAACATGCGAATCGCAAAAAGCCTAAACACGAACAAACACAGAAACTCATTGCCAAACATCGTAAGTATTATTACCACTCTTTTGTATTGTATTATTCGTTATCGAATATTTTTTGTTTTTTTTTTACTAATGCTTTCAGTATAACATTTTAACCTGCTCCATCGAAAATTATGAGTATTTCCTTTTTTTTGAATTTTGGTATAACACCGCATAGGTCCTTTCTTCTTTATCGCTATCAAAATTTGGTTGGTCATTGTTTTGACTTTTGATGTATTTAGGACGAATCTGCGTTACTGAATAAACTTTTGTTTGTTGTTCACTTTAGGAACAATTATAAATTTTGGTGTCAAGAAAGATATGAGCAAGAATTATTTCTCAAGGACTCGCTATAATGTTATATAACATGACAGAATTTTAAAAATGATTCATAAAAGTAAAACCATAAAATTTTTTATTCGAATGAAAGACAGCGGCCGTTTTTAAAGTTTCGGAAAATTAAATGTAACTATGTAAAATGTTTGTCTCTGAAAAAAAATAATTTTCTGTTACTTGGAGCAATAAAATTAATTTCAGTTTCCCCGTATTCGGTTGAATGTTTTCATTTTATTTCCAAATTTAATTTGAATACATTCACTTTTTTAGTTAGTCTCAATATGTTGCCTACCTGAATTTGTTTCAAAAGGTTATAAAGGGAAGATAACCAAAATTGTTAACTCGTCTTGCTTGACATCTACGTAAAGTTTTACCTAAAATAAAATTTTTGTTGCTTTTTTGTTTGTTTTTATAGACATTATGTTAAAAATATGAGTTTTTTTAATTTAATTTCTTCTTAATGTTTTAAAAGTTTACCGGTCTGATTGAACTATTCTTTAGTACAGGACTAAAAAAAAGCATTCGGCCTGTCAGATGATTTTTTTAAATGCAAACCGCTATAGCACCACAAACCTTTAAAAAGAATTTCTCAGTTGCATAAATAGTAGTAAATGCATAAAATATGAAAATAATTTGTCATATATTTGTGTTGTCTGTTCACAAAATGTGCCCAATAAGCAAATAAATGTACAAATAACGTGCACATGTATCATTACACTTTTTTCAATTAAAAAGGAAACAACTCTCTAACACTCAATAGCTCATCTTCTTCTATATAATAATTGTGAATGTCACTGTGTCACACTTTTTCAACTTTACTCCTAGAGGCCGTAGCCCAACATATCATACCATTTTGGGATCAGGCTGGCTCGGTGAGCAAATTAAAAACATTCCAAGCTGGATCCAGACTCAAAATCCTGAAATTTTGGATTCCCAAGTTTTCATTACTCATTACTGCGATTGTTTTTTGTGTTTTATTTTTTTTTTTTTTGCGATTGTTTTTGGACAATAACAGTTTTTATAACTTGAAAATAAATTTGGAATAATCAAAATTAATTGCAAAATCCAGCAAAAGTCACCCATGAAATAATAATAATTGTTTGTATGGAAAGTAAAGACCTACGTGTCACCCTACACCCTCCTTGGTTGAATAAGACGTCCAATACACACAGCTGATCGATGGGAGTGATCACTTCAATCCAGCTCCAGCCTTATCCCAAGTTGTGATTTGCTTTGATCATAAGGCGGCCAAGATCAAATCTTTGTCAGTATCCACATATTGGACTGGTCTAGGTAGGATGAAGACAAAGAAGAAAATAACACTTGAATAAAAAAAAAAAAATACTAGTTTTATATAAGGTCCAGTGTACAACAGTTGGTTTACAGTCTAAGAATTTGCATGCAGACAATTATCGGCCCAACCCTCTTCTAAGTTGGATGTGACACTTTGTTAACTTGGTAAAGTTCATTTTGATGACTTGGTAAAGTTTGACACAAGGCTCATGTTGGAAGTTCTCGTTGGCAGATAATCACGTGGATTGTCTTGCATCTGATGGCTGGAACGATCTCTGCTTTCTTGCTTCAAGACATTCATATTTATTGACATTCACCTAAACCAGCATGAGGCATGAAGCAGTTTAGAATTCACTATTTCCTCCACCTGTCATCTTCACTATTTTAGGTCCTGAGAATTAAATTACTTCTTAATTTTGGGGATCTCCCTTCTTCCACAGGTGATGGTTGCAGGCATTACTCTGCCTAATAACTGCCACTTCTTCTTATTACCATCTCCTACTAATGCTCCTAACTGGGCGTGGGTAGCTCCTCCACGTTCCTTGGTGTCTCATCTGCATCTACCCTTCAGCCACTCTCCAATTAAAGGTTGTTGACTGCCTCAAGGCAAAGACAAAAGAAAGATTAATTCTAACTTTATTATTTACGCAGAAATAAAAGCTTTCCCCTATGTGTTTCATTGTCCCAAACTGACACACAATCAATTTTAAGTGCAAAAAAAAAAATCTTTCCATGTCATCCATTGTCCAAGACTGGCACACAGTCCTAGCTGGCTGTCTACACTTTTTAGGGCTAATCTGGGGTCACTCTGAAAGAGAATTATTATCTCCGAATTATGATTTTAAATCTTATTCAATTTTCTCTTTGCCCTTTGCATAGAACGTATTTTTAACTGTGTCATCAACCAATGTCAACAGATCTTGCCATATGACCTGTCATAGTTGAATGTCATTCTCTCTGCCAGCCATCTGATTCTTGGTCCTTTTGAAAATCAAAATCTTCCATCAATCCCACAGGGTTTTATTGGTATATTGTTTGGGCTATTCATTAACCCTTGTTTATTATTTACTAGTAACAAATAGTGTCACATACGTACATCAGATTGTCTTTAAATAAAGTACAGGCAAAAGAATTATCATTGAACTTTTAAAAGGTAAGCTTATATATTAATGCAATCAATTTTGATTTCTTCTGTAGTTTTATTGTTGACTATCACATCTACTCCTCCCTACCTATTGTGATGAAGGCCTAATCAAGAGCCCTCTGCAGGAGCTAGCTTAAATGCTACCCTATGGGCAGCTTTTAAGCTAGTTGTTAATATTTTTCTTACACTGTCGTTGTGAAACTCATGTTGTTATTGTGATGCGGTCCACTTTACACAGTGTTCATAATGATGCAACCCTCCATGAAAAATGTTTCCAACCCCTGCTCTAGCATTAAACTTACCAGCTTGTCTTAAGAATAGATTGTCTCATGTTGATTACAATTGATTTTACAATTTAAAAAAAAAAATACATTCAGTGCAAGGCAGCAAGAATTTTTATCATGGTTACTATTATGGTCATTAATATAGCATCACGTGTGTGCTTCTAGAGCAAGATACACTGACAATGCCGATCCCTCTCCAGACTGGTTTTGAAGTTTTTTCCAATCTGCCCTTCTAATCCCATAGCTGGAAGGAGATGGATACCTGCCTTTTCTCAGAAGTACATTAGCTCAAAGTGAATGAAAGAACAGAATTTAAATTTGGCATACCTATTCTACTTTCTACACTGATAACCAGTTACACTACCCACTCATCTCAATAATTTAGATCAGATTAAGGTGGTGGAGTGATGACCCTCTGAATTGTAATGCTATGTATTTTCTAATGTGGTCTCTTCTACTCCATTTACTTTTACTGACTTTGTTACTAAGCTTTTTATTAAAAAAGAAAGCCATCTCCAAATATGAAATCAAATCCCAAGAAGTGAGAATCAAAAACATGTGCTATTTTTCTTCCGGGCTCTTTTATACCAAATTCTATACATATATAAGCGAATTTATAAATATAGTCTTCTTTGTTTGGTTTTACTGTGTTTATAAAAAAAAGAAAATGTTGTTAATATTAAATTTTTCATTTACTTTCTTTTCAAAACAATGTCTTTATATTTGCTGTTTGTGTCTTTTGAAAACCAGTAATAATTACTGAAAATTTTCTTTTCAGTGGTTCAGCCCAATGGAGTTATAAATAAAAAAACAGGGAAATTTGTTCTTATAAAAGAAATGATTCCAGAGTTCATTGTACCTGATTTAACAGACTGTGATGTAAATATTTATATAATTTTTTCTTATTTCATGTGGATTTTCATTTTATATTATTTGGTGTTCATTTTTTTCTCTATATTTTCCAAACAGTTGAATTTAACTAGGAACAAGTTAATCATGATACATTAAGGATCAATGTGTAGCATCATAATGGCTATATTAAATGAATTAATCCAAATTATTTTTCATAAAAAGGAACAACATCAATTATAGAAGTGGGCTTATGTTCACACATAACTATTAAGGATGAATTTTCAGACCTCATCCAATTCAGCAGATAATATTAAGAACAGATTTTAGTGTATTTGCCAGTAAGCATTTAATATTACTGAAACATGTAGTTACAATATAGAAAGTCTTGCACAACTAGGACTGCAGAAAAATATTTTTAAGCAATTATTGAAAGTGTATGTCATAATACCATCAAATACAGTAACTATGTCTCTCATGAAAGAACTTAATTTAGTGTATGACTTTTGCAAATAATACTATCCTTTTGTTAAACTGATAGATATATATGTTCACACACATGCATACATATATATAATATACAAAGAATAATGTTAGGCAACTGAAAAGTAGAAAGATACTAGGTAAAATGCTTTGTCCTCTAGAACTTGTATATAAAGTGAGATATAAACATGAGTGTCAGTTATAATTATGTACCAAGAAGAAACACTGAGGATGTGGGAATGCTAAATTTAAAATCTTCAAGTTCATTATTTTTTTTTTTCTCATAAGATGTGTCTGGGCACATAATCTAGCCAATCTTATTAAGTTTCCCTACACTATTATTTTTGTTTTTAAGTATCCCACTTTGTGATAACAGAAGGTTTGCTAATAAAAGTGAAATGTTGCAAGAACCTGGATGCAAATACACAGTGGTTGTTTTAGCAATTAGTGCACTTTCTATGCATTTTCACCTTAATAAATTGCTTTCACTTTTAATTAAAGTAGCTTTTTTTACAGTTGAAATTTTGGTCAGACTCATTATGATGAGTGATCAATGCATTGAGTATTTTTTGTAAAATATCTCTTTTGTGTTTCTATAATCTTTTATTTAAATTCCCTGAGTCCTCGCCAATGTGATCCTTCTGGCTGTCATTACAGGCTATTGAGTAAATTCCTTTTTTCAAGCTTTAGTCTGTTTTATTTTAAAAGTAGTTGTAACAAATTTTCTATTAAGCTTAGATAAATTCTTTTCAGTTGTAATTGTGATAGTTGGTAGGAAGTGTAATGCGTTTTAAGTTTGCCTTATTCATTTATTTTTTTAAATTTAATGAGCTTTCTGTTTTGTGTTGAATATAATAATTAGGTTATTGAAAGAGTTTAAGTGTTTTCAATGTATTTCTTCTTATGTAAATATTGAGGGTTACACGTTCTGAGTTCTCTTAAAAAGAATCCAATAATTATTCTGTATTTTATTTTGTTATGATAATAGAAAATTGAGATCATAGATTTAAGAACAAAACTTAATTCTAGGTAATTACCAATACAGCTCAACATGATACCAAGAAAAGGAAAGGTATTTTTTATTTCTGTTTCATAAGTAAATTCTATTGTACATTCAATTTTGTTTAGCTTATAATACAAGGTCAATGTTATTTTGTGGGTATATATTAATAAAGCATCATCAGTATATTAGAAATATGTTGAATATTTGGGTAAAATACTTGGGAAAGACCAGATCCAAGAAACCATATGAACAGACAAAATAAAACTCCATTAATTCAATTCTTTTTTTTTTATATATATATATAAAGATCATTAGGTGAAATAACATTGTGTGATAAGTCAGCAAATTTTTGTGATTTTTATCTATTGGTAGGGAGAGGTTTATTTTTAATTGTACTATTTTTTTTTTTTTAAATTTAAGCATTTGCTAACATGAATGTTGGCCTAAACTCACCACAAATTTATCTGCTATATTTATTCCCTTTAGCTTTTTTTTAGGTTGCCTGAATTTTTAATCTGTGATGAGCTAAATGTTGCAAGGAGTATTGTCATGGTTTTTACCAGTGTATTGAGTACTACTAATTTATATGATGGGTCACATTGAAATGCCTACTTGTTGTTTTAAGTAGACCTATAAAGTTTGTGTATTTTAGAGTGGTACTCATTGACTTGTCAACATTAACTAAGTTTCTAATTGCTTTGTTAAATTTCTGTGCCTCTGGAATTATTTTATGTTCATCAGTTTTCTCATATGTGTTAGCAAATTGCTTTCTAAATGACACTAAAGGTGAAAATGTATAGAAAGTGCACTGATTGCTATATCATGATAAATTTGCTTCCAAGTGCTTATATTTCACCTTTTTCAGCAGATCTTTTGTTAGCACAATGTAGGATATTTCAAAATAAAGTGATAAAAGTGTAAGGAAACTGGTAGTGGGTTGGTGGGGGCCAATAACATTTTACCTCCACTCGTACATCTATTACTCATTTTGAGTTGGTTAAATTTTCTTTTTCATATTCCTTGATAACATTAAACTTGTATTTCTAATTTTAGATGTTTTAAGGAATATTATCATGTTACAGTTTTTGTGTTATTATTTTATGATGTTTAAAAGAAAACAAGAATATATATTTTTATATAAATGTTAATAATTTGCATATTTTATTATTTTAGATGACTATTATATTTACAAACATTGAATTAAATTCCAAAATTTTAAATCAACTCTACAAAAAATGATATAACTTATTGATGTTTGTCAAAATTTGTTTACACCTATTTTTTCTGATATAAGTTTCTAAAATTTAGTTTGTGAAAATTCTATTTTTTTTTTTGTACAGTTGAAGCCTTATGTATCATACAAAGTACCAGATGTTAGCCAAGCACCATTGACAGCAAAGGATCTGTTTGATGCATGCTATGCCAAGAAAATCATTGAAGAATTCAATAAAGAAAATAAAATGTAACATTCATGTATGTGTTTTTTTTAATATTTGTCAATAGAACTTCTAAACATATTTTTTAATGTTTTTCATTTAAAAGATTAACCAATTTAAAAATAAATCATCTGATTTGATTCTAATAACAACCATTGTCTCTGCTTCCTTTGAATATTTAATATTTGCATCATCTTTCTATGATCCAACGTTATCAAATCAATTTATAATTGATAAAATAATGTAGCTATTTTCTATTTATAGACAATTACTTGTGAAATGGTCATGTGTGATATGCACCCTTATCTGTTTTCATTCTTTAAATTCTTTAAATATATATATATATATATATATATAAACACAATCTGTTTCAAAAGTTTGGAAACCACTACAAACATGAGCCTCAAATAGTGGCAAGAAAATGCCCAATTGTTGCCAATTTGGGAGACAAACTTCAAACTAATGAGAACTGTACTTTGAGTCCACTTGCCATTCTAGAGTCCACAAGTAAACCGAGGATTCAGTCTTGTGCTTGGTTTCACGATAGCAAAGTCATTTGCTTGGATGACAGGGATGTTGGGAATTGTTGGCTATTTCTGCTGCCTGCTTCAATAAATGCATGCTAATTGTGGTTGTTTTTTTTTTTCTTGCTATACAATCTTTTCTTCTAAATTCATTTACATACTAAGAAATAAGTTCTTTTATTTATAATGAAAGAAAATATCAATTTCTCTTTATTTCACAAGGAGCACAAGTGAAAAATACAACATAGAAAAAGAAATTGTCAATCAGTAAAATGTTCCTTTTAATGCCTTGAGTAATCTTTAATTTTTCAGTTCAGCATTAAAATGATTTTTGATACTAATAATCTGACATTTTTTGGCATTTATTTTCATTAAAAACTTTTGTCTAATATTTGAGTTGACAATGTAAACATAAGTTCCAGCATGAATCTATATAACTTGAGGAAAACCAGAAAAGAATTTTAGTTTACCCTGTACTTATTTATTTGTAATGAAAATACAAACAAAAATACAATCTTTTAAAATTACATTTTTCTTTAATAAAAAAAAAAATGGATGTGAGTAGAAAAATTTTTTTTAATTAAATCTAGTGCAAGATTAAACTGGTATTAAAAAAGAATGGGAGAAATCAACCTGTTGCAATGAATTAAGAAATGATCATGGTTCTAAGACTTGAATTCAAATACAAGCCTCTTTGCATTTTTTAATCTCTTGTGAATTTACTAAACTGCAAAAATCTTAGAAATGATTATAGATTATGGTTTTCTTCTTTTGTAAGAGATTTAAGTTAAACTATAGAGAAAAAGAATTATAAATAATGGTTATCTTGTAATGAATGGTGAGCATATTAAAAACTGTTTTCAATTCATTAGTTTTAGTTTTTCTTTCCATTCAACAGAAAAATGAATTACAACTATTTTAATTGTTTAATGCCGTCATGAATGAACAGAGAAATTGTTAAAAAGATTCGTCCTCTTGTTAGAAAATCTACTATATTGTATGAAAGATTTATTTCCTATTAACTTGTATATTTTTAAAATACAGATTGAGGGAACATATTACAAAAGAAAATGTAATGAAAGTACTTTTCTATACTTTTTGTAATATTTTTCATTTTAACTGGTCTGCCAAATGAAAAACTAGGTTTTCTTCAGGATTGAAATAGAGTATTTCATAAAAGTGAGACTTGATTCTTTTATTATAAGTGATCATGATTTCTTTTGAGCACTATAACTTCTGAACTTCTCACAAAAGCCAGTAGAACTTAAACAGCTGTAAATTTATTCAATTTTTCAATACTATCAAGTTTGAAGATATTAGGGGTGAACTAAAACATTGGCCTAACCCAAGTAAGATCTTATCAATTGTCAAAATATCTGAATTTTAGGTGATTTTTGTTCTCTTTCAGGAAATAAAATTTTTTTTTTTTAGAGAAAACTGTCTAGCCTGGAATAAATGATAATCTTAAAGTGCAATCTTTTTTTATATGGCAGATAAGTTAAAACCTTACAGCCAAACTATAATAATTTTTATCTGGTTGTGAATGAAACTTGCAGTTTAGTTTTCCCTTAACTAATTCCACATACCTTTTTGTCAAATGTTGCCTTCAGTTGGTCTCATTGGTAATAGTACTTTTTCACATCAATTGTTTGTTTCCAGGAGTCCATAGTATAGGAATTTCTTAAAATCTGACCATATGTATATCTTTACTGTGAAAGATGAGTATTTAGTAGTCAATGGTGATTCATTTTGCTTGGCCCACAATCTCTTGCATTACATAGTTGTAAAATATCCGCTCTTATCATTATGCATCATTTGTTTCAATCCATTTCAATAAATTTTATTTTTTAATTTTGCTCTTATGTGGAAGCCACACATTAAAGTTACTGACATAACCAATCTGGTAAATTACAGATGTTTTTTCTTTTTTTAGTGTATGTTTTATTTGCACTTTTACCTTTCTTAAAAGCACAATATGCTAAAATGTTTTTTTCTATTTTCAATGTAAAAATCAAATAATACACCGACATTTTTTTAATGCACATTGATATGACAGCCATCAAAATAAAATCAGATGTAAAAACTAAAACCATCTGACTAAGCATTTTTGTTACTCTCCACTTATAATCAAAAGCTGTTACTGTTTAAAAATCTGAAACTGCTGAGAAAATATACACATTAATACGTCTGTATTTGAGTCCCATTAATTTTTTATTTGTCTTTCATCTTATTTTATTTTTTTACATTTATTCTTTCGACTATTAAGCAAGCAGCATGAATTTGGATCAGGTGAAGAGCTGATGAGGTTTAAATTCTCATCTCTTGTCCCTTATAAAGAACAATACTTTACCAATGAAACTATGATAGCTCAACCTGCAAACGTAATTCAAATTCAGTTATTCTTTCTGATTTTAGTTTATTTCCAAAATTTATTCAAATTGGAGTTAAAGGGAGGTAACTTCTAATTAAGTTACCTTCCTTTAACTGTATATTCAGTTTAAAAAATGTCTTTAAAAATATCAACAATCAATGGCTCTGTTTTTAATATGTAAATTGCCATGACTTCTTGGGAAAAAATACAAAGTGATTTTCTACTATTTCCTCTATTGTTTTGAATTCAGAGTTGCTACCTATGGCCCAGAGTGAACCTAAAAACCCATTTAACTTGAGGTAAAATAGATGGATTCATGTTCATTGAATGTATTTTCTCTATTGATAACCATTACACTACCTGCACATTGACATCTTTAGATTCACTCAACATGATGATTTGCCACCCCACTTACTGTCCGATGCACTCATTTTGTCAATTATCCAATGATTTCCTACCCGACCATTGTAACTTTTTATATCTTATTTTTTCTCTCTTGCTAGTGTGTTTCATGGCCAATCAGTTCTCATGAGATTAAAATGGCAAACTTAAGCTTTCATGCTCACAAAAAAAAAAAAAAAAAATGAGGTAGCAAAACAATGTTTTTTCCCATTGAAACTGCTATTCTTTTAACTACCGTCTCTCCTCAACAATGTCTATTGTTTTAAAAAGTGGTGATTAGAATTTTAATAAAACTTAAACATATGTAAGTAAATTTATACATTTTTTATTCTTTAGAATTTAGAACAAAAACCTCACTATTTAATTTACTAGATTATTTAACATTCTACAAACTAATACAATTGTATTAAAACTAATGCAATACTATATTCATCATTTACCAGTTTATAAAGAAATAAATATGGAAACAATTTTTTTTTTTGCTCATAAATTTATAAACATTTACTAACTTATTAAAATATGTGAATTAACTATAAAGAAAACCATATTTACAATTTTATAAAGTCCAAAGCAATTGGCAATTAGCCAACCATTACAATAGTGTAAATAAACAATCTAATATAGTGTTTATTATTTTTGTTGTCAATTCTCAAGAATAAAGGAAATGTATAAATTTCCTTTCATATGTTTAGTTTTATTGAATTTCTAATCATCACTTTTTAAAACAATAAGCATTGCCAAAGTAAAGGTAGTTAAAATAATAGCAGTGTCAATGGAAAAGCCATCCTTTTGACACTTCATTTTTTTTTTTGCAGACACAAAGGTTCAAGTTTGCCATTAAAGTTTAGTGAGTGCAATGAATTCATCATCTGTAAATTTTTGAAAAGGCTAACAAGAAATTTGTCACTAATGATATGAAAGGCTTGTCCAATTCACACTCCTCCCCGGTCTCCTGAACAGGAGTAGAGGTTTATCCCCACTTTTTTTTCCTGTTTAGGATTGGGTTTCCAGTTTCTTCTAAAGTCTACTTCAACTCTATACTTCTACCATCTCCACCTAAATTCTGAAATTTTATTTACTATTTATTTTCTCCCCAATGTTCGCATATCATCTCGTTCATACTCCTCCCTAGTCATTTGGACAGGAGTAGAAGTTTAAACCTTTTTTATCCTGTTTAAGATTGTATTTCCAGTTACTTCTAATGTCTTTTCATTCTCTTTCACTCTTTGTAGTCTCTTGTGTCTTAGTGGCATTTTCACCTTTCTTGGGGTGAATTGATTAAAAATAAAATAAAATTGTACTACTTATTAAGACAAATGTTATTTTAAAAGTTAAAGTTATAAAAGTGACTGCTATTTGGAATGTACGTTTAGTTAAATTGTACATAATTTTAAAATATCAACCATAGTTCTACATTCATGTTCTTATAAAATCTAATATTTTTTCTGCTGGTAAGCGATATTAGATTTTTAATTGTGCAGTACAAGTAACTTATTTATTTTCATCAAATTTCTATGATGTGATTAATATTTTCTTCAATTTAAATGATACAAGATGAATTGCAAAACAAAAGTTGATAATCAGCAAATCTTGAATTTTGTTTTTTCATATCTTAAAAATTAAAAATACTGTAAACAGTCATGTAGAAGAAACTATTTTTGTTTACAGGCCACACCTGATGGTTTGAAGCTGAATCCTTCATAGAAATAGTCAACACAACTTAGAAGACAACAAAGGGAGATAGAATAATGTTTTGGGACAAGTGCAGCTGTAAATTTCTCACTAAAAATTACTGTTGATAAATCAGTTTTATGTACTTTGCCCAACTTATATTTTTCTCTTTGTGATGTTTACTTAAATATAATAATTTACTTACATTCTAGTCTTTAGCAAATATTTTATATTTTTTGTCTCTCAAAATGGTATATTAGCCTTTATTGCTTGTCATTACTAACAAGTTATCTTATTTTTGTGTTTAACACTCACATGATTTGGTAAAGGAAATGATTAAAACTTAAAAGATTTTTATTGGAGCAATATTACATCTTCATCAGCAAAAGAGAAAAAACGTCTTTTCATTTGAATCAATCTTTTACTGCGTCATGTGAAATAATAGGTTATATGGTAATTAAAAAAATATTTTATTTAAATAACAATCAAATTTCAGTAAAAAAAAAAAAAATAACCCCCAAATCACATCATTACTTTCCTACATTAAATTTGGCTGCAGAAATGTGTGTGTGTGTGTGTGTGTTTATATATAATATATATATATATTAAGTTCTGAAAATAAATGTATAAAAATGTTATCCTATATATATATATATATATATATGATAACATTTTTATACATTTATTTTCAAAACTTCCCAAATTTCAAAATGTTCATCTTAAAATATTTGCAAAGTACAATTGAAAAACAATTACCATTATTTTTTAAAGGCTTATAAATATAATTATGACTTGTCTACAAATAAATATATAATATATTTATTTATTTACAAAATAAAAAAATTGTAAAATACTTTCAATATCAGTAAAAGAAGGTAAAAATTACAAAATGAAACATTTTATATAGCATAATTTTTTAACCTCCATTCAAAAAGCCGTTTTTTTGTTTTTTTTTAATTTCATCTCATTTTTAATCATTTAATATCAGTGATGAATATTTGAAATTAATTCTGGATTCTTGCTTAAAAAAACATTCAAAATTGTTCTTTGCTAAATTAATTCAGAAAAATTTCCACCAATACTATTTTGAGAAAATGTTTCATCATATAAAAAAAATATCTTGTTAAAAAATTTTAAGTATAAAATTGTGATTATATGATTCATAGTCGTTTTTGAAGATTGTTTTAGTTGGCAGGTTTTACAACTTTAGGCGCACCACACATCTAAGAATCGTTTGAGTGAAAAAGAAAATTTTTGTAGTAAACTAAACATTTCATTATCAATTTTGAGATGAATTGTTAAACCATTGGGTTCTTTGTACATATTTACATGCAGAATATAAAAAAAAAAAAAAAACAATTTTCTCATAGAAAAATATAATGCATTTCTTTTTTATAAATATCTTTTAAACATAGAAAATGATAATATATATAAATAATATTTACTGCAATCAGAAGTAATTTACTTCATTGCTCCAGTAGGCAAATATATATATATATATATGTATATTTGTGTTCGTCTTGTCTGGTTTTTGCATGTTCCCACATTGAGAGCACCACTCTTGACAGAGAAAAAAACTGGTGTTATATAGCTCTCCCAGTCCCAGACCCACACTGACTATTGGCTAATACCTGACAAGTATCGTTCATATGCAAATTGTCAGCACCACCTATTCTAAGTAGGTTTTCTCTCAACAGCCCATTGTGGAAGGGGACACAACTCCTGGTGCTTACAGCACCGCATACAACAAACTCGGAGTCTTTTATCGGGCTGACCTGATTCACTGTTACAATATTTTCTTAGAAAAAGAAAACATTAAATACTCCTCCATTCAGAAGTATCTGAAAAATCATTGCTTTATTGTGGATGATAACCACAATGGCAAACTGTCCGAGACATGCAAAAATATTTCCTGTTAAAATTGTTGGAAAAGGTTGATAGGTTAATCAACATCTTGCAGACAAGATGGTTGGAAGTCGAACCAGTCAGTAAAAATACCAATTACAGGTTCTCGTAGAGGACTTGGTAAGTGATAGTAGAGAAAAGGAAGAGAACGTGCCAGGAATCCTTTGTAGTAGATCGGTTTGGGATTAGTAGAAAGCAGACCATCAATCATCGCATTGATAACAGGAGAGATATCTGTGGAAAGCATTTCATCTGAATCTGCAATAATAAAAATATTACCATTTCTTAAGAATCAATATTTTGTGATAGATGCAATATACACACAACAAATAGAGAAATGATAATAATATTTGCTAATAAGTTTACTGGGTGCACTGCTATTATTACCTGGTTCCAAATTAGTTTACAAAAATTATGTAAATTGGTATTTGTTTAAAGTATAAAATAGCAAAGTTAACCAAAACTTGAATCAACAGTCAAGCAATAATCTTGTTCTAACAGACACTGTATAAAGTTACTTGATCAATAATATATAGTTGCTGGCAATTTAAAATAATTGAAATTGTATTATAAATTTAATCATGCTCCTCAAGGAATTGTTGAAGCTTTTTTGTGTGTTTTTTTTTTTTAAAATGCACACTTCAAATGGTAATGAAAAAGTCTGACAGAGATTCTAAGATTCTTGGTATAAACATATAAAAATTGACTTTATAAGTTTTAATATAACAGATAAACTTAGCACTTATATACTTATAACTTGAATTGATTTATGAATAGTGATTATACACTAACGGAAAATAAAATTACAACGATTAATATAATATTTGAATTTACTCAAGATTAAATGTACAGGTAATATAGGTGGATTACAGTAAATAATCCCACATAAAGATATAATACATGTACAGGTTCCAAAATAAGGAATGTTTCAACAATATACAGACCCCATATGAATATACTGGATAACTTAGTAGGATGTTAACAGGGGATTGTACTCTCATATGAGTGCATGGCCAAATGGTTAGAATGTTTGCTTTCCAACCATGAGGCCCAAGTTCAAATCTTATGGTTGATTTGTAAGGAAGATGATTTCTTGATGCTATTGGTCTGGGGAGGCAATCCCAGCATGTGACACCTTTGAAAAGTGCCTGAAAACCATACTTTGTGCTTAAAATTGGGTAGACAGAACTGTTTGGAAGCTGTTGATGGTTGTACTAGAACAAAGTAAGAATTCATCATGACTCAAACTGCTCATCATGCCAAGATTATGTATTTGCTCTCTCTCTCTCAAACTAAGATCTAGGCAGCACAGTTGCAGTATAAATCATTGGTCGGAGTTGAACAAATACAAATGTGCCTGAGCAGGTATCTGCGACAAGGATTGGCTACTGACCTAACAGAGGAGTGTATTTGGAAAATAAATAGCTGGCTATCATACTTTCATATACACAAGATCATAGAGATAGCAAATACCATCTGGCAATACATTGTTCTATGCTTCTTGCATCATTTTGACACAATCCAGCAAGTTATAGACCATCTAACAGAACAAGTTAGGCATAGTCTCATCATGTCCTATACACTTTTATTAGAAAGTCATTGAACATCTTGCAGAGGCTGTTGAGTAACATCCGTATGAGTGGTCATTATCTTGCTGGAATAGAACACAGCCATTTTGTTGCAGAAATGGCAGTAGAACAGACCGACCAGTATTCTGGATATATATAGCACTGCTCAACATTTTTCTTCACAAACACCAAGGGTAAGCAAGAATTTTAATTTATGACATCCCATATTATGATGCTAAGTATTGTAGGCGAATACACACTGGAAATTATCACTTCCCAGGTCATTTCATACACTTGCATGAAGGCAAATCCTGCTGTCACTATTGAAGATGACGGCATTATTCAATCGTCTCACAATGTTTCTAGAGATATCCACGAGAGAGAGTTGTGGCATAAACGGAAGCCTGGCTAAACATGTGTCTGTAGCCCTGCAAGTAAACAATTGTTTACATTGTCCCTCTAAGGACCATATTTACTCTGATTTGTGCTGTGGACACTATGCTTGTCTGTTACTGTTGCCTTTAAAATGCAGCAATCTTGACAAGCACCTGTACAAAATCTGGTCTCAGTGATATCCATCTTCAGGGTGTTGTAGTTTTATTTCCCCTCAGGTGAACAAAAAAAATTTTTTTTTTAATATAAATTCCATTTCATATTAATCTGATGTAATAAAAAATGTTTGAAAATTTACCTGTAGCTTTAGATTTAATAAAGAATGAAGATTTTCCAAAATCTTCTTTTACAATATCTGGAGCTTCAGCCCACCATTTTTCAGCCATTTTTGCTTTGTCATAGGCTATGATGCCTATAAAGAAATTCAAAAACAAAAAGTGTGAATATACTGCAAGATAATAATAAAATTATGATCTGATTTTAAACTAGCACTAAATATGATTTCATTTATTTTCTGTCACTCATTAACTTTAAAGGTACCAGTAACACAGGATATGAAAGCAAGGCCAAGAGAAATCCTGGAAGATTGTGAAAGCAAATTCAGCAGACACAAAAGGTTAAGACATGAAAAATATTTTGCATTGTACATTGTTAGATTTTATTATTCAAGTCATTGTTTACAGAATAAAATTATATGAACTAAAGTTGGTAAAATTTTCAGGATATATTTATATGAGTAAAATGAGACCCAGCTTATCTACTCTCATTAATAAAAATGTACAAATAAACAAAGTGAAACAAATTTGCATTTATAAATGATATATAATCCACAGAAGCATATTTGATTAACACAATATCACATACATCTGAATAAATCATTTTATATGTTAATATCCTTGATATTTGATAGCCTGTAACACCATTTCAAATATTGGTTTTATTAACTTTTCTATTGTTTTGATTCTAATATTACTTGCAGCAGTTTTTATTGCTTTCCAAAGATCTTTGCTTGAATATTATTTTCTATTCTCATCTAAATCTCCCTTAATGCTAGACCATATATTTTCTATTGGATTATTATCTGGAGATGGTACAGGCCATTTTAATTTGGGAAGTGCGGACAATAGTAAAAAAGTGTTACTTTGTATTCAAAATATCTATTGTTCAAGAACACAATTCTCAGCATTTATCTTGAAGCATCAACTTTAAAAGGTACCAATAATTTTACTGCCTACAATACTAGTTCTAAAACATTACTCCACCTTCTGCTGTTATCTTCCAAGTTGTGTTGGCTATTTCTATGAAGGACTATCTCAAGCCCAGCCATCAGACCCATTTAATCTAACTACATTCATCATTAAATATCAATTTACATGTACTTTGTCAACAACTTTACACATTTCTCTTTGTGATATTTATTTAAATATTGTAGTTTGGCTAAAGACAGGAAAGTAACCAATGTTCTTAACATTATGCATCTTTTCCCTCTACATGAGCAATATGAGATTCTTCAAATATTTTCTTGCTACTCAATACAAATTTCTTATCATTCTTTTAATTTTTCTCAAATCTCTTTTTGTGACATTCTTAAAGTCATTTTTTCTTGTTCTTATCTCTCCAAAGTTAACAATTTCATTTTTGATTATTCGGTTCAGTATTTTTTTCAATTTCCAAAGTTATGGTCCCATCACAATATAACTTTGCTATATTTTCTTTCTTTTTCTAGGTTATATCTTTCTTACAATTGATAGTTATCTGTATATATCTAAAACAAAAAAAAAATAAACATCAATAACTATACTATTAATAATAATAATAATTATTATTATAATGCAATTGAAAAGATATGTGAAAATTATGAGAATTTAATGTGTTTTTTCAGGCTAGCAGAGCTTCTACCAAAATGTGTACAATAGATGATTAGATCTACTAATATTCAATAAATCAAAAGTTCAAGTGACTTTTCTGATTGACCGACTCGAGAGGCTTTGCATCAAAATGCTCGTCAGGACAGAGCCAGAGTCTGTCAACTAAATAAGTCACTTTAATTTTTCTTGATTTATTGAATAAGTATACTATTATGTATATTTATTTATTTACAATATGATTAATAAAATAATAATAAAAAAAAAAGATTAATAAAATCTAATGAAAGATCTCATGAGTTGAAATCTATGTGGGATATTTATCATGTAATAAGTTTATTGTGAACACCTTGCCAACATTGGTTAGTTAGCCTTTATTACTCTGCATTATTAATATTACTTCCCTTTCCTCTACATTCTTTTTCAAGGCTTCTCATTTGCAGTAACCTTATTGTTAATTTCACTCAAAGTTTTCTGTTTCCATAGCAGGATATGACAGCACAACTATGAAATTCAAACACTATTGTTCACCTCAAGTGGCAGGATACACTATTTTGTACAGTAAATGAAGTCAAATAGAGAGTGATAAAGGTTAATACAAATTTTATTATAAAAATATTCACTTGCTAAAGTAAAATCTGCAAATTTTAAGTTTTTATTATCCTGCACTATTTGACTTTTCTATTAGTAACAGCTGAATACCAAATGTTTCATAGGTTTTATTTCTTACAATGAAATTGAATTCAGTCTCAGCAGATTATCATGCTTAGCAGACCAACCTTAAGTTTGTATTGAAATCAAATTTCAATCACTTCTGTAAGCAAAGGATGAACAATTACAATGTTTGTTTGCATGTGTGTGTGTGTGTGTACCTAAATATAAGAAAGAAGAAAACACTGATAAAGAAAGATGGGAAGTCTGAAAAGATTGGTTTTACTATTTGTTTTTAATGTTAGGCATGAATGCCCTTGCAAAAGGCATGAATCCACTTCTCCTTGCACTCTGTCACATCAGATATTTTAACAATGTTTTATCATTTGTATGCTAAAATGGTTGACAGAGAAGTGGTAGGTGAATGAGCATTTGAGAAAATTACTTTCCTTTAAATACCTTACCTGCCCAGACAATAACAACAAAAACTGTTACCATTGTCTACCTTGACGGAGTCCAATAATGCAAATTATGCACTAAAGAAATTACTTAAGATACAATTAAGGAATGCAAAGCAAATATGTGATTGATCCATAATCAAAATAAGCTGCTAGATACTGTTGTACTCAAATAACACAACACAAGTAAATAGTAATTTTTGTTTATTTGCCGCCTGTTCACAAAGGCAAATTTTTATAAAGTCACAGTTTAATATGAGGGGGCACAGGTGTATGTGGAGATAAAGACAAAGATTTCCTAGACAATTTGTGCTGCAAAGACATGGCTTTAGTACAATGAGAGATGCTATCCCAGAGTTGACATTGGGACATTCATGTGTTTTGTTTTCAGGCAAAGTACAGATAATCCCATCTGAAATGCAAACAATGATGACATGCAATCCTCAAATAATAAAAAGGGAAAACTTCTCTAAATATGCCATTCTTATTGTGTTCTGTATTGGTGCAATTTGTGTGAATGGCTAGCAGAGTGGAGACGAAAAGGCATAGTAAAGACCTGGACATTGCTTAGAGCTGCAAAGAACAGAAAGTTGCAAAAAGCTATGATTGCCACACCCTTGTACATAATAGAAAAAGAATAACACAAATATTCTACAGATATTCACTCAACCAGTAGCACATAGGAGTTATGTATGCTTGTGACCCTTGTTTCTAAAACCAATGTCTCAGTGCCCTAGTGTCTGCGAATGGACAAATGTTGAATTTATCTTTAAAAATATATAAAGAAATTTTTATACTTATCATCTGAAAGTGTATTCTTTTAAGACTTTTAACATTAGCTTTTTTCAGCCTACCATCAAGAATAAAGTAGCTACCTAAATAAAAATTTCCGCTACATGAGAGATTTATTTATAGACTGTTATCCTCATCTTTGTTGTCATATTCACAATGTTTCAGCCATTGTACACTCCAGGCTTTTTCTAGTGATTAGAATTTCGAACCGAAACCTTTATTTCATCCACCAGGGTAGATTGGTCTAGTTACACACACCATGCCTCTTCTGGACATCTCAGTTTGTTATTTCCTTTAGTAACACAAATCTCCAAGTTTTTGTTCACCTTTGCTGTGGCCATGTGTTGAACTCACAATTCTTTGGGGCAAGTCACTGGGTTAGTTACAATACCTTATCTCAGAAATATAGACAGATATGAGATATTTACTTTTGAGAAAAAACATTTTTTTTTTGTCAAACTCTTTTATTTATATAAATTCATTGCATCATGATTCAGTCATCAAGGTTTTCTATGATGTTATGCTACCTGTCAGGTAAGTAATATATTCTTTTTTTGGTTTGGGTAAAAATATTGAAGGTTACCTTGAATTTAACTATAATTTTCTTTATTTTGATTTCCCATAATAAATCTATCTTAAAAAATGACTTTTTTCCTAGCAAGAAGAGAAAGACAAAGTGATTAAACACCAATTAATCAATGTCCCCCTTTCCATAAATTCATCGGAAAACCATTTTCATAGTTTCAGAACAACTGAGTGCATGTGTAATAAAGATTTAAGTAAAATTCAAATACAATTCTAAAATTTCCCTCACAAAAATAACACTCTGAACTTTGGTAATGATTAAGAAGACAGTCTTGAATGATATTCATTTTTTTAATAATTTCTCTCACATTAGCAGTCAGGTAGCAATTACATCAGAAATGTCTGTTCATTTTTCTCTTAACATTTTAAATCTTTAATTTTCTTGTTACTTTTTGGTCTATATTTTTTTTTCTTGCAAAAAGATGACACTTATTGAATGAAAGACAAATTTTTCTTTGCAGCAAGTGTAACATTTGAAAGTCAGTTTAACATTAAAATTCTCTCCTCAAATCTGAGTTGATTCTCTGTCAAGCACTGCATGTAACTTTGGATATATGTGTTATGTCTCTATTATATGTGACTGACTTATATGTGCTTGTGCCATTTAATATATAAGCACACAAGTACAGAAATAATTTGACTAAGTTTGAAATAAGACATTCCCTTCCTACTTAATCTGTCCTTGAATTGAGCAATAAAAAATAAAAATTAAAACTTGGAAACCAGAAAGAAAAACCTATCAACAGCTTAATGCTCATCAAACTGACTGTTTACATATGCAGTGTGGCTGTTGAATAAACAAAAATAAAACGAGTCAGCTTTTCTTTCTCTTACAATGAGAGAGCTTTACTATCTTATTAATAATTATTTCACTGTTCCTATTATAATCAGTCAATTTGTGTCTATCTATTTCAATCTATGTCTAGCTGTATTTAAACTGAATCTATTTTCTAATAAATCTCTTTTAAATGGACAAACAATTTAGATTTGAAATGTGATCACCTTGCTGTTAGAGAAGTGACGGATACTAAACTTGGTTAAAATAAATGAGATAGTAAATCTTGAAAGTAAGTTTTTCTTTCTCATACCTGTTTTGTATCCACTTGGTATAATGGCTGATACCTTGATCCCAAAACATTCATTCTCAGCACGAAGTACTTCTGTGTACATAAATAAGGCAGACTTTGAAGAACAGTAAAGAGCCATCAACGGAACTGGAGCAAGACCAGCATTGCTCGAAACATTGACAATTCGACCTTGACTTCTTCTGAGCAAAGGTAAAAACTTTGAACACATCAAGTAGGGTCCACGAAAGTTGACATCCATAATTCTGAGGGAGTCATTTCTGGATATCATCTCAGAGTTGCCAATGAAACAGATTCCAGCATTATTCACAAGACCCCACAACTCTACCAAAAAATAAAAACAATGTTTTAAATAGGTGAGGTTGATTAACAATAATTTATTTAGAAGGTGAAAACTAATTTTAAAAACAGTTAAAATTAGTTGTTTTTTAATATTATAAAATCAATTTAGAAGGACATTCACTTATACACGTCAGTAACAAATTAGGAGGCTCTGGGCTATAAAGTCCATTTCAAAGCTCAAAGGCTTAAGGCAAGATTTATTTAGAATCAAAATGAGTTGTTGAGCTTTTGTAGCACAGAATAATAAAAATTTGCAAATATTTTTAAACAGTGAAGAAGGACTTTTCAAGCATCTAATGTTAGTATAATAAAGCAGAAATCAATCACTTTCCCGGCATTCATCTAATATCGCACCTGATTAACTCAAAATTAGAAAAAAAAAACTAAAATATGTGATTTTTATATATTTCATATTCACACAGCCTGATCTCCTCTTTGAGATAATGAGACATTCCATTGTTATGACTATAAAAGGCATTATGCAATGTCAATATTAAAAAAATGTATCACATTTACAATATAGTCTAATGTCTCATTAGTAAGTTGAGTAGATCAGGTTAATATACCGTTTTCTTTCTTTGCTTTCATGTTAGCTTTCTTTCGATATTTTTACTTTTAATGATTTAAAAAGAATTCTTTCTTACAAATGACAATAAATTTAACTATAAAGATAAAAATATTAGATTACTCATGCAGAAATATAAATATAATATTATTTAAATATGGATGGAAGGAAAAATATTAACCAAAAAAATAAAAATAACTAGTTAATAATTGAAGAAGCCAATACCTTCTGAAAACTGGAAATTAAATTAATGAAGTCAAATAGCATAGACATTGTCGTCTTGAAATGTGGGAAAAAGTAAAAAATCATGATTGAAACCAAACAGAAGAGATAGCCTGGTCTGAAAAATCACTATGAGTTACACTTCAACTCTGACTAACACTAAGTTAACCACAGAAATAGAGCATACACCAGTATACATCCATGCATTATAATGTTTGTCTCCAGACATAAACAATAAGAAAACTAGCAATGAAGAAGAAAACAAAAAAAAAAAGCTGAAGAATAATAAAGCATCACTTGACATTGAGGCTGAAATTTTGAAATTAGTGTATCGTCTGCACAAATTTAAAAACAAATTTTTCAATTTCATGAAGGTAGTATGAAATTGGAAGTGCATCCTAAAAAAGTAGTGTGTATGACACAATATTAATGCACTATGAAAACAAAAAGGTAATCATCAAAACTTCACAGTGGTATCTCTTCAATTGGATCTATTATGGTGAAAGTATTAATAAACATTATATTAACTAGGCTGTCACTATTTTACGAAAAGCAGTTCTTCACAAGCGAATTTAGCTTTCATTTAGTAAGGAGTGTAAAGATAGTATACATGTTATGAAATAACTCTAGAAAAATTCTTATCTCTTCAATAGAATATTGTATACCTACTATGTTGTCCTCACAGCAACATATGACAACATCAAGAGATTTCCTTTTCTCATCCATTAGAAACTGTCTTCCAAGCTCTGAATCCACTGAATATCTATATCTGAAAGAACTTAGTCCGCAAAGTTGTACATATCTGGCAAAGACACCAATACCAAAACAATCTAAACCTCATCAGGAGTAGAATAAGAAGCAAATGAGAGCCCCAATCCAGTTAATCTCTTCCTGGACTATGGCCTACATTTATGCATGTATAGATGTGAAGTGATGGGCACTGATTTCATACTCTCCAAACGCTTTCAGAAATATCTCAACTGTCATCTTTATAGAAGTGCTTTCTCAGATTGATGGTTAAAAATGGTTTGAATGAGTCAAGTGTGTAGGCCTCAACAAGATCCCTCCTTTGAATTGTGTGGACTGGTATTGCAGAATCACAAGCAGAGAACTATTACCATTTCTTGATAGTACAGGTTAACTTAACTAGTAAACTAATAATCAACACAAGAAAATATTTTTGCAGTTTCTTCTTTAGAGGCAGCCATCCTCACCATGTATGTGTGTGTGTGTATATATATATATATATAATTAAAATAAAGAGAAAGAATAGTAAGATTTATAACCCGGTGTTCTTATTAATTATTTTTAAAAAAACAGTGCTCAAGACAATTCTGCAGAGCATAAATATTATAAATTTACTAATTTAAAAATATGGTTCCATTGCTACACAGGAATTACCATGTTTCAAAAACAGAAACTAAAAACTTCAAATTTAATTATAGAATTAAATTAAAATCCCTAGTACTGTTTCATTTTTCAAGCAAATTTTCAAAAATTAGCTTGAAAAATGAAACAGTACTAGGGACTTTAATTCTATAATTAAATTTGAAGTTTTTAGTTTCTGTTTTTGAAACATGATAATTCCTGTGAATTTATAATATATATATATAAAACAGAAAAAAAACTTCAGTTATATGAAAATTATTTTACCAAATAACTGTAATTGTACTTTCATCAAATTGACCATGATTTTAATAATACAATAATATAAATATTTAGAAAAGTCAATTATATCTAATAAACTATAAATATAAACCTTCATTAATATTAACAATTTACTTAAATAGATTTTTATACTCATTCCTTCCAATAATAGAAAAACTTTCATTATATAAAAATGATCTAATACATCAATTAGTTATGTGCCATGTGTGATACACGCTTAGGCGATCATATCTGACAAAGCAGCATTTTCCTGCAGTAGGATGCCATTTCTTTCTGTGGTAGATCAGTTGCCATCCAAGGCTATAGAACCCAGTCTGTCCTGCTATTTACCCATAGCTGGGGGAGGAGAAGAGGATTCATACCTTTCCCAAGGGTATTAGCATGTAAGTAAATGTAATGGATTCAACTGGAATTTGAACAGCTATCCATTACTCTACCATGCCTCTTCTGATACATACAACTGCATAATTTCAAATTATATCATGCAAGAATAAATTTTAAATAATTTGATCCCAAATATTAACATCATTTTTAGAGAAAATTCAATATCTTTTAAGTAATATGATTCAATCTGACTATCTAACCCCCTGATAAGAGGATATCATCTCTATGAATCTCAGGAAGATAATTTTGAACATTTTATTTCTTTATTTTATATATACATATACATAATGAGAATTGCTTCAAACATTTTGTATAACAACTTTTCTACATAAGTAAATATTTTTTGTCAAATGCTCAAACTGTTAGTTTTTATCTTGTTCAAGGAATTCTCACCATAATCATTTAATTTTTCTTCAACAGCACCGTATGCACAATCGACTTGTTCTGGATCTCGGACATCAAGTTGAAGTACATGTAATTGGTCAGAACAAATTCTCTTTAAAGCTTCAGCACCATCGCCTTTATTGAATAGGCAACCAGCAAACACTTTGAAGCCCATCTGATCAAGTTTGATAGCAAGAGCATGTCCAAAGCCTCGGTCACATCCTGATATAAAATTAAAATAATAACCTTTGGAAATAACAAGAAATATATGAAATGTTGTTCAAAATTAAACAGTGCTTTCTCACCAACAAAAATCTCATCAAATCTAAAAGTAGTATGAAAATTCAGGAGTTAAAATATTCAAATTTATAAATTATAACAAAATAAATTAAAAAGAATTGTTTATTCCAGTTCTTTGGACCCAGTGCTTTCTCTCAGTCTTTCACTGACTGGATAAATCACTCCAAGTTGCGTTTTGATTTTAATATTCATTGGTCTGCACAAAAACTGGAATATGCCTAGTGTATACTCATAGGGGAACCAAGACCCACAACCAAAAATAAGTTTTCATTATTTATTTACGCTATTTCCTTTCTACTACTTCTGAGCAGTGTTTGTTTTCTTTAAAGATCTTACTCTGAGGCTTTAGGATTTACTGCTGGTAATAAAATACCAGACTCTTCAGTCTCAAATAAAATCATTCACATTTTCAGTGTTCTAAGCCATCATTGCATTCCAGTGTGTCACATATGTCGTTATTAATTATTGAGTATTATTGTCTCGATTATTTCATTTGTCATTTACGGAATTCAGTGATCATATTATCTTCTATTTCTAATTTATTCTATTTAGGAACTTTTTTCAATCTTTGCACAAATAAAATTATCTACACTTTTTATTACTCTTTGCATTCAAATGCTTGTAATTAACCAAAAGGAAATTTAAAGAATTTTAGTTCTTTACTTATTGCCTGATTCTTTTTTTTTATCTAATAATTCTATTCATGATGTTTTTAATCATTTGTTAGATGTGAGCCCATATCTCTATATTGGTTGGATAAGTTTAGGTAATATGGGCTTATTGTACTCAAAGTTTTGGATAAAAAAAACACTTTCTCATTTGATGAAAATTACTAAGACTCTAATGCTAATTATAATTAGATTGACTTTTTTCTTTTTACCTTACCTCCATTGCATTCTGAGAGAACTAAATATCATTTGTACTAGTTGATATGACAAAAAAACCCTAAGGATATAAAGTCAGCTTCTTGCCCGAGTGATACAAATTTTCAATGCTTCTTGCTTCTAGCCTCAAGTAATAATCCCAAAGAACTTTTTGGAGAGTTGAAAAGAAAAAAGAAAAAAAAAGGCAAATATATGCTACTTTCAGTTTGATCTTCACATTGTTGTATTGAAATCTAGGAACACAAGTTATTTATTTAAAATTTACATACATGCCAACGTAAAAACAAAACAAAAACAAAATCCATCTTCTCTTCTTTCTTTTACACTTAGATACACAATGTTTTTAAAATAGTGTTAATTTATTTTTAATTTGAGAAAAAATCTTCGAAAGATATACAGTTATAAATGTTACTACTTTTTACTACTTGTCTAAAAAAAAGTGGTCCCAAGTGGAATAGAACGCTTTTTAAATCATGTTTTCGTCACAACTTATTTTGCAATCGGATTTTTTACCAAGAATGGAAAAAGCTTGGTCCCAAATATTTTCGACACGCAGAGAAATAAACTATTTCATCATAAAATTGAACTCTAAAATGAATAAAAGCACTTTATTTTTACATTATTGAAAGAAATAAAATAAAGAAATTATTGTGAAAAGTTAAGGCATCATCAGCAGGACAGAAATCAGTCCACCGAATCGTTTACGACGCCTAGTATTTTTACCAAGACGTCAAACATGGCCCCAACTGTTTTCGTCATATATGAACAAAAAATAAAATATGTAGAAAGGGGTGAGTACCAAGTACTTTCGTTGCGACAATCGACCAAAATATCACTGACAAAAAGAAAAACTGAGAAAAATATTATCAGTGGCATAGTCTTCTTGTACAACGTACATCCCGTGCACAAATTGGACATAACGTGAAGACACCCCTTGTGTGGGGCAGATAAAAACTCACCAGTGCCCGCAGCTTATGCTTTGTATTTTGTTTTTCCTCATGATTTGAAGAAATTTCACAGCAGCAGAAAACTACGTCCCATTTCTACGTGACGATCCTTCTTGCTCCACTCAGCATTGCTTCATTCCAATCTATTTCGTTATTTAGTTAAGAAACCTCAGAAATTAGCCAAAAACTTCGCGGGGAAGTCCCAAATGTTATCTCCACCTACCTTTTTTTGGTGACTCAAGAAATTCTTACCCAGTCTTTGATTTGCAATTTAAAAAACAGAAGTGCGATGGGTCGGTCAGTGGTTTGGTTAATTTCTTTTTCTGTTTACTGTCGCTAGACAAACATTCCAAATTTAATTTAAAGAGTCGATAATCGATTGTTAAAAAAAGATTTTAACTATCAAAGAAAAAATACTTGGATTAAAAACTTTAAAGTTAAACTTAAAGCTTAAGATGATGTCAAATCGCAGGAAATATTTTTGCATAAAATAAAAATCAACGTTTTTTTTTTTTTCGTCATTAATCTTTAATTTTTTTCAACATAGAATACAACACCGACTTCTTCTCTGTTGATGGGAAATATGAATTATTTTCGTTTTGAAACAAGAGAATTCAATTTCAAATCAATTATTTTTAAATTCCAACTATCAAGAAGTTCCAAGAATTTAAGGTCAGTTTCTGTCTTACTAACAACTTGTGATTCAAGATTATTAAATTGAAATGCAGGTTTTTAAAACCGACACAATTTTTTTAAAAATTACGACTCAATGCAGACACAAAAACTTTGATTTGTGACAAACAAAATGAAAAATCTTATCACAAGAATGTAATTGTAATGTTTTTTTTTGCCAGATCTCCAAAAATTAATAAATTAAAAATTTATTTAAATTTTTATTTAAATTATTTTTTTTATTATTCTTATTTTATTCATCATCTTTGAAAAAATTTGGGTTTTACCGTTAATTAATAATTAGGAATTTTTTAGTACTGATCATGTCCTTTTTTTTTTTTTTAGAATCTGAAAAGTGAAAATGCCAAAATGTCGTCAAATATGGTCTGTTTTCTTTTTAGTCTTACAGCCTAAACACTTGATATGAATAAGATGTGGCTGAATATTCAAAAAAAATATATTGCCGCTTAAATTTTTTGTGCATACCCATGCCATACCCGATCAAGTTGTTTTATTTACAAACATTTTAAAAAAGTTAATCCATTTTTAAACAACTGTTGTTTGAAATGAAATTACGTTCATTGAAAAAAAAAAAGTTTCTTTCACTAAAAAATTAAAAAACTTTCTTCTTACGTGACATATTATGTCCTCTTTCTCACACGCTTTCTCTCTCTTACCTGTAATAATCACCGCTTTTTTGTGGACGGGTAGATGAGGACTTGGCAGACTTCTATGGATATACACAAGAATGACACAGAAGATGAAAGTACCATAACTGTAATTTTGGTAGTGGGATCGGACCAGTAATATGATTAGAAGCTTAAATAGCCATCGCCAGCCTTTACCAGCTTGTCTGCATAGTTGGACACATAAATACAGAGTGTACACATTGATGATCAACACGTGTTTACTAGCAATAGAACTAAAAGAATCGGTAACACCATTATAGTAACTTTGCATCATTGTGAGTGACTCTAGCTAAGTTTAAAAATGCTTTTTAAATTAATGAGAATGGCGAAAGAAAATGGTTACAATTCGGGTGAATGAGATATTTTTAGCACATGCGTTTTTCCCCAGATTGTTTTAAAATTGAGACTGAACCCTCCTATAGTGCCTCCCAAATAGGTTTCAATGAAGAGGCCTTTTACTACAGGATACATGCGAACAGCAATTACGATTCTAAACGCTCGTCTCATGTGACATTCAACAAGTAGGCAAAAATTAAAAAAAAAAAAAATTATCCACGCGTCTTAAGCCTTCTACAACTGCTAAGTCCATCCTTCCTATAATTTCTACTTTCTTTTTTTCCTAGTTGAGAATAAAAAAGTATTACTATTATTATTAGTGTTGCTGTTTAGTGTTACGAAATATTGTTTTTTTGTTTAAAGGATTAAAACTAAAGGTAAGGAATTTTATATTCTTTGATTAAGTTATATAATATTACTTTTTTTACCATGAAAAATGAACCTTTATTAAAATTATTTTCTAGGGATGTTCACAAATTTGATGAAAAAATGCCCCAACCTGCTGAAAACTAAGTTTTAAAATAATCAAGAAACACTTGTAATTTAATTTTTAAAACATTCGAAATTTTGATTAAAAATATTATTTTTCTTGCATCAGTGGATGAACTCTAAGTCTAAATTTAAATTAGCATATCAAATTTTAGCGTCTTTTTTGTGGTGAAAGATATATTGATTTGAAATTCTTGCAAAAATCAAATAATTGTCGGATTTTAATGAAATTATTTTAGAAATGTTTGTATTTTAGAAAGTCTTGGTAGGTAAAAATATTTTTTTTATATCTGTTACTCCCCCCACACACACACCTTAATTTTATGAAAACTCGAGAAATTCAAAGGTGTAAATGTTTCATAGACTAAGGCCTTCGACAAAGTACACTACAAAGATCTGTTGGAACTGCTCAGCAACCTTGATATATCCGGGAAAGATATTAGAATAATCAAGAACCTATACTGGCAGCAAACAGCATGCATGTGCATAGAGAACAAGTTCAGAAAATATACAAAAATAGTAAGGGGCATAAGGCAAAGATGTGTCTCCTCACCAGATCTGTTCAACCTATACAGTGCAGCAATTCTGAGAGAATTGGAAACCCTACCAGGATTCAGCATTGGTGGCCACAATCTTAACAACATAAGATACACAGATGACAGTACTGATAGCAGACACAGAAAAGAAATTACAAAATCTCCTACAGGAGGTAGCAAAGGAGAGTGAGAAAAAGGGACTAAGCATAAACTACAAGAAGACAGAATGCATGGTTATCAGTAAAAGGATGAGCCCAAAATGCGATTTGCAGGTCAAGGACACTAAAATCAAACAGGTGCGGAAATTTAAATATCTGGGAAGTGTTTTGACAGAGGATGGTAAGTGTGACACAGAGATCCATAGACATGTTGGGATGGCCAAGGATGCATTCCAAAAGCTGAGCAGAATATTGCAAGACAGGAGGATTTCTTTGGTAACAAAGAAAAGAGTACTGAGCTGTTATGTGACATCTGTCTTCCTTTATGGCAGCGAATGTTGCACAGTCTCCTCAAAGACGAAAAAGAGACTCAAGGCAATGGAAATGTGTTTCTACAGAAGGATGCTGAGGATATCATGGACTGAGCATGTAAGCAATGATGAGGTCTTATAAGAGGAGGCTTATACTTAACACCAGCAAGAGGCAGCTGAAGTTCCTGGGGCACATAATGAGGAAGGTGGGCTTGGAGATCTGATACTCACAGGTCAAATAGAGGGAAAGAGAGACAAAGGAAAACAACACATGACATACCTAGTGAGTTTAAGCAGGTGGATTAGAGAACGTGGTCTGGGGGAGGTGGCAGAGTGATGGAACTTTTGAGAGCAGCAAAGGATAGCGGGATGTGGAGAGCCATGATCGCCTACATCCTGAAAGGACACGGCACATAGAAAGAAAAGAAAATTTTTATTGATTATATTATTAATTAACTTAAAAGCAAAAGTCTTTGAAGAATTTTTAGCCATTATTTTTTGTAAAATTGGACTAACAGTTACCAAAAATTTGCTCTGAAATGTAAAATACAAAGGAAAAACCCAATAAAACATTATTTAATTAAAAAAACTTTTAATTGCTTTTTTAGTCTCTTTTTAAAATAGAGGAAGGCAATTGTTAAAAGAATTGTTTTTTTTTTTAATTGACAAAATTCAGTATTGTAGCTTTTGAAAGAATTATAAAGTTTTTACTGTAAAGAAAAGCATAATTACAAGCCTATTTTTCAATTGATAATTAAAATGAAATTTTAATATCTCTGGGCTTTAAGTAGTTTTAGCCACAGCCGTTGTGAAAGGAATGGTTCTTTCTTTCATAACACCTTAGATTTTACATATAGGCAAGTTACTACATTCTAAGGCTTAGAGTGTAGCAACTTGCCTATATTTAGGGAATAAAAGAGAGTAATCCTTCTACTTCAGTTTTGGCAAGAACTGTCAGATGTCAGGAATAAAACCTGGGGACAAAATCGGACAGGACTATGGAACACTGGCTATAGGGATTTATCCATGTGCTCACATTGCAAAGAATGTGACACACGGTCAAATTTAAGATTTCAGAAAGCTGCATAAAAATTGCTCAATCCCCTGTCAGCACTTCTTTTGTCAAGTGTTGCACACTTTCAGCAGTTTTCCCACACAACCTACACAAGAGAGCTGTTTTATCCAAAGAATACTTGGCAGAATTTGTTCTTAGAGCCTGCCCTTGCACTGCATAGATCATCACTTTGGCTTCCTACTCCAAGAACCCATTCCTAAGTCACTTCCATGATTCCAGATCTGCTACCTCTTGGGTTTCTTGTCATAGCTTTTTCCTTCCATGCATCATCTTTCTCGTCATAGATTCTCTTCCTCTTTTCCGCCAGCCTCTCTATTTCCATTCAGTGTATCTTTTAGCATCCACTCTGGATAATAAAACACTGGCTGTGTGTGTTGAGCAGCAGCTGTCAGCTGAATAAATAACCATCCATGGCTTTATAAGGAAAAAGTGTGGAGGATGCTCCACCTCCTCACTTTTTACTGGTACTGAAAACTAAACAGAAGATTGACTTTGCCTTTTTGTATCTACTAAATAAACCAAGTGAGGAAGTTTTTCCAGTTTTGGGTATTTTACTAGCTAGATACCAAACCCTAAACTTTTTGCAAGTGTGCAGTGTTTTCTCTGCAACACAAGATTTTGTCAAAATCTGCTGAAACTATTTATTGGTATATAGCAGAATCATGTAAGTTGTGTGAACAGTGTATATGAGAAAACCTTGTCAAACATGTCAGATTGGATGTTGGGGTCAACTATAATCAAAAATTCAACACTGCCTACTTTCAAAGAAAATGTCAAATCAAGGAAATTGCATGAGCAAAGGAGTTAGCAGTCCAAAATATGATGGATTTGAATGTCACATGACACCTAACATAAAGCAAAATCTACAAGATTTCACCATATTTCCATTGCTTGGGTGATGATCATTTGCCAGAATTCTGTATTACATAAAACTGAAAATGTTTGGCTGCATGGCATGAGCCTATAAAAAAAAGAATATGCCTAGCAAAACTACCATGAAATCTTAGAAGCCCTAAAATTAAGCCAAGTCAAATGTGCTTATGTTGCAAGAGGCCCACAAAAAGTTTCAGTCCTCTAACCAAGAGCAAGTTTATAAATTGTATGGGTACTATTGCAAATCCGTTGTCACTGAAACAAATGTTACAAAATTGATTGTGTTAAAAAATATCTACAGGATGTTTTTTAATCCTGTGTGAAACTTTCCATTGGTGCAAATCTATTTAAAGAGGTACATCAGATTTATACATTAACAGCCATTTTTCTGTTGACATTTTATGAAGAAATAATTTTTCCCCTGATTTTCTAATGAATTATACATTTGACAAAGGCTGAAGAATGGATCAACCAAAACATTAAGCTTACAACATCAAAAACACAAAGTGTGGGTTCAAACAAAATTTGGAATGTTAAGAACTCTCCTGAAAATATAATAACCAACTACAGTTCATATGCAGTGACATTAAAAAAAACTTTGCCAGCAATTATTCTTTGTTAGTGTTTCTAATGTCTAGATTTTATTGTGTTATCCATTTGTCATGTCTGGTAATCAACATAATTGCCATTTTCCTTTGTTATTGCATTGAAGGTAATTATCAAGCAAAGAATTGCCAATAATTTTACTTTCCCACTCTTTTCCTGTTTAGTATAACAATGACAATAGCATAATTAAGATGATTGATGATAAGATTTCTATTTTATCATCAATCATCTTAATTATGCAAGAAGAGCTGGATTCATGCCTTTCTCAAAACTAATAATAATTGTAATTCAAACTGAGACCAATTGTATTTTTCACCTCATTACTTATAATCCCATTCTTATGTCACTGTCAGTTAAGGCTATCAAAAAATATCTCAGACGCATATTTATTGCTGGAATCCTTCCTTGGTAACAAAAGAAAAAGAGAGGCTTCTTAATTTCTACTTAATATGAAATTTTCTTAGTAGTGACTTTTCAAAAAAAATAGTATTAGTAAAACAGAAAATTACTATACACTAGTTTATCCAGACTGTTATTAAGTCCTTACTATTATCAGAAGTTTTTCACCTGTGTGTCTTTAAATATATTTTCCCTATTATTATTATTATTGTTGTTATTATTATTATTATTATTATTATTGTTGTTGTTGTTGCTGTTGCTGTTGCTGCTGCTGCTGTTGCTGCTGCTGCAGCAGTCAGCTCTTTCATGGAATACTTTTTATTTGCCTCCTGGGCTTTGTAAACATTTTGGAAACGTCTGCCAAAGACAGGCATCTGGCATCATCAGTGCAAAGGTGTTATTACAGGTAAAAATATACAGATACACATGGTGTTTTTATATTCTAGTCACCTAAAGATCTTGAGGGAGTGAAACTTAAGTAGTGACTCGAGCAGTCCTTTGCTGAGCGTTGACGTTTAGATAGTCTAGACATTGAGTAGTTTAATTTATTGTGCAGGTAAATGTTTGCATTTTGGTTTTACTTGTCTATGGTATTAAGGCTTCAATAACATAAAGTAAACTGAGAGCTCAATGCCAAAATTGAAACGACCTAAATATAATGTAATATAATAATAATAATATAAAAATAAAATAAAAAGGTACAGCAAGTAATAGTGACTATGTACAAAAAATAGTATTTTGGAATTGCAAACTTGCTCTATTCAACAGCGTTTTTGTGCTCCCTGTATCTGTTGTAGTTTATGTGGAAATAAATAAGAGGCATTTCTTTTGGAACAATTTTTGTAGTATCATAGTCTAATTTTAGTAATACTATAAAAGTCATATTTGTGAGATGAAAATTGTATACATTTTCAAATAAAATGAAATTTTTTTTATATGTATAAGTAAAATTTAACTTATGTAATAAAATAAGTAATTAAAAAATAAATGATTAATGTCATTTCATATTTATTGTTGGTTGTTGGTTTCTTGCAGTTAGTGGTAATCATTCTACATTTTTATTATCCTGTTATTTCAGGGAATTTAACCAAAAACTTAATTTAAATTTTGTTATATTTTTAGAACCTACTATTTTTTTTTTTTAGAAATCATTGGATATTGCTTATACAATACCTTATCTGGTATCAGAGTGGAACAAAATAAATGACCATTCTTGTATTACAAACTTTAAAATGTCATAAATCAACTCAAAGGCTCATTAGTCAAAGTAAGCACCATTAATATCAGCATACTGTTACTAAAAATCCTGCAGTGAATATATTCCATCATGATACAAATGGGAGTCGACAAACTGCCAGAAGGCATTTTCAAACTGGCCTACATTGGTGTACCCCTGCTGGCACATATATGCATTGAAGGCAGATAAAGTGGTAATAGGTAGGGTCAGGTTCAGTGAATAGGGAAGGTGGAGAAAGATGGCACTGCCTAAATGCATAATTTTTTGATGGTTGGCTAATGAAAACAAGCCCCTTTTTCAGTACCAAAGCTGCTCAAAATGTTAGCCATTTTTGATCGATGTATTCCAAATCAAAATAAGAGAACAATATCATAATAGTCTATCCTGGTTGCATAAGGGCGAAGATTTGGATTAGAGAAAATTTGTAGGGGGGAGCAAGATTTTTTTTTTTTAAATGAACAAACAAATTGTTAAATTGTACAATTGATCATCGAACAAATCTTGAGATATCTACTGCATTTTCTTCACTTTGCCAATCTGTACCAAATATTTTACTTGCTGTACCAGCTTAGCTTGGCTCTTAACACTCAAATGTTTTTTTCTTGTTAAGTGTTTAGCTCTTTGTTTATAACAATATCAATAATGTTGATTATGATAATTGTAACCAATTCTGGTCCCACTAGGAAGTGCTAAAAGCAAAACAGACCAAGCGACAGTTTAAATAAAATAGTTGTTATGTTTACCACATCTTGTATCATGTTTGTGTTGTTTCAACTTTTCAGCAGCCAATTTTATATAGTTTATCTTTCTACCTTAAGCCCAGCGGAACATTCTTTATGATTGAATGGCTCTTTTGGAGATTCAAACCACCAGAAGCAAAGTTTTTGAATCAATGACATCTGATCTTTTTAAAGTTAATGCCAACCCCCAAGTGCTGTTCATGTTGCTGGTGGCTTTGATAATGCAACTTCCAAGTTTGAACTAATGAAGTGTAATATTAGGAAAATTGCATTTATTCAGCTTTGCTTCAATGTCCTATAAAACACCAAAAATAAAAGCAATAAAAAACTTCAAACAACACCTAAAAGAAAAATAGCAAATTCTTAAAATGATATATAGATGTACATATGAATAAAATTGAATGATGTAAGCAGAAATGATTGTTAATCCAGCAAAAAAAGCTGCCATTCATTTTGTTCCAACCTAATATTTACCTAGAATTTAGAATTAAAAACTAAAATTCAGTCCACTAAGCTGTTAGTCCTCATTTATATTGTACCAAGCAAAGATGCATTCATGTTTATGGAATATGAGTATGGAGTACTTTTATTTTGTTTTATTTTATTTTAGAATTATGTTCACCCTGTACAAAGCCCAAGAGCCACTTGAGGGAGAGGGTTACAGAGCCACCACCTCAAGCAAGGAGATAATGTCATCAAGACACAGAAATGAAAGAGAAGGAAAAGGCTTTAGAAGAAATTGGAAACCTAATCCTAAACCGGAGACAAGGTATTAGACCTCTACTCCTGTTCAAAAGACCAGGGAGAAGTGTGAAATGGACAATAGATATATAGTAGATATTCATAGCAGGATGATCCTCAGGCAAAAGCACACTTTCTGATAAGTCACAATGATAGCTTCCTCTTTTTAATATGATCTTAGATTGTTCTGTTTACGCATTGAGCACTTCAGTTATTTTTATAATCTCTTGAGTAAGATTTTATGCTAATTTTTTTAGAAATATATTGTAGATATATTATAGATATTGACATAGTTTCAATTATTTAAGACAACAAATGCTAAATTATTTTGAAAAATAAATATGTCAGATAAAATTTCAATAGACTATAATTTTAAGGGGAAATAATATCACTGCAATAATTAAGAATATGAAATATTAATAGTATTTATTTTTTAAATATAGTGAAAAGTTAGCATAAAATATGTAGTAGAGGTTATACCAGTGGTTCCCAACCTTTTTTGTCCATGCCTTTCCTAAGCATCACTAAAATCCTGATGCCCCCACTGTGACATATAATTCTTATTATTCAAAATGTGAACTCCTATTCATGTGGAGGAAACCTAAAAGGCCATTAACTTCAGAATATGCAATAGTATTATCATTTATTTTTAGAATTTTGCAATATTTATAAAAATATTGTGTTACTAATATAAATAAGCATATATATGGTAATAGCATTACAACATATCGCACATAGAGTGCAGATGTTAATGAAACAGTGCTCAATGTAATGAAACAGAGCAAATATATATATATATATATATTAATAAATATACATACTATCTCACACCTCAAGTACATGCACAATGTAATCTTCGGGTGCTGAGCTCAAATTGACTGTTTTACAGTTTGGATCAAAATATATCTGGTTAGCACAATGCTGATGTGGTGATATTTAATGTTATAGATTTTTAATATTGAACCTTAAAAATAGTAAAGTTAATAAAAATAAGTTGGGAGAAAAGAAAGGAGAGAAGAAAATTATAATTATGAAAATTAAATTTTAAACTTAAAGTATGCTAAAATGGAAAAAGAAAATGGAAGAGAAAAAAATAATGGTCAGTGGGAGGGGGTGCAATTAAAATGACTAAGAAACAAAGGTAAGAAAAAAGTGATGTAGAAAAGAATTAATAAAGGTTTAAGAGCTAATCTGGTGTGTATTTAAGATGCTTATTTTTATGTCTGGAAGTAGTTACTTATTCACTAATCTGGTTCAAAAATCTAGGGTTGTTTTTTAGAATAACTAGTTTTTCAGCTGAACAAAGACAACAACTGTCACCTTTCCCACTAAAAACCTTAGCCCTAGAAAAAATTTCACAGTTAATAGATGGTGAAAGTCTCCTATTTTTCAATTGGCAGAAATATTAAGAGGCAATAGTATGTTTATATTCTACATTTTTCAAGGTCATTTTGTTATGACAAAAATGCAATTTCCAAGGGTTTTCTGTGGAGTCAAAGTAGAATTTAACATCATTTCTGGAATTTATGTTCATTGGGTTGTCTGTCATACATTGATCCTTTAGTGGGCATATCATATTTCTTCAGCAGTTACATTTATTTTATGAAAACTGATTTAAAAAATGCATACCACCAAATGAATTTGGTGGTATGCATTTTTTAAATCAGTTTTCATAAAATATTTCATTCCTGGCAGAGAATGTAGTATGTTTTTTTTATGTTTGGAATAGGGTAGGAATCCGAATAAATCTTCTGATTTATGACTACTTTGTAATCTCTGCAGATTCTAAAATCACCATTAGGTTTTCTCAAAACTGCAATAGGCAATGCCCATTTGCTGCCTCCAGGTTCTGCATATTGAACAATGCCTTTTCCACCATTTTTTGCAGCTTATCAACTACCATTGGCTTTATATGAATGTGAAGCTTATGCCTTTCAACATATGATGGATTGATATTTCTTTTTAAATTAAGGCTCGCTTTATAGTTTTTTAATGTCCTAGTTTTGGGACTTCCCATATTCATAGCATTCAGTAAACATTAATATTTATCAAATCAGTTCCTACTAAACCGTGACTTTTTGTACAGTCTACAAGCATAATAGTGACAGTTTCAAATCTAATTTTTGTTTCAAAAGTGCCTTGAAAGAACCCTAATATTTTTATACATGTTTCCTCAAACTGTCTTAATCTTACTAAGCTTATTTTTTAATTGGTTTTGATAATTGTTCCCAAAAATTCTTGAAAATAAGGGTCACTTTGCTTCCAGTGTCAACTTGCATTTTTAAGTCTACACCATTTAATTTAATATTCATGAAGGTGTTTTTTTTGTTTCTCCTTTCTATTAAAAACACATTTATTTAACTTTTTGGACATTTCTCTCTCTTTGATTCATGTTTATAGTTGCAATATCTACATTTTATCATTGTCCTTTTTATTGCACATGTCTCCATAAGCTCAGGTTGGTTTTTATTTGTATAAATTTTTCAATTAACTCCACTTGTTGCAATACAAGCTTCTAAAGTTATTTGGTTTGCATGTAACTGCCCCAAAATTTTTACTCTATGAGAGGTGTTGTACAATCCTTCTACAAATCGGAGTTGAATTAATTCTTCCTCTGTGCTTATTCCTTGTTGTCCTGGTTCATGAAATTCACAATATCTGCTGGTATCTCTTAACCTTCTTAGAGATTTCTTTATAGGCTTCTCAATGCTAAGAATTTGGTTCATTCAACTATTACCGATCTTTTCTTTGGTTGAATATTTATACTTATATGGATAAGTCATTAACAAAATCTGCCTAATGGCTTTGCATCCCGCAGTGGCCAAAAATAGATCTGTGATTTCTTTCTGTCCTTCAGGTTTTTGGTCATCTCATAACTTCTTTATTCTGACATGTGCCTCAAAGCATTTCATCCAAATTTTTATGTTTTCAGGTTTTTCTGTCAGGCAATGCCATTTTTTTATGATCAAACTTAGTAGCTGTAGATATTTTACATACACTGACTCAAAGTTGCTTGTGAGCTATAGTTATAGCTCTCTTTATGCTAATTACCTGTTAGCTAAACCAACCCCATTACATATATTTACAACTATTTGTCTTTGTTGGTTTTTAAATCAGCTGACTCCAAGTAGATCTTTTTCTACTGTATACTGTATTGTGCTATTATTGTCTTTAAGATGATTGATGTATAACGTATGGCCTGGTCTTAAATTTACTGTTGAGAATTGTGAAATGAGCACACTCTCAATGCATTCTGATCTGACTTGCAGTTTTTAAGTCAAAACTGGAGTTGGATTACTACAGTGAATCACCAGTGCATTTAGATTGTTGTTATGCCGAATATCTCTCTGGTGTTCATATAATATTTTTGAGGTTTCTGGATGTTTCGCCAATGTACATCATTGGGCATTTTGTGCAGTCTATATTGTATATTCCTGCCTCTATTCTCTTGTTATTGCCATCTCATTTGACATTAACTATATCTCTTATTCTGGTGATGTTAATGAATTTTATGTCAAGGTTGGATATGTTTTTTTTTTATGATGGCTGTTATGGAGTTGTTAAGTAGGATTATGTGTTTAATTTTGTTATGCTTGTCAGAATTATTATTATTTGTGGATTTTTGTATTTTTCTTCTATGGATTTTGTAGGTTTTGTGTTCAGCATTGTACACAAAATAATTTGGTTATTGTAGGAGTTTGAAGGTGTCTCTCTTCTTCAGGAATAAGGACTACAAATTTTAAGGACACTTAAATAAAAGCCTATGATTACTCCAGATTTGATTTTATTATTGCGGTGGGAGTAAAAGTGTATAAGAATGTTATTATCTGTTGGTTTTCAGTAGACCTTCACTTATATACCCTTGATAACATGATGTCAAGATATAGAAAAGTGTAGTTTGCTTCTGTTTCATAAGTGAAATCAATTCTATGTTCCATCCTGTTTAAGCTATCAACAATCTCTGGTAGTTCTATGTCATGCAGTTATATTAATAGAGCATCATCAACATATTGGAAATATGTTGCGTCTTTTTGGAGAATATGCTAAAAAGAGTGGCAGATTTCTAAAATGGCTCTAATATATATCTCTATATTGTGTGTCTGTGTGTGTATATGCATGGGTATATAGGAGGGGGCTCATATAAAGAGTCTATCAAACTTTAGATAAGAATGGCGAAGACTGTTGTTTTAGATATCTCAAAGATATTTGGCAGGGTTTGGCATACCAGACTTCTTCATAAGTTGAAAGGTTATGGTATTTCTGGACAAATTTTTGAAATGATTCAATCTTTCTTATCAAATCTTGAATGGCTGCTCTTCTAGATCTTTTGCCATTAATGCAGGGGAACCCCAGGGCTCTCTACCCTTGGACCTACGATGTTCCAAATTTTTATCAATGACTTTCTTGGGAGTTTTAGCTCTCAACTGCTACCCAATATAACTGTTAGGGTAATACAGGAGACATTATTACCCATAATGCACCATTGACCATCATATATAAATAGTCAAGCCAAAACACAACACACATGGTCTGAAGATTTGCTTTCAAGCAAGAAACAGACTGTCACCTCTTCATGTTGACCTCAGTGTCTGCTTTTATATTATATGTATATATAAATGTATGAAAAGCAAATAAAATTCTGGCCCCAAAGTCACTCCTCATGCTTACAGAGGAAAAGCTGTAGGGATTTGATCTATATCATTTCTGGGATTTGTAAGTGCCTTATTCAAAATAGGAAACATATCTTTGCTATGGGATGAAGCACTTTTTAATTGCAATAATAAAATTCTCTAGATACAGAAAAATATTATTCATATTATAAAATGTTTTAGCCTTTGATATTTTAACATTAAAAAGTTGTAAAATGTTATATTTTTATATATATATAAAAAAAGAAATTTTTTTAAATTTTTTATTTTCCTGGAACATAGTCGCACCTATTTAAGATTACCCAATTAAAAATAATTTAAAAAATTTACTTATGCTGAATTTTTTAAAACTCTCCTACTTCCTCCCACTGAATTATGAGTAAATAATGTAAGTAATAATTAAGCAGTATGCATTAGTCATTTCTATTCTGCTATATCCAAATGTTATAATTATTAAACCATAACCAGATAGGTGATTTAAGACATTATCTTCTGTTTTTAATTGTAAATTTTGTGCTCCCTTTATATCCATTATTTGACCTAATTTTAAACTCTCTAAGTTGCCCTAAATTGATCATCATTTTTATAATATTTCTAATGTATGAACCAGAATAATTCTGATTTAGCCTGCAAAAATATAAGCTTAGATCACAGCCAAATTACAAGCAGCCATCTATATTTTTCAACATACATAATTTTAATAACAGTAAGAATTAGCTGCTTTCTCTGTCGTTTAGATTTCAATTTTGCCTATTTATTTTATTAGTACAAACATGTATGCTATATTATTAAAACAATCCATTAGTTTGTAATAATTACTCTTATTTTATTGCTAGAATTACCAACATACAAATAATTCTGAAAATTTTACAAATGAATAAAAAAGAGTGACAGGAAACAGGAAGAAAATGGTGAGTGGTGGTGTTAATGTAGTTCTTTCTATTGCATGCACATGTGCGCACACACACACATACACACAACACACATTTTTTTTAAGAGATTTTTTTTCATTAAATTTTCCTTGTTTTCCT
Organism: Acanthosepion esculentum; assembly: GCA_964036315.1. Classification (NCBI taxonomy): domain Eukaryota; kingdom Metazoa; phylum Mollusca; class Cephalopoda; order Sepiida; family Sepiidae; genus Acanthosepion; species Acanthosepion esculentum. The sequence goes on from OZ038491.1 coordinate 84,096,740, forward strand.
ACAAGTGTTTTTACTAATTGTTCAGTGTTATAGATGTATTTCTCCATATTATTTCTCCTAGTACTTTTAGTCACTTTGGCCTTCGTTAAAGAATAAAGTTATTTTCAATAGGGGCTGGTGTTTACTTTCTCTGGAATATTATTTTGATAGTTTTTAGCATTATATTTTGAGTTTTAATTTTTATCATGAGATTTTTTAATTGCTTCACAAGTGTGATAATTCTATGTTACTGTTTTATTTTTTGTTAAAATACTTGTTTCTATGTTAAATGATATTTTGTTTATTGCAGGTTGTTTTTTCCCCTTCTAAGATTTTTTTTTTTGCAGTTAATGTATAATATTTTTGTACTTTACACAAGTACATTGTTTGGAGTAAGATTTTATCTTTTTGTTGTAGTGCTGTTTAGTAGTATGTATTTTATGAAGCTAATACCAGTTATGGTATGTTAGTCAATGTGGTAACATCGTAGTTGTATGACCAATATATAGAGTATATGTTTTTTTTTCTTTTTAGTAGTAGTATTAGAGATACAATCTCCTAATGGGCATGAAAGTTCAAATAGTACATTGATTTTATTTAAACTGAATTTTTGAGTGTTTGCTTTATTGGTGACAGTATCATTCAATGTAAGAATCAAACAGTATTTTAAATAATTTTAGTAACAAAAAATTAAACAGAATTAGCATCCTCATGAAACTATTCACACATTCGATAATAAAAATTAAAGCTAAAATTTAAAAATCTAAATAAATTAAATAAAATTCAAATTCATAATCTGACACTAAAAGAGAAATGAATCCTTTTATGTCATTATTCGTATGATTTAACATGATATCAAGAAAAGGTAATGTATTTCTTTGTTTCTGTTTCATAAATAATTTCTATCATCTGTTTAATTTTTAGTTTATCTACAATATCAGGTAATGTTATTTTGCAGGGATATATTATATATTAATAAAGCATCATTATTGTTTGGGTAAAATACTTTGGAAAGAACCAGATTCAATCAACCCTAAGAACAGACAAACTAAAACACTATTAAGAGACAATCTCATTGGTAATCCAATTTTTATTTTTATCAAAATCATTGTTAAAAATGAAATAACATTGGTTTGTGATGAGTCAGCAATTTTTTAGGATTTTCTATTGGTAGAGAGAGGTTTATTTTTAATTTTGCTCAATGTTTGTTTGCTTTTTCTTTTTCTTTTTAATTTAAGCCTTTGTTAACAGGAATGTTGGTCTAAATGGATTTGACATCTAAACTAGCCACAAGTTTATCTGTCATATTTATTCCACTTAGCTTTTCAACCATGTTGCCTGAATTGATCTGTGATGGGCTGATTGTTCCAATGAGTAATGTTAAAATTTTTGTTCTGTTTTTTGCCAGTCTGTGAGGAGTGCAACCAATTTCTGATATAATGGGTCACATTGGAATGCCTGCTTTGTTTTAGATAGACCTATAAAGTCTGCATATTTTAGGGTGGTATTCTATTAATGATTTGTCCTCATTACTCATTAACTAAGCAATTAGAAAATTAGATAATAGAAAACTGGAAAAACATTGACTGGTCTGATGAGTCTCAATTTCTGCTGCCCGCCTTGTATCAACAGTTCAGCATGGTATATAATGGTATGAGGAATATTTTCTTGGTATACATTATGACACTTGATACCAATAAAAGATTGGGAAAACATGGATCTTTGTGCCTGCAAATAATGGCATATCAGAAGGACAGTTTTTCCCATGACACCACTTTATTTTAACTACCTTTACTCTTCACCAGTGTTTATTGCTTTGATTAGAATTGTAATAAAACTTAAACATATGATGAAAGTGAATTTATACATATATTTTTGTTCTTAAGAATATACAACAAAAATATTAAACATTATTAGATTGTTTATTTGCAAGAATAATTTTATATTTACAACATTCTACAACCTAATATTAAGACTAATGCAATGCAATGTTCATCATTTACCAATTTATAAAGAAATAAATATGAAAATAATTATTTATTCATAAATTTATAAACATTTACTAATTATTAAAATATGTAAACCAACTATAAGTAAATCCTTATTATTTACTATTTTATAAAGTGTGAATCAATTGGCAATTAGCTGTTGTTTTACTAACCATTCCAGTAAATCATATAATAAATAGTGTAAATAAACAATCTAATAAATAAGCTTTATTGTTTTTGTTGTCAATTCTCAAGGACAAAAAAAAAATCATTGCTTTTAAAAAAAAATAAACATTACCAAGGAATTAAGGTAGTTATGTAATCATACAACACCCTAGCCAGTCTTCCAAGACTTCTGACATCACAGCTGGTTGCTGAAGTGACTGCTTCAATCCAGGGCTACCCTATCCCATGTTGTGACTTTTAGATCATAAGGCAGCCAAGATCGAATCATCTTCATGTTGGTTGGCCTGGTCCAAGCAGAGCAATGACATATAGAGAAAAAATATCACTCAAATAAATTGAACAAAAGTAAATACTGTTTTTATATCAATCTCCATACAATAATTGGTTTATATCAGAGTTCGAATGCAATTAATTATCATCCCACATCTAAATCAGAAGTGATACTATCGTCAACCTGGCAAAAATCTGGTTTGCTGTTGTTGCTAAAGTTTTGCACAAGGCTGAAGTCGGAGGCTTCTCTTTGGCAGGCAGTCACGTGGGCCTCTCTTATGCTCTGGCTCTCCTCTCTTCTACTTGTGAATTCGCTTTGCGCATTCATATTAATTGACATCATTTTGGGGAATTCCCTTCTCCCAATCTCTTATATCAATATCTCTCACTAAACCTCTTCAGTGAGCGTGGGTGACTTATCCACCCCCCTCCTGTCTCAAATCAGCTTCAACCAGGAGAATCAACTCTAAATTCATTGTTTAGCGAAAATGAAATTTTCGCTTTACAGCTTGCATCTGCAGCTATGTATCAATCAACATTGCCCCTTAAGTCTGGGTCACTTGTCCATTGTTCAAACTGCTCGACATACAATTCAAGTTGCTTATGTGTGAATTAAATTCTCAATTCTTCCAACAGGTTTTTGGTATTAACACTTCTCATTTCAATGTCTCTTAATACATAACACTTTCTTAGGTTGTAACAAAATATTCTTCCATTTTACTGTGGCAATGACAAATAATGTCACAGTTAAAATAAAAGTCGTGTCATGGGAAAAATGTTTGTCAAAGATTGTTTAAATGCCACAGCCTATCTAGGTATTGTGATGGACCATGTAACTCAATTTAAGACCATAGTGCACCCATCCTCTTGGCCATTTTCAGCTTGATAACACACTGTGCCATAAATAAGAAATAATGGCAGATTGGTTCATGGAACACATTGAGTTTTCTGTGTTAAAGTGGCCTCCACAGTCATTAGATCTCAATCTCACAGAGCATATTTGGGATGTGAAGGAAAAGGGAGATTAAAACCCTGCCAAACAATCTAGAAGAATTGTAAGATACAATAATAGCAGCAGGGACCAAAATTTTGAAAGAGTGCATCCAGAACATTGTTAAATCCATGCCAAAAAGAATTGAGGTAATTCTAAAAGCAAAAAGGGTTCCAATCTGCTACTACAAGAGTAAGTAAAAAATTATCCCTACTTCTGCCATAGCATCTTTAAGTTTGTCACTCTGCCTTCTGCTCATGTGTGCTTATAGTTGGTATCATTGTAGTCATCTGGTCAAAGTTTGAGCTTGATCACACCAGTTTTCTTGCCGCTGTTGAGGTGTAAACATGGCCACCCTACTAGCAGTGTGCATCAAGGAGAAACAACGAGCAATGTTCCAATTTCTCTGGTTGGAATGTGTGTCAGGCTGAAATTCATTGAATATTTTTAACCCAATACAGTGCTAATGCACTACCATGTAGAAATGTGTATGAATCAATTGAGAAGTTTAAAAGCGGCCAGACAAATGTGATGCACAAAGAAGGAGCAGGACACTTGTCAACTTCAAGGTATTCTATTGATAATTTATTTATAATAGGTAATATAGTTCAAAATATTTAATAATCTATGGGTCCTCTTTATTTTGAATAACCTTTTCAATCCTTTTAGAACTATATTACCTATTATAAATAAATTATACCTCTATTATTCTTTATTTAAAGCTGTTCGGTTATGTTTCTATTTGCAGGAAATAAGTGAGTCACTTTTTTTCCCTAAATCTCATTTATATCCAAAATTATAATTATCAATAGTATACCTTAGAGTGAGTAAACTTTTTACTAGGTGGTCAGAAAGATGTCTTTATATTAGTAAGATTAAAATTTAGTTTGACCCCAAAAACAATAGGTAAAAAAATTTTTAAGTAAAAAAATCAGGTGAGTCACTTTTATCGAACAGCACTGTACATGATAAAAAAGACAACGAAGATTTTTATATTTTAGAGGCTACATTAAATATACATATATGAAAAAAAGAATGAGAATTATTCTACTGTATAGCAAACACAATATTTCACTATAGAGCTTCAATAATATGACAGGTTGTATATTTTCATCATTGCTTTGCATATTAGCAATGAAGCTGTTATTATACAATGTAAAGAATAGTATAATGAATGATGGAAAAAACAGAATTTTGTTCTTCCAATGAATGTTTTTAATATCCATTTCAAAATTTAAATTCCACATGAAAAAATTCCTGATCCATTTATAAGATCTCTTTCATTGAGAAAAGATAAGATAAAGAGAGCAATTAAAGAAATCAAATTCTCTATCAAAAAACAAAGAAAATTATGAAAGGCCTCAGTTATTTCTCTTCACATCTTATTGGTCCTCATTATAAAGGGACAATGAAACAATTAAAATATGACTATAAAAGATAAAAGCACATCTACATGAGTGTCTCTAGTGTCACATTCTGAGTGTAGAATTTGGAGATTGTTCTGTGGATTGCAGATGCTCTGGATCTTTTCTAATAAGCTCTTGATATAAGGAAGACAGACCATAGCAATTTTCTGGTGTTCCTCCTTGACCTTTCTGGTTCGGCCTGCAGCAGCTGATGCAGGGTAGTTGTTATTCTGAAGGGTACATTCAATACTGTTTATTTCCTGTTGGTATGTGTCTGGGTCACCACTTACAATTTTTGAATACGTTTTAGGTATTTGACGATCCTTTTTTATACTGTATGGATAGTGGGAATTGAAGTTGGGGTGAAGGTTGGCTTATGATATATGGATGTCTTAAACTCATTCTCTGTGTGAGTTATTAGTCTATCCAATAAGGCTAGCTGATTAATATCTTCTTCCTCCATTGTGAACTGGATTGAAGGTAGTATTTGTACAGCTTCCTGTTGAGGCCAGAGTATGTTGGTATCATTTACATACCTCAAACATACTGTTGGCTTCAGTAGTGCCTTTCCTAAAATTATTTCCTCAAAGTATTTCATTTATATGTTCAGTATCACTGGTGACAACAGTGAACCCATAGTCAAGACTTCTTCCTGTTGGTATATGCCAAACTCTAGTTGGAAGAATGTCAACATTTCCATCAGGTTTTCTACTGAAATGCTAGTACATTCTCCAAGAGAGGGGTCTGATTCCAATTAGTTTCAAACCCAAAGTGTTTGGGGTTCTTATTATTGAATGAGGACTTCCCTGCTAGTAGGATGACTATATCCACTAAGAATCTGCTCATTGGTTGGCATGTTGAGCCCCAGCAGCTGGCTATAGGCCTCAAGAGATTGGAAATCTTTGGGAGGGGAGGCTGTATATATGTGACAGCTTGGTGTAATGTTCAGTAAACTGTTAAGTAGTCCTTGTTCTTATTTCAAAACTGTGACAGTTTCCTCTTGGTTTTTAGGATTAGATTCTTTTTCACCTTGCTATAGTTACCATCTCCAATTAAGCTTGCCAATTTCTTGGAGTATTTCAACTTGTCCATTACCACTGGACCATTAGCTTTGACAGGTTCCTGTCAAGGCAACGTTTCTTCTCTTGTGATGCTTGACTTGGGTGGCTCACCATTTTTGCTATTTTGTACATTGTTTTTATCTTTTTTGGAAATAAAATAACATCAAATGACGAAATGCTTCTCATTTCCTTCATTTTCACTTTTAATGTAAAAATATTTAAAATTCACAAGCCATGCACGTGAATCATATAGAAATAAATATGCCATGTGAATATTCATAAATTTCAGTCACACATGAAACAAAATCATTTGTTTAAAACATCACCTATTGAAAAATCCAGCAAAATTTTGTTTCAAGTCAAAAAATATGTTTATTTAAAAATACTACCAAAAATTTAATTTAAAAATTCAAAATACTTCTATAATAAATCAGCAATCATAAAAGCCATTGTCATATCCTGATAACAATTGGGAGGTAGTAATATTTGATGCTTAGTGAAATGAATTAACAAAATACCTCATCTTATATTTTCACAATACTTATTAAAATTCTCTTTTTTTGTGCTTTTTAAGCAGAAATTCAGATTCTTGTAAGAATTAAAGTTCTGTGTTTCATTCTTATAAATCTAGTCATAAAAATAACTAAATGATATTATGTATTTTGTTATTGTTCAATTGATTCAATTTTGCTTGAAGTGCAGATTTTTGCTTCTTTCCAAAAAAGCTTTTATTTATCTATATTTTTTAAAACACTTTTTTTCTATTAGCATATATAAAAAGAAACATTTTAAATTTTTACACAGCTCCAAAGCTAATTTCATGTCCACATCTCAAGATATTACAATATTAAAATTATATGTATCATATCATCATTAATACTATTCTGATATAACTTTTGTTTCAGATGTTATAATAGCAGTATTGTGATTCTGGCAATTTTAGAGCCTTAAACTGAACCTCAAGGACACTAAATTCTGTTAGCAGAAGACAGTAAGTGGCATGAAATGAAACTGTATTTTACTGTACTTTCTACAACTTGTTTAAGCATTTTAAGGCTAATGATTTGTCCCTTGAAATAAAATCCACAAGTAGAGGATCATCAGTTGTAGATTATGGAGAAGAAGTACCTAACAACCGAAACTGGAAAACATTCAGAAAAACAAGGATCATTCAAAGATCAGATGGAGTACATTTTATAACCTTTAAAAAATAAAAAGTTGTTAAAGGATTTGATTTGTTTGTTTAACGGCATATCAACGCCTTATGGGTCATTTAATGATGAAGTTTAATTTTTTTTTTTTTGGTGGGGGGGGGGGGTTCTTTAAAGTAATAAAAATATATTTCACAACTGAATGATAGGTGATACTCAACTTTTGTGGATATACATGTTTGTGTGGACATACTTACTAGAGGCGGTGATATGTGTGTCTTATGTTGTAGTTTTGTTGAAGTTATATATTGGACTACAGTTTGATGATTTTAAAACATTGTAGGATATTATATGGATTTAAATCATGAAAGAGTTCTTTCATATTGGTTGTTTGAGTTTGTTTAGTGGCATTTAGTTATTTAATTTCAAAATGTAAATATTTTGAATGCAACTGTATGCCTTCAACTACAGAAAATGTAATGTTGGTCATTTTGCTATAAAATGTATTGTTGGTCATTTTGCTATAAAATGTAATGTTGGTCATTTTGCTATAAAATGTATTGTTGTTAATTCTACTATAATTATGTATTGTTGGTAATTTTACTATAAATATATTTTCATCCTTTTTAGCATTTTGTTCTTGTTTGGGGATTCACTATTTACTCATAGCTGGGACCTTAACTAGTGCTACCACCCCAGGTTAGGGTGAACCTGGGAACAACATTAATTAGAGGCGGTTCCATGCTTTTCAAAACCACCAATCTCCTGATCAGAGGACTTGCTGCCAGATGTAGTTTATCATCTTGCTGAGAACTTTGCTGATTAAAAAGCAAAAATGCTTTTGATATACACCAACATTTTTTTAAGCAGCAACAATGATTATTATTCATCTGCTTATATAAAATTACCATCTTGTTTTATAAATTAATAGGTTTATAAAAACATTTTTCCAGTTCTTTTTTTGAAAACTAGAAAATAAATACACAGTTGAAAATCAGTTTTTCAGTGAAACTTTTGTACACACCTAATAATTAATATAGAGACGACTACATTCTGAATATTTTCACCATTAAAACTTCTCACTGTTAAGTTGTGGTTGTTGTGGTTGTGATTTAATCTGTTTCAACAACTATTTCCCTTGGGAATAGATTGTATCAGATTTCATGACCTAAAAAATAATAATAATAATTAAACACCAGATTTTCGTAACCCAAATAAAAAAAGCAAGATAGAAATACTGTGAGTAAGAGATTTTATTTTCCAAATCAGGATTGAAAACTGAACACTATAAACATTTTGTGGGAAATGTTGCTTATAACCAAAACATGTGAATTTTTTATTAAACGAAACAAAAGAATGTGCATGCATGTGTTCAAATGGAATCTTGCCCCCTCAATGCCAAATAAAAAAAAAAGGCAGCATGAGGAAATTGTGATTTAAAATGAAAAGTATCAGAGCTTTTTTCTGCAGCATGATCAAAAGTTGTAAGCCATCATGAAATGGAAACTTATATTGCTAAAATGTTGCCTCCAAGATAAAAATAACTGAAAAATATACTTACAAGTCATCAATATTTGAATAACAAAATAATGTCTTTAATATTTAGATGTTTTTCACATCATTCTCAATACAGTATAAAGTCATATCAATCATTAAAACATTAAATTTTAGTAGTTTACATGAATTCTTTGCTTTAAATTTATCAACACAAATATATGCCAATTGATGCCCTAACCATAATGCCAAATGGTTAGATATAAAATATTTACTAACTACTGAACTGCTCTGTTTTGATCATTGTGGAAAAACTTTTTTGCATTATATCAGTATGGCTAATGCTAACCTCTAGGAAAGTGATATATTGCATCTTCTTGAGCTAACATTTTCCACTGATGTGAAGTAAAATGATTATATTGAATGAATTGCTAGGTATGCTACTAGGAAATTTGGTTCACTGTATGACTCTACATAAATATTTCTAGCCAGAATCTATTTTGCATCTTTATAAGTCTTTCATTCATCCATTCATTGAATATGTCTGCCACAACTGGTTTGGTGCTTCTGATAAATATCTAGAGATTCTTGACAGAATTCAAAGAATCATCCACAATGTTATCAGTCCTGACCTAGCATTTTGACTTCAGTCACTTTCTCACTGTTGCCGTTTCTATAAATATTTTCATGGCAATTGTTCTGATGAGCTTTCTTCATTGGTTCCTCAAATTTAGAAATTTAAGCACAGTACTAGATTGGCAGCTCGGTCTCATTATTTTATAGTTGAAATGTAACCATAAGTTCTATGCTAAAATGTTTTTCTCTCACACTTCTACTTGTGAAACTCTCCTCCACCTTCTTGCACTCAAATTTAAGCTTCAAAAATTTAAACACAATGTCAGCCATTATCATCTCCCTGTTCTTTTATTGGTCTCTCTTCTTAATAATGATTTTTCTCAGATTCCTTGTTGCTTTTTTGCATTGCTTTAAGTGAAATGATAAAAAATGAAACTAAATGTCAAATTCTCTCTATAAACATGCCTGTATTTCCTTTTCTCCTGTAAACGGTGAATAATGACATTTGCTAAAATGTATAGTTGAAATAATTTAAGATATGATTTTATCCAATAAAACTTCTTGTACCTAAAAGGAAAAATCTTCTGGAGCCAAGAGTAACCTATAAGTAAGCAAAAAATTTGTTCTCATCAATTGACTTTCTTCAGTTGCCACACAGATTATGTCAGTTTTCTCTCCAAATGTTAACCTCCATTCTTATACCATGCAAGCTACACCCATTCTAGTATCATTTAAATTTATAAATATTAACACTTATCTTACACTCTTTTTTCCAAAATGATTTATCATTTAAGATTTCCAAAGTTGCACAGAAATGTTATTGCTTAAATGTGAAGTAAAATTGATTATAATAAATGTTTAATATGAAATGTTTTATAAATAAGATGAAGGTCAGAGGGCACAATGACCAAAATGTTGTGATAACAACAACAAAAATGAGGACAATATTCCACATGTAAATAGTGTAAATATTGATAACTGCTCATCCCAGAAATTTAGACAGAATCTTATTTTGTTTAAAAAATAATCTTGTACCTTATTTCAAATGTCTCATTTATATCAAATCCCTGTTATCAGCAGCAGTCCAACATGAAAGATCTTCCTCCCCACCTCCTTATAGTTGTTTGTCCCACAACGTATCTCTACTGAAAACAACTCTTCTGCTATGTTAACCTTTGACCTTGAACAGGCTCAAACTGCAACAACCAACTGTAATGTTAATTGCTATAGATTCAACTGTCTGAACTATATTTTTGTATGATGCACAAAGACTATGCAGTTTCCATTATGCAATGAAGTAAAGATATGTTTGAACCAGTATCCATAATTTTTATTAAAAGGAGCTGCATTTACTAACCCTTTAGAATTTGTGATAAGAATGAAAAAAAAAAACAATTACTTTATTAAAACTTAAGGAAAAATTTAAAATTTAAAGAAGAAATGGTTTAACTAGATTTTAATTTAAGAAATATGCAAGTGTATTACTACAATATTGTATTTAGTAAATGACATCAAACTTTAACAAACCAATTCTGGGAGAGCTGTGTTATTTTTGTTGATGATAGATTTGACAAGCAATCTATAATTCAAAAGGATTTATTACTATGTTTGGTGTGCAATATATTTATAAAATATAAGTCCTCACTACCCACACATTTTTACATATTAATTATGGTATATACACAGGGCATGACAGGTAATTAAAAACAATTTTAATAGAAAGAAAAACATATTCAAAAGAAAAAATCAGTATTTTTTTTAATTGCATATGTTCAAGTTAGAAAAACAAAGTTGATTCAGTAAAGCCACCTCCAGCCTCAAGAACAGCCTAGGAAGTGACTACTTATCTGGATCAGGCAGTTATCATTAATAATAGCCATTATGTCATAAATGGTGTCCTTCAGCATGTTCTTGGTACTGTGGAGACACTAGTTGGTCTCTCTGTCAACAATACCCCAGACATACAAATTATTCAATTAGGAAAGCTAGGAGATCATATGTTGTGGTGTGAAGTGTCATGATCATGAAAATTCTAGACCAGCTACTCTTGAAACACATTGGTTATGTGAGTCCTGATAGAACACATATAGCCTACCCTTGGTCACCCTCTCAATCCAGAATTTGATAACTATGCCCTGCACCAATATGCCAGTGGTGACATTGTCTCTTAGACGTTGCTGGAAGAATTGGCCTTGTTCCTCACAACACCTCCAAGATCTTACATTTACTTGAATTTGTGTATTACTGCACTTGTCATTCCTTTTGTTCACTTGGCCTAATCTTGGCCGAAGTGAAGAATGTTACTTGAGTTTGTTCAACAAATACTTAAACTTAATCGTAAGATGCTTCCAGGTCTTGTCAGAAATGAAATGCTCTCTTCTCATTGTTACCTGATGTCCACATTTACCACACATCTGGTAATGAATTCCATCACCTCCAGTTACTTTGACCTGATTAATGATTTCTTGCATCTGATTGGAAGCTACGAGTTTGATATTAAGTTTATATTTTAATATCTGTAAAAGAAATGAGAAGGTTAAGATTGCCATGTAACATTATGTTTGGATATCTTCAATTTATAGCCTGCTAAACATGTATTCTCAAATACCTGATGTACCCTATATACATAAAAAGCTAAATAAATAAAGAAAAAAATAAATAAATTAAGTAAATAATAAATTAACATGGTAAAAATGTCCACATAAAAGCAGTAAATGTAATAGTAATAAACAACAAATAATTATGTGATGAATAATAAAAAATGAGTAAAAAATTAACAAATAAAAATAAAATAGCTACAAATAGCTGTATTTGGACCAACAAATGTTTCTGCTCAATAGCCTCTAGAATAATAACCATTACTGCCTACCCAATAAGTCTTAGTATAATATAATAGACCTTGCTACCGATAATGCACCAATATAGTCAAGACAAAACACAACACACATGATCTAAAGATTGTGTTCAAACATGAAACAGATTGTTGCTGCTCAATGTTAACCTCAGTGTCCACTTTTATATTTACATACACTCTATCGATTCCTGATACAGCATATCTTAGAAATATTTTATGATATATATATCTAGTGTGTGTGTGTGTAAAAATTCAGATATAGATAAAATATATCTGTAAAGACAATATAAATAAAAAACAAAAGGAAGGCTTTTCTTTACCAACACATTGCATCCTTTGAGGAACTTTATTTATCTTGATAAAGTTCTTCAAGGGACAAAACAAAATGTGTTGATAAAAAAAATGTTTTCCTTTTATAAAGAATATATATATATATATATATATATGTGTGTGTGTGTGGTGTGTGAGATTTACAACATGCTAAGGCCACTTGACGTATGCTTATACCTAGATCATCTCAAACAGCCTGTAGAACATGTTCTTCATTATTAGACGTATGAGCAGATCTTGGTCTCCCTTGATCTATATTAATAAAATATAAATAATATAATAGTAAAAATTAATAAAATATTAATATTTCCAGAAGAATCTAAGATTGTGATTACAATCATAATTATTCCCATGATAATATATAGAATCTTTAACTGGAATTCTTTCATAGTTAAAATACTGTACCAGCAACGTAAAAATCAATCACTCCTAATGAGAAGCCATAATTTGAATTTATATTGTTTCAAATAATTTGAATCAACAGTTGATAGCCAAGCACAAGGCAGAGGAGATGGTATAAATGCACTTTTAGTCTAAAGGCTAATCCTTGTTGCTGAGTGTCCTGTTGGAATTTTGTTTCTTTGAACTTTTAAAAATTACACTACACATCCTTATAGTCGTATAATGATAAAGACATCTGAGTATGATTTATAAATTAGAACCAAGGTTATTTGGACTTACAAATCAGGCAGTGGATATAATGTTATTTCTGAATGATTTACTTTCTCTAAATCAACTCTTTAAAGTATCTATGGAATTTAGAAAGTTGAATGTGTGTGTATTTTAGCTGGGTACTTGTTTACCTATGATAAACATAGGAGAAACATACAAAATCGTTTATTCTTTTTTATAGTAACTGTAGTAAAACAAAGTTCTCAGTATCTCTTGGGTATGTCCATTCTTTTTTTGCAGGGGAGGTGGTGGTGGTCAGAAGTAAGTTATGATAAGTAAGGATAAGAATGCAAAGGTCCCTTGACTTTGCTAAAAAAGCAACCATTCAGTTTGGCTACTGTAAACTGTATGAATGGCTGAACACTTTCATCACTATATGAAGTAATGTCACTAAGCGATCAACTTGTGATCCATGTGACTATCTCTACCAACTGGAGATAATATTGTTTTGTATCCCTACAGTGCTCCCTCCCTAAACAGGTTCAAAGACCTGCCATGAAGAGTTACTTTTATTCTACTTGTTGTCGATATAATAAAAATGTGGGAACACAATTTATACACACAACAACATAAAAATATGCATACAATGTCTATTAAAAAGTGCCATAATGTTTAAACAATGTCCAGTCAACAGCACAAAAAATTCTTTCAGCGTTATTATAATGCAAAAGTTCATGTGAAAAAATATGTGATGCAAAAAGACAAAACAAATTAAGATATAAAATTGTCTGGACAATCTAATGACACCTGAATTTAGTAACCATTTGACTTTGCAAATCTGTTGCTATTAGAGACGGTGTAGTGACTGGTGTCTTTATTTAGGCATGTGGCATCCAGAAATGCTGGCTTCAGATGGTCCAAACAAATATTGTTTTTGAATTGCTAATGTGTGTATTAAAAAGATTTAACATATCTCTTCAGGATCTTGTATGGTTCTCCTTATGTGGCTGCAATGCATTTGATGTGGCTAAGTTGTGCACTATTTCCAAGTCAGTATTCAGGACATGTATATTTGAAAATTTCAAGATGTTAAGTCGTCCTGAAAAGGTTTCTGAAGCTATTGATCCTTTTGTTTTTCCTCAAATGACTGGTAGTCTGTACATGTGTCTTTAGCAGGAAAGCATCAGGGTATGGGACTTGGTGTCTGCAGGATTTTTTTTTTGTGAAAGAAAAATTGGTTTCCATTGAACATAGATTTACTATGCCAGTAGAAGAGATGTCAACTGCCAACCACAACTGCTTGCTTGAAACCATATGATGCAATTCAACTGCATGGGACAATACTAATTTAACTTTCTGAAATGGTATCTTAATAAAATTCTCCTCACACATGGTGATTTAATTAAATATCTTGCAATGCAGGAAAATATCTCTGAAAAAAAAAAGAAAAAAACCACAATGAGTGAACAATAAAATACTTGGGAAATGTCAGGTGTGTGACGCCCGACCCCTTCTGCGGTGCGATCCTTCAGTCATGGCACCAATATGTGACGCCCGTCCTTGGTCACAACGCCAATATGTGACGCCTGACCCCTCGTCGACGGGATCCTGCAGTCACGACACCACTCGTGACCTCTGACGCAGTCCTGCAGTCTCGACACCACCTGTGACAGGCTAACCCTGGGACATCGGTTGAAGTCTTGTCGGGTTCTAGTACCAACTTGTCGTACTCGGCTCACTTCCAACGCCTGATCACCAAAGCAACTGCTTTGATCTCGATTCAACCTACCCACGTTGTGATTTGATCTTAGGTTGACAAGATCAATCAAACATCGGACCGTAGTGCCAGCCGAATCCGGGTCAAGGTGATACTGCACAATAAATGTAGACAAAAAAACAAAAGCACAAACAACAACTTCAAGGCGGGCGACTGGTTAGGAATAGTGATTAATTTTATGTCGGTTTGTTGAGTTACAGGAGTGCGTCTCTCTCTTTCTCTTCCAGCCCCAAAAAATGTGGATTGTAACACTTTTGTGTTCTTAGCTAGCTCTGGATATCTGGGTTGTTTTTCTATAAAGTCGGCTCTGGTGGAAAATATAAGTCAGACTTCTATAATTTGTTCTTGGTTAGAAGTCTAAGTCGAAAACTGGCTTTGGTGGGAAATCTAAAGTCGGACTTCAACAAATTTGTTCTTGGTTAGAAGTCTAAGTTGGAAGGCATGGAATCGTGCGGTCACCTCTGCGAGGCGTTATCTTCCGAGTCCCCTGTCTCTTGGGCTCGACTGGATCTCTCTGCTTCTCGAACTGTCGAACTGAACTGTCGAACTCTCTCTGCCCGGACTGCCAAAACACCCGAAGACGTTTGCTTATATGGACGCCGATCAAAACCCGTCGTGGGTCGGACGTGGTGTGGCCACCATGTTGATTTCAAATCCCCAATAAGGATTTTCTTTGTTTTCGGTCAGAAATATTTATCATTTTCCATTTTTGGAAATCTACCGCTCTTTGTCTAGAGGGGCTCCACCCCTTCTGTGAGGAAAGGTCGGAGGAGAGACCTCTTCCTTCTCATACCGGCACCTCATACCAATCCCTTCGAGGGGTGTCAACAAAAATCTCCCTCCTTCTCATATCCTCATCTTCTGTGAGGGAAAGTCGGAGGAGAATTATCCTCCTAAGTTTAGCCTTTCTCACATGGATACCTCATACCAATCCTTCAAGTTGGTGTCAACCGGACCCCCTGTTTTATCATATTTTCATCCCTCCCACCACCTCGAGCCAGGTGGGTGTTTAGCTTATCCTGGAGGGAAAAAGAAGGAAAGAAAAAAAAAAAAAATTATTTTTCCTTTTTCTCAAGAAAAACAATTAGACCTCCCAAAATTCCGTTGACAATCTTTTATCTTACCTTAGACATCTGGCATTTAACAGGGCCTCTGCCATAAGGTTTTAATTATTCATTCACACCTTATCTTGGGAAACCGTCCACTTATGGACAAAAACTAGTGTTATAACAACCAGATGCCCGCTTGTTTGGCGACGAAATTCCGTTGCAAAAACAATATTTGTCTCACCCCAAATTCGTTATCAATTCTGCCTTCATTGACAACGAATTTCATCAAATTCTTTCTTTCGTATTTTATTTTGTTAATCAACTTTCTTCCATGTCCCGCTGGCCGACATTCACCAAGTGACCGCGATTCAACGCTGACAGACGCCCGCCCGTTTTCCCTAACTTATCCGCGAGAAGGAGAACAATGGGTCGTTAAATTCTTAACCTTATTCAGGAACATTTGGCATATCTCAGCGTCAAACCTCCGACCCTCCGCAAGAAAGGAAAAATGATTATCTTGATTCGCATTTGAAAATAATAAAATAAAAAAATCTTTTTACCCATCCTTTGTTTGGGGAAAATAACAAAACAAAAAGAATATCGCTCAGTATGTCTTTCGTTCTATCTATCGGTTTAAGTAATCCCCGTAATTAACTTCTGTGGTTAATTAATTGGTTGACTACCTGCCATTGCTAAATAGTGTTACAGGTGAATGCATGTGGAAAAAATATTTGGATTAAATCTCAACCAAATTTATGCCTGGTGTTGTTATGTAGTTAGTTAAGTAATGACAACAATTGGGTCAAAGAGTAAGAGCTTACTACCACATGTTACACATCACAGTGGGAGGAGTAGATGAACTATTGGGGTAGAAAGCAGCATGGCGTCATTTGAAGCGCACCAAAATCAAACTCAGCTTGAAAGTGAGGAAGAAGGTGGCTATATTGACAATATTTATGTTAGTGAAAAAATTTTCCGTCCTGAAATATATGTACAATGACATAAATACTGTTAATATCCAGCTTCAAGTAACTACAAAAATGCATATAGCTGAAATTGTCACTACCATGCAGAAGAGTAGTATATAAAATGGTGTGAATGACTGACCACTTTCGTAACTGTATGAAGTGACTTCACTAAGTGACTGTCATGTGACCCATGTGACTATTTTCACCAAAAAAAGATAATTGCCTCTTGTATCCTTACATCAACAAAAATGAGACTCCTTATCAATGATGATAACATTATATAAACTGGGTGTATCAAAAATACTTTTACAAAAAAATGACAAATGTTTGTATAAATATATGTCCTTAAATCCTTCATTTTTGAGGTATTAAGTTTAAAGAAAGTTTATGATAGATGGCATTTTGTTGCCATATAGACTAAGTTTCATTTGTCATTCATGTACATTTGTGGCTAATCTTTCTTCAATGTTTAACATGTGTAGTAGTGAGTTAACTGAGAAGTGTTTTGTTTAACAATGGCAGGATATTCATATCATGAGCAAGCAGATATGATTTTTATATACAGCTGTGTGAATGGTAATTGACACAAGGTTGCACAGCTGTATCAGGAAGTCTGAAGGCAGTCGCATCATCCAACCTTTGCTGCTGTTTAGTGTCGTGTTGCTGAGACCGGATCCATGGCAATATACATTAATATATATTAATACTTAATATACATTATTTATACATGAAAAGTTATAATTTTCCTGTATCATTAATTTTTTACATCATTTTAAAAATTTTGTTTTGTTAAATATACATAGAAGAAGAAAGTTATTCTTGTGTATACATTCACCTAACACTTATATCTGCCCTCACCTAATCTAAAACCCAGTTGCAGCAATATTTAAAATTTAATTTTACATAAAGATACTACCACTGTCAATAATTATATGTGTGTGTGTGTGTGCGTGTGAATGAGAGTGATCAGAATAAAAGTTAGTTGTTATTTCTGATCATTCTTAAATTTGTTCTTCAGCTGTTTTCCAGTTTAGCATATGACTAAAACCAGTAAATGACACATACCACCAGATCAACCCAAATATCAGAGATCAAATATCCATTATGGGATATTATACTACGTCATTTTAAGAAAATATTCCATAAACATAGTGATGATAAAATAAGCACATCACATCTCACTTGTAACCATTCACCATAATAAAATAAGCGTTTTCAACACTAAAGCTGAATGAGTCAAATAAAGCTTCATAAGCTTCTACTTAAAGTCGTTACTATATTACACATATTGCAACTAAACATCTTTGTAAACCAATTTTTAAATATACTTAACAATAATATGCACAATCTGAAAACGTCTATAATGCTAATCTGTATTGTTCATGCTCACAAATTTCTTATTGTTAGTTGTTAGAAAATGAATAACCTGTAAAGTCTGTGGTATTTTTTTCATGGCTGACCGTCTACAAGAAAGCTATTTCTGTTAAGCCAATGATGGCATTGTTATTTTGCCCTATTGTACTCTAGTCAATTTGACAGGTCTCTTTTGTTAATATCTGAATAACCAATTATACAATTGTGCATTTTTTTTACAGATAATAATAACTGG
This sequence comes from Acanthosepion esculentum, assembly GCA_964036315.1. NCBI lineage: Eukaryota > Metazoa > Mollusca > Cephalopoda > Sepiida > Sepiidae > Acanthosepion > Acanthosepion esculentum. Next base: position 84,115,041 of record OZ038491.1, read on the forward strand.
CAATAAAATTCAGTTTAATTGATGGGCCATTTTCATGAAAGTGAAACCAAAGAGCATTTTTAAAATTTTCAAAAGATTTAAATTTACCAAAAAGGTTAAGGTGATGTCGAAACTTCACTTTTTTACGGTTACATTAAATATTCCTTTAATCTATACATATTTTTATTTTTGTTTTGAATGTTTTTGATATTTTACTTTGAAAAAATATTAAAACAAAAGATAATGAAGATATTACATTTAAATTTTTGAAAATCAAATCTGACTGGAAAGCAAGAAGCTGGAAGAGAAAATGTTAGAATAGAACTTACAGTGACATCTAGCAATTTCAACAGTAAAATGATGGGACCTAGCTACCAATCTAGTACTGCACTTAAATTCATAAAGTCAAAGTACCAAAGAGAAAACATTTTAGAACAATTACCATAGAAACATTTATAGAAAAGACGTAGGGAAGGTATGTTACAGTGGTGGAAAGTGACTGAAGTTGATATGCCAGGTCAGGATCAATAACATTGCAGATTATTTTTGGATTTTATCAAGAATTTATAGATAAATAGCAAAATCAACAGACCAAATATGGCAGCAATATTCAATGCATGGATAAATGGTAGATAGATAGAGTGTAAGATAGATTACTTTGCATTAATGACCTTGAGAAAGGCATGAACCCATCTCTACTTAAAATAATGGGTTAAATAGCAGAGTAGACTGAACTCTCTAACTTTGAATGGAAGCCAGTCTAGGAGAAAGACTACTCTAAATTTGAAACTGGGGAATGCAATGTGAAACCACTCCATCTCTCTCAAGAAGTCATGACAATTCACAGATAATAAAAAGAAGGAATCTGTGGAGAGCCATATTTGTATATGTTCTAAAGGGACATGTCATTAAAAAAAATGAACATATAGTAAGATTTATGTTTCATAAATTTGAAAGTAAAATTTTCTTTTTTGCGAATCAGGAGAGAAGATGGCTAGCAATTTCAGATATTGAATAAAGATTCAAAATGGAGTTTCAATTATTTTAGGATGATTGTCAAAAAAAAAAAAGAAAAAAACTTTATAAATGTGTTTCATTTGATGTAATTGAATAACAAGATCAGGTGAAAGCTTTTATTATTCAGGTTCAATAATATAATATTAATGTATTTTTGCATTGTATCATTACTGATGGTGAAAAATTCATATTATTTCTTAATAACCAAAGAAAATTTTCACAATAGCTTGATGTATATTAAAATTTGAATCATCAGTCAAAACTGAATTATCATAACTCATAGATTATAGCAAGTATTTGGGATAACAAGAGTGATGCGGTATAGTTTCTTCCAAAGTGGACAATTGATGCACATAAGCCAACTTGAAATAGTGCATTCAGAGAAACTAATTTTGTCAACAGAAAGGGGGGGCCATTGTTTACATTTGGCCTATTCACCTAACCTCTCGAGAGTATTATTTTCTGCAACACTTAACCAATTCCTTTTGAAAACATTTTCTTCAATTAGAATTAAACTTTCACTGAATTCTTTGAACTAATCTAGAAACAACTGACAATTTGCTGCTCAAGTGAAATAAAAATATAGACGTTGAGAGAAATATTTTGAATAAATGATTTTTTAAAATGTCAAAATATTCCCAATTTTATTCAGACAACTCCCTTTTCATATTGTTAAGGTGCATAATCTGTAAGAGGTAAAAATCTTATTTCTTCATAAAATGGTTACAAAAAAATAAGTGATCAATAATATATGAACAGGATCAAACTATTTCAGCAGTGCTATATACAGTTTTTTGTGAATTGGCAATTTCATGTTAAAAAAGCTAATATTCATTCTGATATTATCTAATATTTATTATTGAAATCATTAGTTGAAGAAGGAAGATATTTTTCCTTAGTCTTCTTTTACAGTTTTCATATTATTTTACCTCTGAAATATCTTATTTACCAGAAATAATTTGAATATAAAGATAAAAAAACTGAAAATAGCAATTGTACCTTCAGCTTTCGAGATTTACTGAATGTTTTATTAGAATAAGTCAATTAGGATAATAAAAATACACTGAATAGATTTGTAGGAAATTCTGTTGTCCAGGTTTTTTATATTAAAAATTTGAACACCTGGATTCCAAATACTAATAAAATAAAAATTAAAAAAAAATAGGTCTGTCTGTTAAATAAATCATTTCTATTTACAAATATATGCATGTTATGCTATTTAATCAAGATCTCTTTCTGATTCACAAATACATTTCACCAGACGTATCAGCTGGATACGAGCACTAAGAAAGCAAGACACAAAGAAATGTCATCTGATGCGCTGAGCTCTGAACATCATACCTGACCCATAAAACAAATCCCCACGAAAATGTAAAATAGCTAATCACAAACATTTCCCACAAAGAACAAATGTTCCTGAGAGCCTACACCTGTTGAAACAAAGATATAAAAACAGAACTCAACGTCAACAACAAGTACTTCAGCTTCAACCCTTCAACCTTGTCACATGATTGTGATATCATCAAATGCCTCACCACAGGCCTCTCTCCTGACGTCAACTGTGGTCTCAGCCAACCAACCAAAGAGATCTGTCAATTCCTGGCAACACCCTCATGCCAAATTGCTTTCCTTACTAACAGCAACTTATGAACAATTTTTGCCACCTTTCACACAACTATATACATATTCTGAATTTTTACCAACAGACGTTATTGAAATCTTAATCCTTGTTTGTTCTTTTCCTTTGCAACCAAATGCTCATTATAACATGTACATGGATTCAAAAGAACCAAAATTAGTAAAAATTGGATTTAAAGTCTTTGGGGAGTTGGTTCATGAAAAAGGCTGTAGTTTAGAAAAACCTTTAGTAGTTGGTTCACAATAAAAAGCTGTGGGTGAGAAAAGATTCACTGACTATCCTGGCTGTTGTTGTTAGAGATGATTCATTTGAAATTGTCAATACATGTTTCTTTAATCACACATTGGGGTGAAAAGGAAAAAAGCTAGGTAGCCATATCTTTTGTGCTTGAATGGCTTAGAGGTAGTTGCATCTCTGCTGGTGAAAGTCCAAATCTGTTGGTTTTTATGAGAAAATCTTTTCAAAAAGTATGCTTGAGAAAAATAGGGTTTTAGCTTTCTCTTATTGGTCATATATTCCACACAGTGATGTTAATTTCTAAACAAAAGATTTAAATAGCATGTGTTATACTGTGGAATATTTTTGACATGTTTATAATATATTGTCTATTACTGAGTAGAAAAAGTTTGGGTGTGCTTTAATATGGTATGTGGGTATGTAAATATGTTGGAAATAGGGTTTATTTTCTATAGATTTCTTAAATGACCAAAAAGGTAAAAATTAACTATGGAATAAAAATTAAAGAACAATTTTAAATTATTTTTTTATTGGATGACTTTTAACCCAATTAAAATTAATATTTTACTGAGAATAATTAGAAAAATATTCTCATTAAATTTCAATGTAAGTGAATAATAATTAGAAATTTTCTCCTATTTTCAATATTTATTTTTGATCTCATCATAAGACAAATAAAAAATAAGCTAAACCCTGCCAAGAACTAAATTATAATATTTTCTAAAGGAAGTGCATGATGGTGTATTTCATTTCCCTTTTAGGAAGTTTTATTAACAGTGCAGGAACTCATGTTTTGTAAAATTATACAGCCATCATTTCTTTCTTTTTTTTTTCTTTCTCTCTCTCTCTCTCTCTCACTCACTCACTCACTCACTCACTCACTCACTCACATTCTTAATTTGGGAATAAGTTGATTTTGTGCTTTTTTTTAAAAACTACAACAATACATGTTTTGAAGTGGCACATTTCCAAGAATTATGCAATAAAACATTTTCTCAACTTACCATATCTCTACTCAAGCTGTTCTCTTCTTTATTCCATTTTTGTTTTGTTTTGTTTTCAGCTTTTTTATTCATTTTTTTCTTGTTTCACCATTTTTTTAACCAATCCCTTTCAGTATCTCCTGTTCATTTTCATATATTTCCTTCTCATTTTATAACTTATAATTTTTTTCTCATATGTTTTTGGTTTGTTTTATATTTCTCATAGTTTTCCAACACATTTTCACTCAAGTATGAGAGCCATATTTCTCAAACAAAAAAGCTAAAACAATTACCTTAACTACAAGATGAAAGTTACAAATAACATAAATAAATATAATTACATTTTTAACAAAATGATGAATAAAATTGCTACATTTATTCATCTGTATTCTAATAAATCATTCTTCTTCGATACAAATTTGTTTTTTAGAAGAGATACATTTAAAAATTAGAGAATTATTATTATTTCGAGTTATCTATTCATATGAGTTTAAGCAAACTGATTTAAAATAAACATTATCATCTGGATGTTAGGAATTATAAAATAAGTAGCTTTAGAATTTTTGAAATCTAAAAGAAAATAATGCATTCACACACACACATCACTACCAGTCATCCATCAGAATAATTTTTGATGAAATTTTCAACTGGCTTAATTAAACTTCATTTAAGATTATTTTAAAAAATACTTGTTAGTTTTAATGGAATGCCCATAATAGAAAAAGAAAACATACTTTAAAGATGGATCAAATACATTGGGGAGTTCTTTCATGACAACAAAAGAGTGAAATTTACATAAAAGCATGAAATGTTCAGAGGTATTAAAATTTGAAGTTAGCCAAGATGAAAAAAAAAAACAAAGTATTAGAAGTGCTTCATAACCAGGTATAAATAAATGCTAACTCCATCTGAAAATCAGTTTGATGAGTCACGTACCTAAATTTATCATTAAGATTTTAATAATTAGACTTTATGATAGAATATGTACCTCCACAGATTCGCTAAAAAATGAGCAAACGATGATGAAAAAAATACCCCAATCTTAAAAAAAAGTTCTATAGGCAAAATCTTTGTTATTTTTTTATCCTTTTTCGAACATTCAAAAATCTTGTTCTTCATGCATCAGCAAGGTGTTACAAATTAACATGTTCAAAGAAAACAGATGGTGGGTTCAATCAGATAGGAACACATGAACAGCAAACACAAAATTAACATTTATAAATAAATTTAATATAAAAAAATACAAATTACAAAATATGGGAAAAGTATAGAATGACAGTCATACAATTAATAAAATAACACTTAACTAATATTGGATTTCCGTTTAAATATTTCTGTTTCAGGAATTTGAAGTTCAAATGTTCATAATGACAGACAAATTTGCTGTAGAATATACACAAAGGTTGGTTGTTCTTTCTTCCACAATGTAAAATATAAGATTCTGGCATAATGTTTCTGTTCCGTTTCCCCTTGCTTAATTGGATTGCATCCAAGATGAAAGTACAATGATTCCTTTTGTATCTATTTGGGTACAATATTCCTTTATTCTTTGCCCATTAAATAGTTAAATAGATCCAAGATCTCTAGTACAAAATTTCCTTATTCCCTACACAACAAATAATGAAATAGGCTTGTAGGTGTATTTCTCATCCCTTACAGTCACATGATAAGAGTCTATTTGATCTGTTCTCATTGGAAGTCATTAGGAAACTAAAATTACTATACCAAAATCCCACTTGGTGATGTAAGTCACATGAGCGTAGTTGACCGATTCCTACTCACTTTCTTAGGAGGTCATTCTGTTTGTTACCAAGAGACCCTAAATTCCTTTCCTGACCTTTATTTGCTGAAACAAGACTCAATCCAGACAGGTAGTAAAACCCCCAAAAAAGAGGAGGAGGAGGAGAAGAAACACAGAGAGAGCATCTCTTATTAAATTTATTGTATGCCTGATTTAATAGTTAACACTGAGGGCCATGTTACAAAGGAGACCAAAGATTAGCATTAATTTTAGTGTCTTTTTACAGTGAAAAACACATTGATAATGAAATTATTTTAGAAATTAATTTTTGTACCACTTAATGTTTATATTAGTTATACACAGAACCCCTTGGAGAATTTAAATCATCAATTCCCCAGTTACCAAAACTCTACTCTGAAATAAAATAAAAATTCAATAAAACTACGATATCATAAGAAAAGATTTTAATTGCTTTTATAAATAAGATATATTATTATGGATGCTGTCTTAAAAAAAAGTTTCTTTTTCATTGATATTATTATTAATTAAAACAATATTTACTAATCCTAAATAGAAAGGCTTACTACAATTCAGCACCCCCACCACCCAATATTGTAAAGAGAATTGAATTTTTTTGTGTATAAAGTGCTGATTTTTAGATGATGTGTGTATGTGTGGAGAAAGACAAAAGGATAACTATCTTGGTCTTTTGTCTTTATTCATATTGTCCTTTTACACATATACTCTGACATTCTGACATATATATAACATTGTTACTCGACTTTATTTGAAACTTCTAACTAGCACTTGAAACTATATAAAATGAATGACCTTTCTTACAGCATGATTCCACCTTCTAATTCATAATTAGCTAGACTGTTGCAAAGCAGAGATAATAGTTCAGTATCCTTTAGCATGCAAAATTATTTTCTATTTTCAAATGTTTAGTTCCTGTTTGCAATGACAACACAAGCAAGGTTACATTGAATATGAATCCAAAATGAAGAGATAAAATTATAGGAAATAAACCCTCAGGACATACTTGTGTATAAGTGCCAGGGAGGAGGTCAGGAGAGACAGAAAGGAATGTTTAAGGAGAGTTTAGTTTAAATTGTTTATAATCTATAGTTATGTATGGTTTTACAAGCCAGAATACATTTATCATGAACTAAAAATCCAGCTGTTTAATTAACTTGTTTTGTAAATAACCCAGTATAAAATAATCCAATGACAATGCCATTCCTTTCCCTATCATTGTATCATCTTAAATGATTCATTAGAGATTATAGACAGAGTGCGATGGATAAATTGTCGTCTAAATTATGCAGAAATGATAATAAGACTGACATTTCGTTTTAACCAAATATTTACGAAAATTACACAAAAATATCTTGAAATACAAAAGCATAAATAAAATTGCCATTGGCTTCAATCACGGCATTCAGACAACTTCGAAATCTGCAACTCTTCTGGATGGTCTCCTTGTTTAAGTTGGTGAATGCTGCCATAATCTTTGCCTTCAGTTCATCTTTGGTGTTACAAGGAATTTTGTGGATCTCTTGCTCAAATGCATATAATAATCAAGGAGGTTGCAGTCTGTGGAGTTAGGTGGCCAGATGTAAGGAGTGATGCTGTCGCAGAAATTGTCTAACAGTCATGACTGGGTTCCCTTGCTTGTGAGGCATGGTGCAGAGTCCTGTTTCCAGACATAGGGACTTCCAGCAGCCACCCTCTTGAGCCAGGGCAGCACTACCTCCTCAAGCCATGAAGTAGACCTCCATGTTGAGTCTGAGGCCCTGTGGGAAGATGAATGGAGGCATAACATCACCATCACAAGTGATCGCTCCAAACACTTTTATAATCATAGAATAGAATCCTCCGCACTGTTCTCAGATTGACACCCAAACACACTGAAATGTTTGTATTGGAGCTTCCAGCACAAATGCCAAGTAGTACAGCATACTGTTTCCAAATTTCTCATCCAGTGAATTGTATCATGGTGCCCTTTTTTTCACTGCCCAACTGACCCTACTATACTGTGCAGTCAATGAAAACAAATAATGTGCATGCGCGGAATTAAAAATATAAAATGGCGACAAATCACACCGTGTACAAGAATTATCCATTACTCACTTCTGCCATTAACAGGAGGTGGAATTGTTTTGAACTTTAATAAAGAATATTTATAAATATATCTAATGTACATTTTGTAGATTGTAATTCATTTCTTCTTTGTTCAAGGAAATCTCTTTAAGGAATTCCACTAGTTACAGCTGAAGGAATTCAGTTACTTTTTAAAAATTCTGCTTAAGTAAACCTATTAAAATTACCAAGATGGCCACTAGCTGGTATTAAGATTTTGAAAGTTTCTATCCTCAAATAAAACCAAACCCATTTCCTCAATCACTTTGGAAAAATTTGTGAATGGACACAGAAATGTGTCCAGTGAATATTAATAAAAAAAAACTAAACACAACACTTTCAAGGATAAGATATTTTTCTTGTAGCTTATATAACACGTTTGTTTTTGTTTAATGACAAGTCCAACTTGAACTAATGCCATTTAGCATAAAAGTGCTCAGTTAAAACAAAAGAATAATTCACTTCCAACTTACTGTTTACATATATATATATATATATATATATATATATATATATATATATATATACAGTTATTAAATATATAAAATAATCTGGTAAAAGAGTAAAAGCTATTTCCACGTCTTGTGATTTAAGAATTCCAGTCATTATGCATTTTCAAAGGCTGGCACACCCCACAAGAGATGGTGGTGCTTTTATCATCACCATCTCTAGATGGATTGCTAAGAAATCTCCATTCTTCTATTATTCTCCAACACTTGCTTGTTTTCTACATTCTGGGCCTGATATTTAGATAAAGAAAAACAAAATGAAATTAATTGTGATACTCACAAAAATTGTCAATGATGAGTGGTTTTATTTTTAAATTCTTAACTCTAGAAGAAAATGGGTTTTGAGATGTGTTGGTAGTTTAATGGTTAGCAACTTGGAAAACGAGGCCAGCAATATAAGTTCAAATTCCAGCCAAGTTTGTTCCAATTACTTTTACAGAAGTATTCCTGGGAAATATACAAATCCATCTTTTCTCACATCAGATATGGGTTAAATAACAGAGCTGACTGGGCTCTAGCCTTCATCAGGCAACCAGTTTAAGAGAAGGAAAACCAACCTGAAGGATGGACTGTCAGGCTACCTTGCCAGGACTGATGCAAGGGTCTCATGTCCTGCCAAATTTATGATATATTCCCCACTCCACTCTAAGACAGTTCTATATTCATAAGGTAGTATTCATATAAAATACATATTTTAGTGTAGCCTAATTATGTACAATATTGGATTATATGCAATATAGGTAAATCTAAATCCAAATTAGAGGCATGTCATAATAGATCATTCCATCTTAAATCAATCATGTTTTGGACCAATTTTTAACTTCAACTCAATAGTTTGTTGAAAAGTGAAATAATTTTAACATATTTAACATTATGGATAAAAAATAGGGAATTTTATGTAGGGACCTCCACAGAAATGTAGGTTCTAAGGTTTAAAATGAATTTTTAAAAATGAAAAATCTGTCTTAAAGCTTTTATTTTAGATTTAATTTCAAGCTAGTAAATTAAATTTAATATTTCCCATAAGCAAAATACTTTTTCTGTATTTCAAAAGTAATTTAAATTGACAGGAAGACTCTTCGTTTTGATATAAGAGTTCCATTTGCCAAAACAGATGTATCAATTAATCTATATAATAAATGTGGATGTCGGTGTGTCAGTGTGTCACACTTTTTCAATTAAAGGAACACAACCCACATTTTCATTATTGCAATTGATTTTTTAATGTGATTTTTGCGACAATTTTTTTGTACAATAACAATTTTTATAACTTGGAAATAAATTTGGGAATAATCGAAATTAATTGTGAAATCTAGCGAAAATCACCCATGAAATAAAAATAATTGTTTGTACAGAAAGTAAGGACCTACATACACCAAGTTGTCTTGAAATTAATTAACAGCAGAAGAATTATCATTGAACGTTTAAAAGGTAAGCTTAAATATTAATGCAATATTTAAATGTAGCAATCAATTTTGAGTTCTTCTGTAGTTTATTGTTGTCTATCGCATCTACTCCTTATCTATTGTGATGAAGGCTCAATCAAACTGACAGTTCAGGTTATGAAACATTTGAAGAAAGTTGGAATGAAAATACCCATATTTTTAAATCTTATTCACATAAAATATTTTTTAAATCAGATTAACTTAAAAATATTTTTTAATATGCCAAAAATACTTTAAAATCATATTCACTTGAAATTTTTTTAAAAATATTGTCTGTTTAAAGAAATCTGAAATATAAATAATTACTTTAAAAACAACTGGACAAAACAGAAAAGTGTGATCTCTTTATGTCTGTCTTTAACTTAAAAATATTTTAATTAAAATAATTGTCCATTTGAAGAAAGTTAAAATAAAAATGCAACTTGTATTTTTAAATCTTATTCATTTAAAATATTTTTTTAAATCAGATTAACTTAAATCATTATGCACGGGATACATGCAATCACAGACTTTTAGGAGATTGTGGAGATATATTCACTCACACTATGTGGTCCTAAGCTGGGGTTTGTGTTTACAAGGAAAAACAAAACAAACAAACATACATACATAACAATATAATAAAAATCATGCTAAATTGTATGGTAGTTTCATACAAACTTATTTATGTATTTGTGTGTGTGTTTTACATTACAATTTGAATAAGGTTTATGTTATAGAAGGGAGTAAATCACTCCATAATATCACAAGTCCTATCATGGTGGGGAGTTATACACATGTTGTCATTATGACAATCTTTGAGTGAAGAGATTGAATGTCACATCTCTTGGTGGGATGTTCATATTTCCACCAGGAACTGTCCTTGTTGAATGCTGGGAGTAATTTTATTTTTTTTTATATATTTATTTTAAATGAGGTTTAAATTTTATTTTATTTTATTTATAAATTTCATGCAGTATTTATTCATGAGATAATCATATCATATCATATTATATCTATCTAATAATAAAATATTATTAGATAATTATTATAAAAAAATTAATAATTATAGAAAACTTAAAAATAAATTTTATAATTTTTTTTATTTAATGTATTTTGCTTGTGTTTTTTATTTATTTAATTCATTTTGCTTTTATCCATTTTTTTCAACTTCCAACAGCAACTTTTTTCAATTTTAAGATCATATATTAATCTTAAAATTAAAAAACGTTGCTGTTGGAAGTTGAAAAAAAATGGATAACAAAAAACGCTGCAGTCTCTATTTGGAAATTACACCATAACTTTGTATGTGATATTTTCACCGAGTGGGTAGGTTCTTAGTTGTATCTTTTTGAGACAAAGTTTCAGTTCAAAGAGCCAGGCAGATGTCTGGCACAGCACGGAAGACTAATGATGTGGTTAACACCTGTTAAAAAAACAAACAAACAAACAAAAAAATCACAGATTTGGACAGAAAAAAAGACCCCAGAATGACATAAAACTCTGCAATTTTTTTTCATCCTTTAATAGTCAGTTGTGCATAGTTTAATTTGTAATGTATATAAATGTAGTAAGAAGAAAAGCAAATGTTGATAAGATAGCAAGAGTCACAAAGCACTGCCTGGGACCACCAATCAAGCTTTCCCCTAGTTGGGGGTTTCAGGGGTAGTAAACGCTGACTCTGTATCTTTCCCTAAATGCCTCTATATGCCTAATGACTTGTGATGTCACATAAAGCATATTATTTCAATGAGTTACTTCAATTTTTCACCCCCTGCCATCAAATATTAACCTGTTCTTAGATTGTCTTCCTGGTTATTGTCAGCAATTGTGATATTTTACTCAGTCAAAATGTTGGACTTTTTCTGATTTATCAAATGATGAAGGCTCTCAGCTCCAGATGAAATGCCTGGGTAAGTGATGACTGCACACACAGCACACACCTTTTGTGTGTGTGTATATGTCCTTGAAATACAACAAAACTGCTCTGTCCATATTTCTGAGATTAGGTATTGTAATTATTTACACTATTTACATTGTTCAGTGTTGCCCTCATCTTTGTTGACATATTCACAACATTTCAGCTATTGAATGCTCCAGCCTTCTTCATGTTATTGGAATTTCAAACTGAACCCTTTATTTCCACCACCAGAGTAGATTGTTCTTGCTTCATGTGCCTCTTCCGGATATCACAATATCAGTTATCTCCCTTTTAACTCAACTCAACTTTTTTCACCTCTGCTGTAACCAGGTATTGAACTGACAACTCTTTGGGTCAAGACACTGGATTCAACCAATGCTTTTATCCACTGAGCCATGTGTAAAACAGTCCAAATGTAAATAGTGTAAATAACAAAACTAATGTATTTAACATTAAATTTCCAACAATAATTTTGTTTATAATATCTAATCTAATCTAATTTATATGGTTGTAAATGCTGGACAATTTCCTCACAGATAAAGAAACTTAAAGTGACAGATATATCATTCTACCAATAAATGCGAGAGATTACCATGAAAAAAAAACATATGAGCAATGAGGAAAAAGCCTATGTAGTAGGAATGGTTGATTCATCAGTATGCATCCACTGCAGTGATATGAAGGAGTAAGTCTTCTGTCATTGTACAACCTTGTGTTTTCTGTGTAAGTTTCTTGAAGACCACATGGTTTGCATATGTCAAAGAAAGATTTTTATCTTGTAAGCCAGTTTTATCTTTAACAATGTGAGCCTGTTGTATAATAAGAAACATTACATCTTTGTTTACTTGGTATGAAGCAAAAGTGATATGGGAGTAATGAATAAAGAACATTTACAGCCAATCAAGCTTTGTTTATTTCTCCTCATCATTTTATGACCTTCTTTAAGTCTCAGATTAAGGTTAGGTTCAGGATAAAGAAAGAGAACCTATCTTTCATGAGCTTTGTTAAAAGGTGGATGAATGTTGTTATGACTGTGTCATGTCTGAGGAACTAATTTAAAGTGACATCTTGAAATAACTAGTTAGAAAACATTTCTGTTCTGTTGAGAGTCAAATGTTAGCCCAGCCCAAGTTAAGATAGAGTAGTGTCATTTTACTTTTGTTAGGTTAGTTTAATTTAACAAGGAAATGTATGCTTATTGTTGCTTTTAATTTTCTTTTGTTTTTTTTTATGTTATTTTTCTGTCACATCAAATTGATGTAGAGGAACATACTGATGTATTTTTGTAAATATATTTTCGTTCAAATTATCAGAGAAAAAAATTCAGTTGCATTGGATGAATGAACTGATTTTTAATCCCTCTTTCTACTTGAAAACGTAAATATAGCTTTAGAATTTTCATAGAAATAATGTTACTTTTGGCAACTATAGCATGAATGACTTCAGAATAAATGTAATGCTATGGTGAAAGGAATAATGAAGAATAGCTGAGTCAGTAAATGTAACTAGCTAACTTAACAAATGACAACCAATACTTTCCTCTTCTTCAATTTTTCATCATAGTCCCATGTTTTTTGTACTTTATACAAAAATGAATAATTTCCATCCTTTTGTTTTAGTTTGCTATAATGTCATCTGCATGAATTTTGATTTATAGTGTTTCATTTGATTTGCCGTTATTAAAAATCTAACAAAGTAAAAGCAAACACTACTTACTAATGGACAGATTTGTCATACCCTATCAGAATTCCAATTCTTTAACTCAAATGAAAGTGCTCACTTTGACATCCAAATATCATGACAAAAACAAACCAAAATTCATTCCTGCTCTTTACACATACTACCAGAATACTGTCTAAAAATACCACAGTCATAAAGCATCTTTTTTAACCAATCAGAAAAAGTCCCATGGGGTTTTCCCAGCAGCCATTTCTGAGCTACTAACTGACTATAACATCAACATTGGTTTCCCCCATGAAGACAGATTTGACTAGGCTAGCATTAGCTACAGACCCTCATAACTACACAACTGCCCAGGCTGTTAGCTGTCACACCAAGGTGTTTCCATTAACAGCAATGCTTTCAGTCAGTGAGAAACTAACACAGCTACTACAATGTGATAATTTGTAAATATTTCTCCCACGAGTTTATCTCACATGACTATATGTGTGTTGATCTTCTCCATATGTCTATCTTGACTACTACCTTGGGTTATAACCTGAATGAACTTTCTGTCTCCCATGACTGATATTGTGGTAGTCTGTAATGTGGATGTTACCAAAATAGGGGTTTACTTGTTTACAGGTGGTTTCTTTAGATAACATACTTAATCCAAATATACACCAATATATGGTCTTTGAAAATGCATGCAAAGATAATTAATACAAAGATACATATTGCATCTACTGATAAAAAATGATCTCTCTTAAAATATACAACATTCAAAGAGTTCATAAGTTCCTATCAGAAAGTTCTTGTGTTGAACATCTAAGTCCTTTAGTATATAAGAGAGAGAGATAGAGAGAGAGAGAGAGAGAGAAAAAAGAGTCTTTGTAAATCTGTATGTATGTATGTAAGTATTTCTTCATAGTAGTAATCCTTTCTACTCTCTGTGGGATTTTTACGTGTCTGAAAATTTAGGGCATGAAACATGTAGCTGCCATCTTGTTTTTTTTTTCATCTAAAAAAAGTGAACAAACCTGCTATTTCTTGTTCTTTGAGTCACAAACAATGTTTAGTGTTTTTGCATTGATCCCTCATTTAATACAAACCATTAGCTGACCAGTCCAAATCTGTAATTATTAAAAATATCACAGATTGCATAAAAATGAGTATTTAAAATCAAAATTGGAATTTACTCTGGCCTAAATCAAGTAAGACTGTAAAGTTCAAATAAATTCATTTAAAAGATTAATAAACAGAACTCGTGTTATATAGCATTATTATAATTTTTAATTTCTTAGATGCTACACTGTCAATTATTCTTGAATTTTAACTATTATTTCTTTCACCCAGTTTGTCTTGTAATTCTCAATCCTCATTCTATCATTATTAGGAAGAAGCATGGATCAGAAAGAACACAAGTATGACTCATTGCGGACTAATTCTTAATTTCTAATCTACTATACTTGCTAACAACAGTTTCTATTAAAAAGCTCGAGTGGAATTCGATGAAAGAAATACTAAACAAAATTAAGAAAAAAAAATACTAATCAAAATTAAAATTAGAGTCCATTTGTCTTAACATTAGGACAGTAAAAATAAGAGATGAGAGGATAATGTAAAAGAAAATAAAAAATTTGTGTCTGCCTTTTTTGATAAAAACTTTTGCAATTCATTTCTAATTTTTTAATGGATTTTTAAAAATCCAACACTACTTCTTAATTCAAATTTATTTGTAATTTATGTCTGATTAACGAAAACAGCTTCAGAAATTTTTAAATAGACACAGTGCTAAGGAACTTTGCTGATAGAAATATATAAATAAAACACAATTTCTATAAGAAGTTTAAATCAAGTTAATTTCTCAACTGCAAAAAGGTAAGAAAGTTCAAGGTAAACATTTTATTTATTACCAATTATTGATTGTTAAACTATAAACCAATGATATTGACTGCTGCACTGAGGTGGGAATAGGATGGGCCAAAGAGAATCACAAACAGTTATTCTTATTTGACTTGAAAGAAAAAACACATGGTAATAGGATATGTATAATAAGATAATCAGATAAATGTTAAGTCTATTGTTGATAAGTTTGTGTATTATCTGTACACACACACGCACACATATGAGATAAAAGAGATATAGAAACACACATTTATACACATATACTGTTGTGAAATCTGTACATACTTTCCAGTAATTTTTAGGATATCTTTAGGTTTTATTTCTGTACTTACCCTCTTGTTACTGCATGGTTGAGAATTTTCTATTCAGGAGTTTCTGTACATATTTTCCCTTTAACTTTTTGCTGCCCAACAGCCTTTTTATGAAAATGACATACTTTGATTTTATGACAATACAAGACTTTGATGATCAAAAAATATAATCTAAATTAATAAGAAGAATTGTTTAGGTTTTATAGAATTATTGATTAATGCCAATATAATGGAAAGAAAATCTTTTAGTTCAGATTATGGAATAATGCTAATTCTTTTTCTTTGAATTTTAAACCAGGATTTAAAATCTTAAAACTGAAAAGATTTTTTGTTAATAATTGTAAAAAATTTACTTTTCTATCAAGTTCTTGTGCCAGACACAAAACCTAGTTGGTAGAAACAGCAAGTCACAATGATAGGCACAAAATTAAGAAACAAGATGACCACTGCATAAAATTTTAAATGGAAAAACATTTATTTTTCAATTTACAAATATGAAAAGGTAAAATACAAGGGTTGCACAAAGTGCATCTATTTTGGCAGGATAACAATTTTCTGAGGAAAAAAAGGTTACCCACAGAAAGAAGTAAAAATGTTACAATTTGTTTGATAAAGACACGGATTCAAAAACAAAAAATTAAACCCTTTAGAAATAGAAAAAGGGGAAAAACTTGAAGTAAGCAATAACAAAATTGCACAAGGCAAATTTTCAAAATGTAGCAACTTCCAATCTTAATACTTAAACATGACATCACAGCACAAAGCAGTTTCATGTTTTCAAATTGTTTTCCTGAGGGACTTTTGAATTTTGCCGCAAAGTTCGCTTGAATGTTCTTCAGTCTGAAAGGTTCAGAAAGGAATTTCAGTTCTAAGGCAGAAATCTGCCTTGAGTCTATCGTGTTGATTTATGATCTCCTTCACTGGACCAGTCCTTTGAAGCATGGGCGCTAAATGTCTTCTTCCTCCGCCATTAAATGCTTCCTTGTCAACAGCTCATTTTTATCTTCTCTTCTGATCTTATCCACTCATAGCAGTCCTTTTTATTGAAAAAGCTGGATCATGCCAGCTCCAGACAGAATTTCACAAAGGCCTAAAAAACTCATTTCTCATTGGCCAATATATATAAAACCCTTCTCCAAGTATTCAAAGAAATGAATCTGCAACAAATCAAACAATTTTGGTGGTATCAACCGCTTGAGCCAATAAAGCCATAAAAAATGCAACAATTTTCATACAAACCGTCTGGCCTTCAGAAGAATACACTTCTCTCAAAAAACGTGTATTAAAAAAAACAACCTAGACGATTATACATTTACAATTCTAACATTCTCAAAATAATAAAATAAAATTTGTATACTCTCGCCTCAAAACAAATTTAGTTTATTGCAAGTTTTATTTATTTAATTTTTTATAGGAACACCTTTATTGAAAAGTTTTTTTTATACAAAAGCATGAATTTAAGAAAATTTTATACACAAAAGGTAAAGGATAAATTAATTTATTGCTACTTTTTTTTATGGGAACATATTTATAAAAACAATTTTGTTTTTACTCATCTGTTTCATAGTTAGCAGATGAATCAAGAAAAGTTATTTAACCACTGATTCCCTCATTGTTTTGTCAATTTCTCTTACTCTGAAGCCTAAAAGTTTCTCTAACTCACAACCATATGAAATAAAACTTACATCTTTCATCATCTGAGTCTTATCACTCTTACAATCACCATTGCAAGGTCTCAAATTAAAGTTTCCCTCATTCATTCTTTCTATTGATTCTTGATAAAGATACAATAACCTTTCTGAAAAATTATTAGTTTTCTCCAAGTTAAAATGAAAATTCTTTAACATTTCACTGTATTCATCTTCCAGGAATTTATTGACATGATGGACAATCACACAATTCAATATAAATTTTTAAATCAACAATCAACAAAGCCACATATTAAGGTAGTGGAAATATAACAAATCAAACAAAATCTATCCTTATCTTTTTCAGCCTTAAGTGTTGTCATTAAAAAAAAACTTAATGTCTGATAGAAGTTGTGTCAGAAGCTCATTTCAGGAAAATAAATCAAATTTTAAAAGTTCATAGATTTACCAAATTGTCGGGAAGAGGAAATGTCCATACAACAGATTGAATGATCTGACACAAAATAATATTAAAAATGTTTAAGACAAAACGGAAAGGAGTTCATTGCTCCCAGAAAGGGATTTATGGTTGTATACATTCAAAAATAGATGAAAAGACATAGTTTGAAATACAAAGTTTTCTTGGATTATTGGAAGAAAGTTCTTTGAAGCATTGGCAGCAGAATTGTGAGTGAATTTCTTCAATGATGAAATGTGTTGGTAAAGAGAATTATTTCCTCCTACTCTTTAATAGAGTCATTACTTAAATTAAAAATCAAAGTATGGTAATTCAAACAAATTTGTTAAGCCAAATTTTATTTTGCTATAAACCATTCACAGGATATGCTAATTCATAATTTATATAGACTTTGCACTTACAAAGACAGGAAAGTGATAAAAATGGATAGACAGAACTTTTTATCATATCTTTGTACATGCCAAAAAAGATGTTGGCATACTAATAATGGTGGTATGGATTTTTTGTTGTTGTTTTTATAGTTTTATTTGTTCCATATTAAAGAGACTCCTCCTTTCCTGTTATCTTAATTTTATACTTTTTAAAAAATGTTATAGTAACATTAGTAACAGAAAGAAAAAACAATTGCTCAGCAGTTAATGATAAAAATGATATAAACTTTTCTCATACACTTCATGAGAAAATATCTCACTATATGACCTTGGGATTAATGGAAATTATAAGTTGTTATATTAGTTGTAAAATTAAATCTGGGAGTCTCCAATTAAGAAAGGACATGCAAAAAATGTACACCACCCAAGTACAGATATTAGGTTTAATGCTCCAAATTCATACCTCATGGCCTTGTGAGTTAAAGCATTGGTTACAATATATTTGGTTTCCAGGCAGTTATGAGTTCAATCCCTGAGTTGGGCAGTGTTGAAAAGTCATATAACCAAGTATAGTGGAAGAGACAGGCAAGAGAATATTAACTGACACCAGATATCTATTAATCATAGAAAGCTGAATGAAAACAATTTATCCCTGTGGAATGAATAAAGGATTGTTTTAAAATTCTGAGAAAGTTATCAAGTAGAACAGACACTTAAAGAATTGAAGAAGGCCAGAGGGTTCCAGTGGTCTTTAATAATATCTATCTGTGTGTGTGTGTGTGTGTGTGTGTGTGTGTATATATATATATATATATATATATATATATATATATATATATATGTGTGTGTGTGTGTGTAAGTAATGAGGGACTCTCTCATGATCTTGAGCATATGAAGATGATGGGAGAGTGCAACAGTTCAGATGAGGCTGAACATATTTGCCCTTTTTGTAAAAATTTAATACAGAGAACTGGTACACATAGACTACCACAAGGATCCTAAATAACCGTCTTCCGGTTTTGAATTCAGAGTTGTCTTTGTATTAGACTTGTTTCTAACTAAGGCTAAAGAGACCAGTCTGATCTACTATTTAATCCATATATGGGGGAAGAAGAAATTAATTCATATGTTTCCCAAAGATATTTATCTAAAAGTGAATGTAAATGATTTGACTGGAATTTGAACTTGGCTCACTGATTTCTCCAACCATTGCACCACCTGCACATTCATATGAGTGTGCATATGTGCATGCTTAAAATCCATTAAATTTTATACATTTCATGAGGAATTGTAACAATGCTAGTGTCTATAAGCTCCTATTTGTATAAAAAAGCAATATGAAATTACATAAGGATCCATATGAAGATTGTTTGATTTTTATTCATAATATATAAGCACTTTCTATTTAGTAATTCACATCAGCTGTCCTTTAAGATTTGTAGACATGTGTGATTAGTATAAATACACTATATGTTGAATAAAATCTTGGCACACAGGCTAATAGCATTCTTCTGTTGAGTGAATTGAAATGTTCTTATGTAAAGTGATATATTAAACATTATAGAAAATTTACAGCACACTATATCTTTCAAGATAAGAAAATTCAATTCAATTCAAACTGAAATTATTTTTGTGAATCACACCCAGAGGCTACAACAAGATAGGGACACTCTCATGATGGGTGCCCAAATGACCAAAAAGCAGTCAGTATGCAGTCAACTTCCAATTGAAATCACCATCTTACATTCAATATTTTTCAATTACATTCACTCAATATTTCATTTT
Organism: Acanthosepion esculentum; assembly: GCA_964036315.1. Taxonomy (NCBI): domain Eukaryota; kingdom Metazoa; phylum Mollusca; class Cephalopoda; order Sepiida; family Sepiidae; genus Acanthosepion; species Acanthosepion esculentum. The sequence continues at coordinate 84,134,770 of OZ038491.1, forward strand.
TTTCCAATCCTAATCATTTCTGGAAATTTCATTTCTGAACCACTTGGAACAGATAAATTCAGGCAAAAGCAGAATTTTCATCAGTTTAAGACCAAGAGATCACAGCACCAGTTTAAAAATACACTCTTGAAAAGCTGCACTTCAATTAACCATGATGCCAAATACAGAGTTTTATTAATCTTTCTTTCTCTCACATGCATAAAAGTAAATACTACATTTTCCCTTGTCAGCACTGTTACTCACATACATATATATATATTATCAGTTTCAGTAGATTATGGGAGTTGTGCTCTGGATGATGTTTCAAGTTCAGCATCCATTGATAAGCTTATTTGAGGATTGCTCTCTCTCTCACACATTTTGAATAGACAAAGTTTGATACTGGTGTATCTCTCTGTTAGATTTTATGCTTTTCTCTTTTGCCATTTCATTTCCATTGGTTAAATGTTCCTTCAAATCTGAAGAGGCCATTTCACATTGACTGCATACAGGATGATTGTTCAAAAGCTACAGATTCCCACATGTCTGGTTTAATGCCTAGGGTGATCAGGTCCCTTTTACAGATGAGATGACAGAGTAGTTGGGGGTCTGTCTACAGTGCTTTTCCTGAGTCATCTCTCTATAGAGGAGGTTCCTAGTTATGCAACCATCATCCATTTGCATGACTTGTCTGAACGTGTACAAGAGTCTTTGTGTTAAGAGCCTGTACATACTGGGAATCCCGCCCATCTCAAGGATAGTGTTGTTGGTGGAAGTTGACTTGCCAAGAAATGTCCAGAGTGTATCGATTTGAGATAGTGCATGTGGAAGCTGATGAGCTTCCATTCCTGTACAGTACACAATGTCCTAATTTCACTGCCAAACAAGAAGGTACTCACAACACAAACTTTGTTGATTAAGTTGGGGTCTGTCAACTCAAAAATACAAACTCATTTACACAAATTCACACCAAGCAAATCCCATTACCTAAAGTGACCAGTTAAAAGCTATAGATAAAAAATATCACTGTTAAGTGTAACCATATGCCAGCTTCTCTAAGTCAATAAGGCTATACTTCCTTTTTTTCAGTAAACTGCATTAAAAATAATTTTATCTGAAAAATGCAATATCTAATTGGATATTTAAAAAGGATTATATTGAATAATAATCAGTTGTTTATCTCTCCAGTTGTTGATTCTCATACTCTTAAGTATAAATATCTAGTAAATTTTAGCCTAACACAAATAGTGGATTTCCAAGGAGATACACATTACAGGTAGGTCTTTATCAAAGTAAATGCACAAAATAATTGTCAACAATGAGATTTTAGCATTGTTACTGAAAAAAAACCGATAATAATTCAGTTAGAGACAATCTATAACATTAGGATTTTCTATGTTGTAGAATACAAATCTATATGTTAAAAAAAGAGGCAATACTTATGCCAGAACTTTAGATATATTAAAATTTAAAAATGTCTAATGGGTCATGATGATAAGCATTAAGCACTTACGTATTTTTTTGAAAATGTAATTTTTAATCTAAATGAAAGCTCCTTTATACATTTTTGTTTTAGAAATATGTGTATATTGGTTCACAAAATTGAAGTAATTTTGTCTTCTTTAATTCATAAATCCTTTAAACCAGGAAGATCTTAAAAAGATCTATAATGTGAATAACTGAATAAATCCTTTTTAGCTACTAATTTGTTTTTTTTAAAAATTAAGTTGTAATTTTCTTATTCTGTATTTGATGCCATTTGTACTTTAGGCCAAGAAGTAATTCAAATAAAAATAAAATGGTGTTCTACAATAGGCACTGCAACCAGAAATTGTTTGTTTTTTTTTTCATATAACTCACTCCAGATCATGAATAGCCAATTTTTTAAATTCAATTTTATAAAACTTAATAGGAGGCCCAGTTTGTAATGTAAATCCATTTCCTCTGCAAAAGTCAAAATAAAAAAACAGTCATTCATGCCATATGAATTTTTAAAATTTAAAAAAAATTTAAAATTCATAATCTGGAGTTCTGTTTTTCATATATTACTATCAATTAAGCACTCTTGCTTACAAATTAAAAAAAATTTTTTTAAAGATTTTAAGAAATCACATTGCATGAATATACTTGCAGGTGTATACGTTTAATCCTCATTGGTTAAAAACTGAAAATTAACTATCCAAAATTAGCTATGCAACTTAAACTTAGTGGGTTTTGACATCAAACTTGGGCCTCTTTTTCACTTTTTATTCATGTTTTTTATAAACCAACTGGCTACACTTTGGTAGTTCCTTTTTTAAAGTACTATCTTAATATTCTAATTTTCTTATTTTTCATAAAATTTTAATATCTTTTTTATTATAAATAATTGTCATATTAAATTTTATAAATGGGCGCTTATCTTATAAGTGTAAACATAACATTTTTTTTTAAAAGTCTTGATTTTCTGGTGAGTGATCAGAAAAAAATTATTGGAAAAAATCATACATTTGTTTTAAACAAGAAAATTTTTAACTTGATTTTTACTATATTTAGTTTTTAAAAAATTAAAAACATTCATTTTAACTAACATGACAGACAAAATAATGGCCCAGTTAATCATTATACTTGTAAATTGAATTTCTTAAGAGTTTTTGAATTCCAAAAACGAATATGCTGAAAACATGCTCCAGAGTTTCACTAGTAAGCCAAGGTGATTGGGTGGCCATAGCTCTAATTGTACACAAGTTATATGGCAATAAACAGACAACAAATGGTAGTTGGTGAATTATAGTGTTTGTTGGAGTCCGTCTACCCAGGTTTTTTTGTTGTTGAGTGTCGAGATTCTAAACATTTAACAACAACATCTTTTAAATGAAACATAAAAGATGGTTTGAGTTTGTAGACAAAAGGCTTTGTTGGTGGTTAATCTCTTCTACTGTGTGTGTGGACCAGGCCTTAGTTGGTGGCTGTTGGTTGTCGTATCTTCCAATGTGTGAATGTGCATGTACACACATATAGATCAAACTGGCCTCCGAAAATTGTTTTGAGCCTAAAAATCTATATGCTTCTATTTTTATATATGTCAGGGAGATCCAAAATTTAATTTCAAATAGAGGTGTGATCTTTTTGAATACAAGGTTTTCATTGATTAGAAAATAATTTTACACTGGCTCACAAAAATCTTTTTGTCAAATTTGCAGGATTGGTAAAGGGAGTTATTATTGCTGTTTTCTAAATGGCCCAAAAATAACTCATGGTATGTCTACAAATATATATGCAAATATTTTGCCAGTATTTTCCTTGTAATGATTGTTTATCCAACAAACCTTTTGATGGAATATTGGTTGAAAAATATAATTCCAATATATTATTTCTTTAAATATTTTTTTTTAAAATTAATTAAAATACCTCACATGATTTAGATTTTTAATCAAATTTAAACCTAAAATGAAAAAATAAAAAATGCACTTAAATATTTAAATTTAATTTCTACCTAAAAATAGTTACTTGCATTTTGGTTTCTCAAACATTTGAACATTGATAAGATATAGAATTTTATGAGAAAGTTTTATGCACATGTATAATAAAAATAAACAATGTTTTCTTTTTTATTGGTCACCTTACCAGGGTATTGTATAAGGTAAGAGGGAAAGAGAGAAGATGAACAAGAACAAAATCTTTCCTGTTATAATTTGAGCTGAAAGGTCCTGGATTCTGGAAAATCAGAAAAAGAAAGTAAATACTTGAAGTTTACCTTTATATATGCTCTGCACTCTCTTTTGATGGAAGATATTGTCATCTGTAATGTGTCATGTAATCTATTCATCACTATATTATGAAGAAAGCGGATCACAATATGGCTCATGTGTCTAGAGCAACTCACTGAAGAACATTACTGGGTGCTGACGTGGATTCAGTCAGATAACACACATAAAAGTAACTCATAAAGATTTATGTCCATGTACACACTCAAATTTTCCTTCTCTGCATTTTTATGCAGTCAAACAATTTAAGATAAGGAAGACTTGTTTCTTGTATAATGTCTTTTTCTCTATATATCTGTTATCAACCACAGAATAATGAGTTGTACTTTTTCGCACAAATCCAACTATCATGACAGAAAATCCTCAAGAGTTCACTAGTGTTGCAATGATGCAAGAATTAAGCGACATATTTTTTCTTATTGCAAATCTACAGAAGATTGTAGCAGCAATCCAGTTTACATGACAATTTATATCATGACTTATTCATGTTACAGTTTAACTTCCATCATGTCACACAACTGAATAAATTACAAAAAGTTTTGATTTCCAAAACTGTTTGATTAAGAGAATACATTAAAGTAAATGTCAAACTCTGATACTTGATTTAATGAACTTCAGTTTATAGTAATTTTTTAACAAAATAATTTTCTTTGTTAATTTAAATTTCAGCAAAATGTCCATGAAGTGTTTCTTTTCTCTGTTGCTGTTTTTATTTATTGCAAGTAGAATAGAAGGTAAGTCAAACTTTTTGGTGTTGCTATAACATACCTTTTTACCAAGAAAATTAGTCAACAACATGTTTTAAAAAAGTGTAACATTTTCATAAAGTGGAAACCACACATCAAAGGGACTGAAATAACCAAGTTGGGACAAATGATTTTCACTGTTTGATTTGAATGTTTTTAATATGTTGGCTATCTTATGATATTGATTAATCTCAAGTAATGTCTTGATTTGATTATTTTCAACCTCAACTGATCAATTCAACCATTATTTGCCAAGAAATCTCCATCATGAATCTGCAAACTATTTTTGATATGTTTGATTATTTGCAATACTCCCTTCACGAACCACACAAATCTTTTTTTTTTAATTTGAATCACATTTGTACTTTTCTTGAATAAAACTGCATAATAGGCTGAAAAATGTTTGTTTATTTTCTTCAATTTTCAATATTAGAATCAATGAAGAAAAATACACCAATTCAAAAAAAAACAATCTTTTTAAATGAAGTTAGAACTAAACACTGATGCCATTTAATGATAAACTGAACAAAACTTGACCAACACAACATGTTTGCATTAATACCTTTCAAAAAATGTAACTCTCTCTTATGTTCCATTATCAATCACAGACTCAGTTATTGGCAAATGAATGAGGGTGATGCAGAGTAGACCTCCATCATTATCTCTCAACCCCTATAAGGAACACTGATGTTGTAGTGAGGACATGGTGACGGGTCTCACACCTATGCATACATATGTATATTGAATATATATTAATAAGCAAATATATGTAACTAGTAAACAAATTAACTGTTTTTAGTTTTAAGAAGTTCATATCCTTGAAAAATTATTATTTATACTATTTAAATTTACTTGAAAATTAATTTGGAACATACAATTTATTTATAGATTTTCCTTTAATGATGTTTTTGTAATAAATTTTGTAAAAGAAAATTCTAGAGTGTAAATGTTCTTACTATTAATAAAGCCAATTACACAACTAACTTCCTCCAATCCCTTACGGAAGACAAACTTTGTGATATCTCTATTTCAGCTTTGGATGTTTCCATATTTAAAATTCCTGTGGTTGTTTTTAAGAAACTTTGTTGAGTGTTATCTACAATCTTGGCAAAGTTGTTTAATCGCTGCCTGAAGGAGAAATGTTTCCCAAATCTATGGAAGGTGTCAGCTGTGTGTCTTAATTTACAAGAATGCAATATTTTACCCCATCAGCCTCCTGAGTGTCATTAGCAAACTTTTTGAGGCTATCAACAAAAAGGTTGTCACACAACTCAAGAGAAACAACCTCCAAAGCAACAAACAGTATGGATTTCACTTCTCAAGGTCTACCACTGTTTGTTGTCTTAAATGTCATTACACATAGAATCAATGAAGTACTTGATAATAAATCCATCACAAATGTGATCCCCTCAGATATCTCAAAATCTTTTGACAAGGCATAGGTGGCTGCTACATAATCTCTCCAGCTATGGAATTTCTTGAAAAGTCTTCTCAATTATCAAGTCTTTCCTATCAGGTAGGTACATGAAGGTTGTTGTTAATGGCCACTCCTCTGAAGTCTATGAGATTAAGGCAAGCATTTCACCAATGCTCTCTCCTTTTTCTGCTTTATTATTAATGATCTGCCAAAGAACATTCTAGAGCAGTGCTTCTCAGACTATCTGATGTGGGACACCAGCAGGTTCTTTTTTTAATGTGTGAGGGAGTGGTGAATGAAGCTTTCCAATCCAACTGGAGGGAGGGGATTCAGGGGGCACTGTCACCATTTTTTTTTAGATATATCTTATTTCAGGGTCATTTTGAGATTATCTGTACTAAACACGAGGACGTGATGTCTTATTCATTCTAAGGCTGATCATCATTGATGTAACAAGTCTTCATCATGTGCCAGGGACCAGTACCATATTTGTGCCATATAATTATATAATAATGATCTGAGAAAATATTATTTGAACATTAGTATTATTCATTTAAACCAAAAATATGAAAAAAAAATGATGTGGAATGTGACTACTGTTTCTTTGTTTCCTGGAAACTCTCCATATATCGGCAGCCAATGGCTCAAGTAATAGTTCCAGTATAGAGAAGGAACTGGCTTGTGACATTTAATACCTCTAAAACTAAGCTGGTAACATTTCATCATCACAGGGCAGATCTTGAGTTTTCTACTGTTGTGAGGAACAGTTGTACTCTTAATGAGGCTCCTTGTCTGGAACATCTATTGGGCCACAAGCTCGCTCCAAACCTCAAGTGAAACTTGTATATAAAATCCATCATAAAGATGCTAGAAAAATGGCTGTTTTTTTGTACTGCTTCAGAAAGTTTCTGACTCCTTTGGACATGTTCTATCTTTATAAGGGCCAAATTAGACCAAAAATGAAGTATTGCTGTCTTATCAGGACTGGAGCTGCCCCGTCTTTACTTTCCAGCCTTGACAGAGTATGTGGCCTTGTGTGTGATAAATTATTCTCCCACCTCTAACCCCTTTCCCACAGACAAAACAATGCTAGCCTCTCACTATTCTGTTGCAATTTTCATGACAGATCAAGCTACATTCCTTAGTTTCATCAGTTCAGAGCTTCACAGTTAAGACTTGCCCTGTCATATACATTGAGTCAGCTCATCTTCGTTCTGTTCATATTTAATTTGTAAGGAAGATGTTCCACTCAGACAGTTTCTTCCCCAAAACTGTTAAATTGTGAAACAGCTTCCTGAAGGATGCTTCCCTAATTACTACAAGTCTTGGGACAACCATGATTTATCCTACATATACTCATGATATGGATCTTGTACACCTTTACCTTGTTTTGGTCACCATTTATCTTGTGTGGCTTTTGAGCTTTGACTTAGAGGAATAATATTATTAAAAAATGATTAAATGAAACTGAATATACCATTTCCAATATATTTTCATAAAAACTTTTCCAGAAAAAAATAATCTTTCACACAAATGTCTGAGATTTTAGATTTATGGATATTGATTAAAATAGCTTACATTTCATATAAAATATAATTTTTATTAATTTCAGAGACAAGGTATCATTACTTTAATGGATGAATTAACTTGAACTGTGTTCCTTATTTTAATTTTATGTTTATCTATTGTACGTTTTAAATATCCACTCAATTACATTCTTTTGACCTTTTTATGCAATTCTAGATACTGCTTTTTAACACTATACTCATCTTTTGGAATTTTAAATTAATCATATTAATATTTATTGTTAGATATTATTCTTTATCTGTTACAGCTTCACGCCGGTGGTGCTTCTATACAAACTGGGCTCAGTATCGAAAAGGTGGTGCTAGATTTCTTCCCAAAGATATTGATGCAAGATTTTGCACCCACATCTCTTATGCTTTTGCTACATTGAAGAATGGTGAATTAGCAGCTTTTGAATGGAATGATGATGACACACCTTATGCAGAAGGAATGTGAGTATTATTTTGTTGTTGCACTCTCTTTAAAAGTATATATATATATATATATATATATCATAATTAAGCAATTCATCAAGTTTTAGATGAAACTTCAACAGAATGCAGAAAGCACTGGACGGCCGTTTCGTCCTATATTTGGGACTCATCAGCAGTGCGCATCCACTACCAGGAATTGAAACCCAGACAGTTACGTTATCAAGCAAACGTCATACCAACTGTACCACGGGCCCCGGTGACAAAGAGGTAACGAATAAAACTCGATATAGCGCCGCTCATTCACAAATGCCATGGTGGAACTCAATATAGGACGAAACGGCCATCCAGTGCTTTCTGCATTCTGTTGAGGTTTTGTCTAAAACTCAATGAATTGCTTAATTATGATTATCTCAAATCCTCCTAATAATTTCTTATATATATATATACATACACAGTAAATAATGGAATTATTTGTACACCCATCAATTTTGAATATTTTAATCCATTTCTAAGAATCTAATGCTCATATGATGCCAGGTTTTTAATATATTGATAAGCACAAAAAAGGAATTTAAAACTTAATTTTCAGAACAATAGGTTAAATACAACAAATTTGACAGGTTAATTATGCAAAATAGGAAAAGACAAAATTATTCCTACAGTATGAAAAATAGAAAAAATTGAATTTTCACAATATTATTAGTCAATAGCATGACCTCCCATCTTTATAACTTGCTGCAATCATTTTCTAAAGGTTTGATGAGATTTGAACAAGTCTTTTCTAGGATTTTCTTCCATTCTTCAATTTTTATACGTTCTAATTCCTGAAGGTTTTTTGGTGACTGACTATTTATTTGAACTTTTAATTATTGCCAAGATTTTCAATAGGATTCAAGTCAGGATTCATTAAAGGCCATAGCAAAACTAATCTTCTTTTTCTGAAGGCACACAATCACTGATTTAGATGTATGTATTATCAGATTTCATTATTCCTCTTATTGCAATTAATTAATTGAGCTAAAATAACCACAAAACATTATCGAGCCACCTCTATGTTTTAATGATGCCACTGTGTTCTTTAGGAAGAAAGCATCACCTTTCTTGCTCTAAATATTCTGTACATCATTATGTCCAGAAAGCTGAATTTTTGTTTCATTACTCCATAATACTTGCTCCCAAAAGCAATATTCTTTGTTTTAGAAAATTTTGCAAATTAAAGCAACAATATGACATGGTTTGTGAAGAGAAATATATATATATATATATATATATATATATATATATATATATATATATATATATATCATCAAATCTCTTATTATCTCTCTACCTGTATACCACTTTATCAATACCAGAAGAAAAGTGAGGTCTTTTCCAATTATATGTTATTTCAAACTATTATTCACATCTTGACTATTATAGACAGTGTTTTGGCCAAGTACCCTATGGCTATCTTCAGGTGTGCATTATTTGGATGATATGGGATATCTGTTTATTATTATATTATTTTGTCCATCTGATGTCAGTTATTGTTCATTCCTGCTGAACCAGTATATATTGTTTCACTACTTGATTCACAGCAATACATGACAGCAATATATGTATAACCAACTCTTATATCCACTATATGCTACTGTATCGAAAGACATCAGTGGTGTATTTTAGGAGCATTTATATTCAGTGTCAGATGGTCCTGACATGTAGTAATCATGGCAGGCTTGTACCACTTTTGAGGTTTTTATATTTCATTTATGAAACAAGGAAACATCAATATACTTTAATTATTTCAAACAATTGTTCTGATTCCAATTTTTATAGATGCTATGATAGACACAATGTTTCATTCAAGTACTCACTAACCATCTTCAAGTGTCTGTACTTTGGCTGATGTTAGATATCATATTTACTCTTTCTCTTTTTCCTTTTACTTTCTATTTTCATATTCCTATGTATTCTGCTTGCCTTCATCACTTCTATGACATCTATTTTCTTGGTCTGTTTTCTCATCCATGTTGATTTCTTTCTCTCTCATGCAATTAACTCTAGCCCCTATCATTGCTTTTTCTGTTGATCTTTGTGTATTTTTGAGTTTCTTAAATGGGATTTTGTTAGACTACATGTTTTAAACCCAGACATACACACATTTGTGTGTCTATGTATATATATATATATATATATATATATATATATATATATCACTGCAAACATTTTTGTAGTGGACACATCTTATTTGAAATAATACAAAAATTTTGCTTTCCTACCAACTCCAAGTTCTTGTGGCAAACACAAAACTTAGTTGGTAGAAACAGCAACTCTCGTAAATAGGCACAACTTAAAAAACAAGACGACCACTGTGTAAAATTTTAAAAGTAACAACACATTTATTTAAAATTACAAATAAGAAAAGTACAAAACAAGGATTGCACAAAAATTTCCTTTAGTGCACCTCTTTGGACAGGATAACATTTTCGGGAAGCAATAAAAAGATTACACTCAGAAACAGGAAAAAATACAAGTCACCAAAAATGTTGATAAGACCAATGGATTTATATACAAAATATATCCATTCAAAAATACAAAAATATGGAAAAAATTGGATTAAGCAGATTTACAATGTGGCACAAGACACAATCTTTTAAAAGACACCAACTTCTGTTGTAACAGCTCTGTAAAGCAACTCTCTGCTTGAAGGTGATTTGACATAGGCAAATTATTATAGGTTCTGGGGTGTGAAATTTGTCATACAAATCTTGCCTTGGATCTGTCACATCAAATTTATAACCTCTCACTGAACTGTCCTTTTATGTGATGTCTTGTAAAAATTGCTCCATTTGAAGTTGACACTCTCCAACTGCTGATAGCAATCCTTTTTATTCTCAATTTTTTTAGGTGCTAGAAAAACTTGATTGCATTGGCCAATATATGTAAAATTCCCTTCTGAGTATTCAAAAAGAGCAGATTCACCACTTGATATTACAAGGCCATAAAAAATGCACAAAATTTAACTTTTTTTTGCAATAAAATAAAATTTTTATATAAGATTATCCATTATTATTTATTAATTATTTCAAATAAGAAGTGCCCACTATAATAATGTTTAAAGTAATTAAAATGTCAGATTAAAAATAAACCAATATATATATATATATATATATATATATATATATATATATATATATATAAAAGCTTTGAATAATCTTAATAGTTTTAAAGAAAAAGGAAGTTGCAAATAGGTATAGATTGATATAAATATGTTACATAGATATAAATCTTGGCAGGATTAATATAAAACCAAAGTTTGTCTATATCTCTGAAATGAGGTATTATGATTACTTACATTATTTACATTATTTGAACTGTTATTCTTATCTTCATTGCCATATTCACAATGTTTTGTCCATTGTACACTCCAGCCTTTATGGCATGTGGAACTTGGAGAATCTACCCCAGTGGATGAAATAAAGGGTTTTGTTCAAAATTACAATCACCTGAAGAAGGCCTGGAGCATACAACGGCCAAAACGTTGTGAATATGGCAATGAAGATGAGGATAACAGTTCGAATAATGTAAATAATGTAAGAGCCAAAGTTATTCAGGTATCCAAAAATGAAAATAGCCTACTTGAGCTTTATTCTTAAAGGGGAGAAAGTATGACAAAGTGGAAAAAGTTTTCCATCCTTTAGGACTTCATCAAACTGAGTTTATGCTTCTGTTGATAGGACTGCACATGTTTATCAATGAGTGTGCTGAGAAATTTTAAAATATTTTTTTGTTTTTTAAAATATGTGTTTTGGGTGTATAATCTAGCCAATTTAATTTAGATTATATTTGTTTTTGTTTGTATCATTTTTGTTATTAAATATCCCACATTGTGATAATAGATTTGCTAAGAACAGTGGATGCAATTTTACTGTCGATGATCCATCAATTAAAACAATTTCTAAACATTTTTGTCTTAGTGAACTGTTTTCTCTTTTAATTGGAGTAGCATTTTTAAATAAAAAAGTGGTCAGTCTCATTATGGTGAGCATTTTATGTGTTGTTTTGTAAAAGATTTTACATTCATATAATCTTTTATTTAAATTTCTTGAGGTTTCTCAGATATATTCCTTGTGGCAATTATTACAGGTAATAAAGTAAATTCTTCCTTCAAGTATTAGCTTATTATTTTGTTTTGTATTAATTAAATCTTTTAATGTTTTAAATGTAGTTGTAACAAATTTTTAATTTAGTTTAGATAAATTCTTTTTAATTGTAGTTGTGAGAGAGTTAGAACAATGTATTTTTTAATTCATTGGGTTTGTTAGGAGGGGCCACTTTTTTATTTTAGAATATTTTATGAGCCTTTTGTTTTGCATTGAATAGTTAGAGGAGGAGCCTGAAAGTATTTCTCCTCTTCATGTAAATATTGAGTTCTGCAAATTTTGAGTGCTCTTAAGTAAAATCCAATGATTATTCTGAATTTTATTTTATTCTTGTGATGGGAATAGAAATTTATGAGATTTTTATTAGTTGATTTTTGGTGGACACTAAGTTTTAAGTTGTTAACTTAGTGTAGCATGATATCTATGGAAGGTAAAGTATTTTTTTTTCATTTCATATGTAAATTCTATTGTATATTAGACTTTGTTTAGTTTATCTACAAGATCAGGTAAATCAGCATCATGGGGATATATTAATAGAGCATCATCAATATATCGAAAATATGTTGAGCGTTTAGGTAAAATATTTTGGAAAGGACCAGATTTGAGAAATTCCAAGAAAATACAAACCATCACTTCACTTCAGGATGATCCCATTGGTAATCCAAATTTTTCTTTACAAAAATTATTGTTAAATGTGAAATAGCATTGATTGGTGATGAAATGACAGATTTTTATTATTGCTAGGTTGAGATTTATCTTTTATTGTGTTAGATGCTTATTTAAAAGATTTAGTTATTTTTCAACTGAGATGTTGGTGTAAAGGGATTTTATATCTAGACTATCCATGAGTTTGTCAGTCATATTTGCTTTCCTTAATTTTTCAAATAGGTTGCCTGAATTCTTTATATGTCATGGACTGTTCAAAGGAGAGATTTTTGTTATGGCTTTCATCAGTTTGTGGGGAGTGCTGTCTATATCTGAAATAATGGGGTGCATCGGGATGCCTGTTTTGTGGGTTTTAGGGGGACTGTAAAGTTTGGGCATTCTAGAGTGATATTCTATTAGTCTATACCATGATTTGTTTTCATTTTTAATTAGTTTCCTAATTGCCTTATTAAATTTTTGTATTTCAGTAACTATTTTCTGTTTTTTTTTCAAATTGACAAACCCAACAAATCAAAAAATATATTGTTCTACTCACTAATTCTATCACAACTACAATTGACATGAATTTATCTAAAGTCAACATAAAATTTGTTGCAATTACATCAAAAACAAGACTGTGTGCATGTGTAATTTGCATCAATGTAAACATAAACTTAGTCTGATGAAGTTCTAAAGGAGAAAATATATCACACAAAGACTTTTTCCACGCTATCATACTTCTTTTCCCTAAAATTATTCCTGATATATAAAACTTATATATCATTATTTCATATATTTTTAAGCATAAGAACATAAAATATTTTATTTAACATTTAAAAATATCATTCATCATATTGTTAGATTTAAGACACGAAATAAATCTCTTTTACAACTGAAAAAACAAAAAAATAAGATGAAAAATAGAAATTCAAGAAGACTGTAAAAAAAATTAGAATAGGCTTATGACGAAACGATTGATTAATGTAAGGGAGATAACTATATATATATTAATAGCCCACAAGTTTATAAGATGTAAGAAAAAAAATATTTAGAAAGTGCTCACTATTAAAACTGATCGTATTAAATAGATAAATAATATGGCAATTTACCAACTATCCCATGTTCACCTGTGAATCTTCATGCTTGTAAGTCCCAGAATATTCTGTCATTTACAAACCTGAAGATCCACTTGTATTATCTACTAATGCCCAAATCCTATACAACATTCATTCTCAGGAAAGACACAAATAATAGAAGCTATTGTTACACAGAATGTGGCAGAAATACCTCTTACATATAACTCCTAGAAATACCTTTTACATCTCTGTAGCTAATGTCATATTATTATGTGGGAGGTATTTCTGCTGCAGACTGTACAAAAGAAAGAATCCACATCTTTCACCACAGGAAACACTATCTTGAAGTGTTTGTGAAATATTTAATATGTGTATAAAATAATAATAATATTTTAAACTTTTCTGGTCTTTCTTCACTTTAACCAGTACACATCTCTTTGGACTGATTCAAATGTCATTTATGTAAAAATGCCAGGATGTAGTGAAAAGAATCTTGCCTCCCACTCTGACAATTAATAGTTCTTGATAATGACTGAGATGGTTAAAAGCACTTGAACAAAACAAAACAAACATGAACTTTGGACAGTTTATTTGTAATTTTGATCCCAATGTTCAATATCTTATTTGAAAACTAATAAAATGCGATAAGAAAATAAGCAGACCTTGTCGGTTGAATAAGTTGAATTTAACAAAACTTTTTTTATAGGAATACTTGCTGCTTATATATACCTTAAATATATATCCATATAAAATAAATTGTAATTTTTAAGAAAAATCTCCTGCATAGAAATTAACCTTGCTTAAAGTATTGGTTTTGCAAACTGAACAATGTGATTTACTTAAAAGTTTGGACGAATCAATCATTGTATCTCAGAAATGGATATTTATATCGATTTTAGACAGTGTCACAGTTCTTTAAAAAGAGGTATCGTTTTTATTTCTATTTTTTTTTCCTGGCATGAGAAATGTAAAACCCAAATAAAAAATCCCTTCCTTAAATGACTGATGTAGACATGTTAAAACTTGATACGTGTAAACTGTATGCTTATTGAATGATCAAGCACACACCTGAAAAAGTACTAACATGTAGAACTTAGAGCTTAAACATTTGATTGAAAGGTACTCTATCCAAAGGCCTGACCCTGTGAGACTTATCAGTAGAAATTTATCCAGAAGAACAAATTTTATTTAATGAAGACTAACTTATAAAATAATTTAGAGTTATAAGTAAGAAATAATTCATTAAATTTATAGTAATTTGTTGGTGATGTTCATATATAGTAATAAATTGGTGATATTTATATTACACTTACTGAAATGAAGAAAGACAAATTTTGGTAAATGCCTTATTTGCAGACATAACAAATGACAACACCATTTACTTCTGCCTCAAAAACAAATCTAGTGTCGCTGACAATTTGTGGTGTAATGGTTAGCAAGCATGTCTTGTTAGATCTATTATGACTAAATAGTGATTTTGATCCTCATTGGGTGCCCCATACTTTTGGCCTTGTGCTACATCTAAACCAAACTTAGAAAATCATCATAATAATAATAAGGAAGAAATAATAACTCCTATGTGTTTAATGTCTGCTTCAGTGAAATGGTGAAACCGTGTTACTTTTGAATCTTTTTACTTGTACCCTCTTCAGCCATATACCTGCATCCATATTATGATTGTTATTTTAATATTTTGTTGAATTTGTTAAGCTTAAATATTTAAAGATGAAAGAAGGAAATTTCCATGGATATTTTATAGTCATGAAACTCACAAGCAGCTTATTCAATTATTAAATTAAGAATTATGATCCATCAGAAAATTCAA
Source organism: Acanthosepion esculentum (assembly GCA_964036315.1). NCBI lineage: Eukaryota > Metazoa > Mollusca > Cephalopoda > Sepiida > Sepiidae > Acanthosepion > Acanthosepion esculentum. The sequence continues at coordinate 84,150,349 of OZ038491.1, forward strand.
ATAGGAAAATCATTAAATTTTCACAAGTCAAGATAAATCCTTGGTTTCAAATTCTACTGCTTCGACGAGGAGATATCCAAATATTCTAAATAAAGCCAATTTTTATTGCAAATAGATATTTTTAATAGATTATTATATAATTAGAATACCTAATTTAATAAAAAAAGTTGATTTTATTCTAGTTTTGTAAATGCTTTCAATCATTACATCAGGTATAAACAAGTGAATAATGTGAAGAAACAAAATCCTGGTTTGAAGACTCTTCTCGCAATTGGTGGTTGGAATATGGGTTCAAATTTATTTTCTGATATGGTTGCTACAAAACAAACCCGCCAAAAGTTCATTACATCAACTATATCATTCTTGAGCTCAAGAAACTTTGATGGTTTGGACATTTGCTGGGAATATCCAACAAAGAGAGGCAGCCCACCCCAAGACAAAGAAAGGTTTGGACTTCTTCTGAAGGTCTGTTACTAATTATTATGACACAATTTCAGTTTGTATTACAAAGGAGACAAATCTTTCATTTGGGTTTATACTTCATTTTTAAGTTTTGTTACTTGGTTTTACAGGAGTCATGACATCATGGATTTTACAAATATGCAAATATACTTACACTAGTAAGCATGAATTTAATTCGAACTTTGATGGGAATTTTAACAAAAAAAAAAAAAGTTAAAATATATTTCAAAATATTATAGTGCTTCTATCAAGTTTGCTGTATTATTTTTATGTACTTATTTACATTATTTAAATGCAAACAGTTGTCCTTATCTTTGTTGTCATTATTGCAACATTTCAGTCATTGTGCCCTCTCGCCTGCTTCAGGTGCTTGTCAATATGGGTAACTTCAGAGAATTTTGAACTGAAATCTTTTTGGGAGAAGAATATCCACGTACACACTGCCCAGCCCAGGAACTGAACTCACAATTACTATGTCACCAAATTCATAAACCAATGATTTCATCCACTTGTCTATATATTTACATAGTGCAGTGACATTTTCACTATGTTAAGAAAAATTACTTTAAAAGATATTGAAGCATTTTAGAAATGTTCTGATTATTTATTTTTTGGGTTTTTAAGATTGTCTCTCTTTGTCTCTCTAAATGTCTATGTCAACCCAGATTCACAATAAAGGCAGATGTTTCTTATCTAGAAAGTAATCATTATTTTGTTTATTTATTGAAGATTAATTAATTGGTCATTAAAATTGAAAATTTTAGCTTTAAAATGGAATTTTGATTAAATACTATGTACAAATCTCAGTGCATAGTAAACAGATTTCCTTATGATGAGAAGAACATGAATTTAGTACCACAATTAAATGTCTACATTTTTCAAGATATGTATTTATTCATTCAATAAAAGAAAACTCATAACAATTTTACAAATTTAAAACAAGTAGCTTTGTATTTAAATGAAATTTTTTTAATTTGCTTTTTTATACAAATCAGATAGCATTTAAATTTGTTTGGAATAACTTTACAAAATAGAGAATTCAAAGAAACTAGCAGTACTTTATTTGATAAGACTTGTAAAAATATATTTTTAATTATTTTAGGAATTAAGAACTGCATTTGATGAGAATGCCAAAAAAGGTTTGTCAAAACTTATCCTTGGAATAGTTGTGGGTACAGATGAAAATTTGATTGAAAATGCTTATGACATTGATGCTATTAAATCGTAAGTATAAACTTATTAACTACCTAACATGAATTTTTTGAATTTCTGGGCTGACGTGTTATTATTTACACTATTTACATTCGAACTATTCTCCTCATCTTTGTTGTCGTTATCACTGAATTTCTGGGATGAGGAGTTATCATTATTTATATTCAGGCTATTGTCCTCATCTTTGTTGCATACACAAAATTATAGAGGGTATTTTAGAGTAATTAGTGAAAATAAAATTCATAAATTAATTTTTTTGATGTTACATAAGGAATGTTAAATAATTATTTTTTTTAGTGTCAGTGTATTTGGACACTTGTGGATGACCTTAAGCTCAGATGTTAGACAAAATAGAAATGTGGATTTTGATTGGCCGAGCCAAATGTGGGAATGTTAGATAGTGTTTTCAGGGAGTTAAGATTTGCATGTCGCACAATGTGGATGTGTTAAAATCATGTCTCCTGGTTTCTTGGAAAATTATTAGATGAAGTTCTTATATGATGGTCTTACAGGTTTTTTAATGTTTGATTTAATGTAAACATTGTTTCTTTTAACTTCAGATAAAAGACAAACCTATACAACATTTCTTATAAACTCTTTTCCTAATACTCAATAAGGGAGTTAGGGAGAGTGAAAGCAATATATACACATGTAATATTTTAATAAAGATTTATTTGTTTTACAGATCAGTAGATGCTGTGTCCCTTTTGTCCTATGATTTCTACAGTGCAATGTCAACTGACTCTGCTGTTCATACCAGTGCTCTTTATGCAAGTAATATAACTAAAGGTTCAGATGGTAAAAAGAATGTTGTAAGTGATTTTTAACAAATCATGTTTATTATTTAATGTTCTGTTTAGAAGATCTATAAAATGAATAAAAATTTTCTTCATAAAGCAAAAGAATTTTATTTAATTCGGTTAAGAAAAATAGAAATTTAAATGAGCTACCTAGGATATTTTGTATAGAAAATCTATTTAAAGAAATAATAGAATATTTCACATTTTGTTTCAGTGACCAGATTTTATTTAAAAATATACATAAATGGTGGACAGTATATTTCATGATGATAATTAATTAGCTTAAACTTGAAAACAGAGTACAACAATGATACAGAAATATTTGTATATATGGAATTTTTTTTTTTTTGCAAAGAACTTTCTTATTTCTCACTAAAATTTGTTTAAAATTAAGTAGTTTACTTTTAACATTATATGAATTTGATAATGGTATTTCCTCCCTGACAATTGAAATTTAACCATTCATATTTGTTATAGACATGTATGGTTGCACAAGAAAACAAATGAAATAATAAGGTACTTCCAGTGAGGCAGGAAAGAAAAGAAGACAAGAATTGTTAAGATAAAATTCTTTGTATTGTCGATATAGAAAATCAAGGTGGAATGTCTCTTTGTTGGTGAAGGAAGCAACTTGGAGAACAGGGAGAGTTGGTAGGGGCTAGAGTTAATGTGCGTGTTAGGTTGGTTGACCAAGGTCACATGTGGTGATATTGACAGCTTGCCTGTGACTGCCAACAATGTTATGAGCACTGTTCTTTAAAGCAGACAGAGTGGATCATGACTCAGTGTTTTTTGTCATGACTTTTGCTTTAGTGGCAATGTTTTTAACTGGCTCCTTTTGTAGTGCATGTATATTTTTGATGGAAGGGATTTATTTTGTGATACAGATGTGATACTCAGAGCATGACTTTTATTTTTAGTTTTGCATTTTAGCACTAACATCTGGCTGAAAGGTTTTCATGTAGAGTGAATCAGACAGAAAGAGATCTAGTTTTAAAGTAGAGTATAGCACATATAAGATTGTCTCATGTGCATTCTCAATAACAAACAATTGGCAAAAGAAGTGTAGCATCTTCGGTGTTCAGCATCATAAAATGGCAAGAATTAAGGATCTATGAAAGGAACAAAAAGCCATCATTTATTTGTTGTAGGAAGCTGGCAAAATTCAAAAGGAGATAGCTATTGAGTTGGAATTTTTTCATTCTGCTGTCTTGAAGATAACAAGACAAAATTGTTCAAAATGGTCCAGCTGTGGTTCCGAAGTCAAGACAACAGTTAAAGATGAACATCAGCCAAATAGAATCCTTATTTCTAATCAATTTTCAAATTGTGGTGAAATTTCCAAATGCTGAAAAAATGACTGGTGTAGTTGTTTCTCCATCAATTAATGACTGGTGTAGTTGTTTCTCCATCAGAGACTATTAACTTGGGTATGATATCAGGATACTGATTCACAAGTGATTACTAAAGTTAATCTTGGATGGAAACCATCAAAATTGGTGTGTTGATCCATGGAACCAGATCATTTTCAGTGATTAATCAAAATTCCATTTCCTTCAGTGACTGCAGTCTCCACATCTGGAGAAAGTTTATGATGCCTGATGCATGAAAAAAATTTAATTTAAAATTCATAGGATTTTTCAAACAAGTTTAAAATATCAGTTTGTAGTGGGATACTGGCTAGTTGAGGAAAAAGAGAGGGAGGACGTTAAAAGGGATATGGTGAGAGATATGGCAGAAGGCACAGTTACAGGAATTATATTAAGGAGGTAGGGGTGCTTGGGTAGGGGAAAAAGAAGGGGAAACTGATGAGCTGACCTACATTCTAATGGCACATGGCCAAAGTTTGATTCAATGGGAATCCATGGAAATTAACGAAAACATGAAAAACAATCAAGAAGTAACTTTAGTAAGATGAAAGAGAGAGAATTTTTTGGGTATTAAACTCGTCCATATATCAGAGCTCAAAGTTTGGGGGAGTATTTTTAAAGATTTGAAGGGAATTTGGATACATATGTGTACCCATACGTTTGTCCACATTAAGAATATCTCTACTCACATAGCCATCTATACTTACATACGCTTAGATACCTACATCCATGCACATACATACATATGCTGGCTGACATGTATCTACAAATACCCTATGTTAGGATGAAACATTTTCGAAGGATAATAAAAGGAGCATTAACTTAAATGTAATTAGATGGAATTATAAGACAAAAGTGAGAATGAATTAAGATTATTGTTAGATATGAATGTATAATCATTAATTATTTCCCTAGATATATATTCCTAGGTCACTTCTTCAACCTGTAATCTTTAAAAACTACAAATTAAATTCATATATATAGTGCCATATGTTAAATATTAGAAAGCCTTATGATGATAGTAAAATTTGATTACTTAAGATTGGATATACTGAATGGTATATTATAATTATATATAGTATATAAGGCTGACATATATATATATATATGTGTGTATGTGTATGTCTCCACACGCATACCTACACATACACCCATATACATATATACATACACCCACATATACTCCAGCACGTACATATATACGTATATGCATCCAAATTTAAGAACTCATTTAATCTTCCAAAAAATGTTATTACATGATATTTAATTAACCTAAAGATTATCTAATTATTTATTATTATATCTTAACCCATTTGGTGGAGATTTAATACCTACATGGACTGCGTATCAAGGATAATTCAATAGATAAACTCAAAGATGAGAAAAAGAAACCGAAACAGTATACAAGTGAAGTAAAGAGAAGGTGAAAAATCTTGTGGAGATATTATTGACAGTCATCAAGAATTATTAGTGATTTAGTGATGGAGGAGGGATATGTATATGGATGGAAGCTGATGGGAAATTGGTAAGGGTATAAAAAGAGGGGAGGAGAAGTTAGATGTGCAGTATGACAGTTAATTGATCAGTTCAATTTCTTGTTAAGGGATAATAGTTCAATTGTGTTCAGTCTGGACTGAGGGGGAGCAGAGATTTCCAGGTGAATGTCCTCCTACGATAGTTCATGCTAGTTTGATGGGAATCTAGGTAAGCTCAAATCTACTACAGTAATGGCATTTAGAAATTAATTTGTTCCTTTGGCTTAAGAGTTTCTTTTGATTTTCAAATTTGATGATTCTAATTTTCTCTTGTAGGCATAGATTGCATTTACCTTTAAAGCTATTAGGAGTGTGGGCAAACCCTATTATTTTCCAGTCAATCTGAGGGTTTTGTTTTTTCTCCCTCAATTCCCAAAATGTTTTGGAAAGTGTAGTTTGGCACTTCAATTTGGGGTTGGAAAATGAGTGCCAATGGGTATATAGATGCTGCTTCCATTCTCCCGCAGTAATGCCAATATAGACAAAGTTGATGTCCTTGTTCACTTTGGGGTAGATTGTTACCTGGTAAATTACGTCAGATACCCTACATTTCCCATCTATTGGGCAAAGATCTCAGTTTCTACAGTTACATGGGGTATCCATGCTAGGTGAATTGTTGCTGTCATAAATTAAATTTATTAAGAATAGTTTTATTATGGGAATTGATAATTTTCAATATATTATTTGTGCAGGAATAACTAATTTTGACCATTCTTCTATTGAAGACTTTCCTTAGGGTGTTGTTATTTTTTAAATGTTTATTTATTAGTTTTAGGAACTCTTGACCAATGTTAATTTTTGATAACCTACAGAAGTGGGGGTGGGTTGAACCATATTATATTTCTTTTTCTATTTTTGTGCTTATTATTACTCTTATCTGCATTAGTGTTACTTATGGTGTTTAAGTATGAAAGTTTATTCTTAAAGCCACTTTTTTGGAGTGCCTTCTCGTACAGTCCTTTGTTTTTATTAAACATATATTTATTGGAAGATAATCCTAGTACCAACAGTGTTGGGTATCTGCCTTAAGATATTATTGGGGTGGTTTGAGTCTACAGGTTAATGAAATTATGGGCCCACTCTCTGACAGAGTCGCTCTTTAACTTGCCCACACCCATCTTGAATATTTTTTTTTACTTGTGATATATTTTAGCAACATTTACATAGCTTGAAGTAAACTTATTGCAAATTCTTTAAATAAACTAGAATAGCTATCTTTTTGTTTTCAATAAAAATATTCTTTGAGAAATACTCGTAGCTTACTATTTATTGCAAACCTAATTAGCACATATTTCAACACAACTGTAGTAAAAAAAAAATATTTTATAACCAACATTATAACCAAGTTATAGAATAATCCAGCCCTGAGCAGAAAATGTTTTTACATAAGACAAAGCTTACATTATTTAACACTTAAACTCATTGCATATGTTTAAATCTGTCAATGTCAAAAGCAAGAAAGAATTTATCCATTACACTTTAATTTTTAAAAAGTGATTATGAAAGATTTGATGTTTTAAATTCTTTGTTGGTTTCTTATCAGTTTTTATAACTGAAATATTGATTTTTCAATAACAGGAGTATGTTGCTAAATCTTGGGTCAAGAATGGAATTCCAAAGAACCTGATTAATATAGGAATTGCTTTGTATGGACACAGTTATCGTTTAAAGGATACAAATGCAAAGGGAGAAGGTGCCTTAATCAGCGGACCAGGTGCTGCTGGACGTTACACTAATACTCCAGGTTTTCTAGCCTATTATGAAGTAAGTAATGAATCAATAAATTTCATTTTTGTATTTCTTTTTTAGATTCTTAAAACCTCTCGTTGCAGTTTACACTTGTAGAGTAAGTTATTTTTTAATGAAATTGGGGTGAATACATAAGATGTGATGAAGCTAAAAATACTTTGATTGATTAAAAGTTACAAAAGAAAAAACAATGACAATTCTTTAGTATAAAAAATTATTTCTTTTCCTCGATTAAAAGTGATTTATATTTATGAGGGATGGCATGTGTGTCTGTGTGCATTTGGTAAACACTCTCACTTCAAGCATCAGAGGGAGGTGAGTTAATAACTGATGGAGTTAGCTTACTCCCTGTCATGTTATTTTATGCAGGAGTAATAAACAACTGAAGTGTACAGTAAAACTAAGGTTTATTTACATGCACATAGACACAATAATATTGAATTGGGGGTTAATGCTGAATTCATTTAAAAATGAAAAGTCATTGAATTTTCTATTTCTATACAGCTCGCTTTAATGGAGATGCGAAAATTAATCAAATATTTGTTTCAAAGTATCGATTTTCTTTTTGCTAATGTGGTTCAATATTTTCTTAATAACAGGTCTGTGAGATGATAAATAATGGTGGCATTGTTACATTCATAAAAGGGAGAGGTGTTCCTTACCTGGTGCTGGGCAATCAATGGGTTGCTTTTGAAAATGAAGAGAGTGTTACACTGAAAGTAAGTAAGCATTAAAAATAGGGATGTCCAATAATTCACGATAAGGTTTAAAATGAATTTTTATAAATGAAAAAGCTTTCTTGAAGCTTTCATTTTAGTTTTAATTGAAAGCTAAAGGATTAAATTTACTTTTTCCAATAAGCATTAATATTCTGGTATATTTCAAACAGAAATTATATTGATTGAATCAATATTTTTTTTTCTAAAATAGCTGATTAGTGCCCCTTTTTAGTTGTCTTTCATCACTATGTAATGCACTGTATTAAAAATTTTCTAAAAATAAAATATAGTTTTCTGAAACTTTATTTGAGGAATATTAGCTGATTTAAAACAAAAATTATTTGCTTTAAGTTTAAAATAACACAGAAGTGTATTTTTAAAACAAACAGTAGCTGTGTTTTTAACTGACAGTTGCCATGTTTTATGTGATTGACATAAAATGTCTTATGATATTGACTGTTGTTCTATGGAGACTTTATCTGTAAAACATAACTTTTTATATATCATTTTTAAGTACTCACCAATCCTAAAAATGTTGGAAAATATTCTCCATAATCCAATTTTAGGAATGTTGACTTTACATTTACTATAGTCATTGCTCTTATTTTTTGATAATGTCGTGTATGGTTGCCCATACTTTAAAAAGGGGCAGGTTTATACACATAAAAAAAAATTTAATTATTTTAAAAATCTTGATGCATGATGATTTGTATTAATCTGTATTTGGATTAAAAAATTTAATAAAAATATACTTTGGTCTTTCCTATTAATAATAACATAAACATTTTGATGATAAAACTGTTTTTATTAAGTTTGTTATGCTGTTTTTTCAGCAAAGAAGTGGATGTACCTAATTAAAGACCAAAGCCAAATAAATGTTCATACTAATCTAAAGATTCTTATTTGCTTTCATCAACCCAACTATGTATTTGACTTAGGCTTTTTGTATTACAAAAGATCTTATCAATTCAGATCTTATCAATCAAAGAAATTCCTTTTCATTTTTGCAGACAAAATTTGCTCTCAATGAAGGTTATGGTGGTGTGATGATCTGGTCATTTGATAATGATGACTTTTCTGGGATGTGTCAAGGTGGAAAAATTTATCCCCTTTTTAAAGCCTTCTATAATGCAATGCAAATGTAAGTTTTCTTGAAAAAAACTTCTTATGTAATTTAATCTTAAACAAAAGGTCTTCTTATTTTTCATAATAACAATTTCAAGTTCTTATTAACATTATGTTTTGTTATCTTAAATAAATTTTTATTTATGAAATTTACTTAAAAAATAATTTACAAATTTGTTATTTTAAATCAAATTTTACTTCTTGTCACATTTTTTTGTCTTATTTCAAGATGTTGTTCTTATTTGAATGAAAACAATTTTTTCTTTGAATTTACAAGAAATCAAATGTAATTATTCCAAGTTTTGTACAAATTTTATAGAGATTTTTTACTCCTAATATATTTGATATTGAAAATAAAATTTTTACTGACATAATAAACATTTTTACATTCAACCAATAATTTTTATTAAAATGTTTTTTTATTTAACAGGCCTCAAACAACACCAGGTAATATTTTTATTTCCTTTGTGAAGCTGTGATTTCACACGTTTTTAATAATTATTTGTTGAGTAAACTGATTTATGATGAAGGTGACATTTTTTCTATTTTGTACGATGTCAAGTTTTATTAGTCAAATCAATTGTAATAATTACATTCGGATTAATCAAAAATATTGATAAAATTTTCAATATTGTACTTTAGGACTTGGCCTGTCCTGCTATTTACCTATAGCTTGGGGGAGAAGAGATAGAATCATATCATTCCTAAGGAATACTATGGTACACATGCATGGCCATGGAGTTTAGAAAAGTTACTACTGGGAGATTTTTCCAAGTATAAACTCCAAGGCCATGCATATGTATCCTAAAAATTTTTCAACAAAGGGAGAAATCCTGGAACAAAGAATTCATTGAAAGAGATAGAAGATATCTGGAGAAAATTTCAATAGAAAAGATTCCACACTACAGAAATTGGAATACATATGTCAGAAAAAGATTGAGGGGTTTTCATGATTTTTTCAAACTAGTTTAATTCTATTATTATTTTAGTTATTGTGGGCATAGGAAAATTTAGGATGAAAAAGGCCAAAATAATAGGAATAGATAAGTTCACTTATTGCCTGGTTTATACTCCTTCCACATCTATTGAATAGGACTAGAGGATCTTCTCTTGTTTTTTGTTTAACATGTGGTTTCTGGTTCCATCTCCTGAGGCCCTAATGAAAGTATCTGTCTTAACTTTTTAGTGATATGACTGACTGATTGATGGTTATGACTTTTATTTTGAGAGTACTGATTTAGCAGTTTTCTGGTTATAAAGGGTCCAAACCTCATTGCTAGCACTTAGAGAGGTTGCTCTGGTTAACAGTCACATACTATTGTGTTTTTGCAGTGTCATGTACATGGCTAGTTATACCTGCAAGTACTATTGATGGGCAATCCTAGAGCACATTATGTTGTAGTCTTAGCCACCTTCTGGTCAGTTTGTATTGCCTTAGATCTTGAGCAAGTGACACTTATTTTGACCTTTTGTGTGTGTGTGTGTGTGTGTGTGTGTGTGTGTGTGTATGTATGTGTAAACCATATAAATCTTAACTTATAGTATCTGTTCTTATTAGGACATTTATAATCACTTATTTGGTGGCATGAAATTGGATTATAAAGGGTTTGTTGATTATATTGGAATTAAATATATATAATAGTATAATATAGTGAGGTTTATTTTTTATTTTAAATATGTAAAGATTGTTATGTGTTGTAAAACAGATACAAAAAAAAAGAGAAACAAAATATTTTATAGTTATTGAGTGATGGGAACACATTGAAAATTGTGAGAAAGTTGAATAGCATTTGTGTTTAGTAATAAAATCTTACATCTCTCCAATTTTCTTTATCATTAGTATTTTTAACAAGGATGGCCTTGTACAACACTAAATCAACCTTTAATAAATAACTATTTATTCTTTGTTAATAATTAATACTTACAGTTTTTGAGTTACAAATCTTCCTTCACTGACACTTGACTTTCAAGTAATAATGACAGTAGTCAATATGCAATAATTTCTCAATTAAAATGAAGACAGACATCCTTGTTTAACTAAGCATTTCAGTTAGCAAAATGGTTATTGGTATGAAAAATGAAATTGGTGATCCAAGTTCAAATTTTGGCTAAAGCTGTGTTCATTAATGAGAAAAGTATAAATATATCCTGTCTCACCCCTGCTATGAGTAAAATAGTAAGACAGATTGGGATCTTGAGGATAACCACTCTTGGAGAAGGACATCTTTGAATTCATTAAACACACTCTATACTGCAGTACATGTAGAGTTCCAATGAGCTAGAGGTGTATGTGGTCATGCAGAAATTTAATATTAATAATACGCCAACTGTATGCATATGATTTGATCAATCCTACTATTAAGCTAGATCAAGAAAGAAATGATAAACTTCTTTTTCTTATTGTATAAAAGTTTTCAAGAGATGATTTAAAGCCAGTTTAATTGATTGACATAAAATTAAAAGTAATCTTTTTCTTTTAATTCAGATCCTAATTGGCCAAAGAAGTTCTGCTTAAAACATGGCAATGGATTTTTTGGATTAGACTGTAAACGGTTTATGATATGCACCAATGGAAATGGTTTTGTAAGTCAGTGTACACAAGGTCAACTCTGGGATAAAAAGCTAAATACATGTGTAAATGCAAAACTGACTACATGTACATAAACTGTTGTTATTAGTTGTTGTATTAGTGTTGTTATACAGTTGTTCATAAATAAATGTTCATAAATTTCAACATCCATTAGTGATTCAATTAACAATTTTATATAATATAAAAATGTATAATTATATACAATAAATTTTAGCTGGTGAAAATATTTTATATTGTAGATTTTTTCTTTGTATATGTAATGCCAATATTGAAGAGAGAGAGGAGCTGCTATTTTTTTTTATTCTTGAAAGCGAGAGCTGTAATTCAATATTCCTACACATGAGAGAGAGAGAGAGAGAGATGCTATTTTTAATATTCTTGAGTGAGTGAGAATGGTAATTCATTATTCTAAAGAGAGGGACAGAGAGAGTGTAGCTAATTTGATATTCTCAAGTGAGAACTGCTGCTTTCATGTTTTGAACCTCATGGAACAGTCTCCCAAGATTTTTATATTCTTTTTTTTTTACATATTTGAATATTATTAATGAAATTTGTTTTACTTAACCAAATATATATTTCACAGAATGTAAGTTTGCAAGTAAACTTATAATACAAACTTATGAAATGCTAAACAGAGTATTCAACATTTATTTCAGATTACAAAATTTTCTTTTCAGTAAAAAAGATCTAAAATTATTAATAAAAGTGTTGAAAACAAAATTATTTCATTGTTTATAATCTATTTATTGATTATGGAGAAAATTTAAGTCATAAAGGTAGAAATAAAATTACAAGCAAAATTTGTATATGTGCCAATTAATTACTAATTACTTTTGACAACAATTTTTATAAACTAAAATTTGGTTTACTGATGTGTTCCCCTTTTAATGGTATTTTATCTTATCTCTTACTTTTTCTGAATAGTTTCTTTCCTAATGCAGTATGCTTTTAGAATATTTTAAAGTGTTCACTAATTAAAAATTTGAAAACTTAACCATATTTTTTTCCATGTTACTGCTGTGTATAAATACAGGTTATTAAATAAAATTTCTACAATTGCTTTGATAAAGTTCCTTAAGGAATGAAACACATTGGCAGAAGAGGTTTTGCTGTCGCCACATCAATGCACAATCACTGACATTGAGCACTTTAACCCATAAATATAGCATACGTTAAAACTACACACACACATATATATATTTACATATATATATAAATGCATTTCTTTTCAAATGGAATCATCCTTCTGCTTAATGAGAATTAAAAAAAAACAACATTGTTGAGGCACAATTCTACATTTTCTTCAGAATCTATTCTTATATAAGTTCTTTAATTTTATTTTCACCTTGTTGTGTGCATGTGTATGTATACTTTTCCCTGTCTGCACATCATTATCCTTATGAAAGTTGCTCATTTTTTATATTGAGAATTTCTTTCCATTCAAACACATTTTTTTTGTATCATTAATGTTTAAAAATCAAGCAGCTCGTAAAACCTGATATCAAAATTAAAATGATAAAATCACCTGATTACATTCTTCATCTCTGTTTGCCCTTTATCAAATAGATTTATGATAAACTTATCTTAAGTTTCGTGTTTCTAAGTACAAAATGAAAATAAAGGACATGTACTTTGTTTTTGCTTTACACACAAAAAACCTTAGGATCTTCATGAAAATAATATATATCATACAACAGTAGAAATTTTCCGAAGATCTTTAAATATTCAAAAGAATTTTAAAATTCCCTAAGTATCATATCTGAGAAAAACTTTCAAATTATTTTTTTTTTATGTTTTGGAGAATATCTAAAAACAAATACTTGTCAAGATATCTGAATCAAAAGTCTGGCTGGTTGCCAGAGTGTGAGGGGGGCACCTTTAATTAAGGGAGGGTGTCTGCAAGTAAGAACTTTTACAATAAAATTAGTTTGCACCATTTCATAGCTATTGGAGGTGCTGATCTTAAGCATTAGTAGGGTGACTTATTTGAAAGTATTAAATAGCTGAAAGTAATGTGAAGATAAACATTTATTGGCTCAGATGAAAAATAATGGCATCAAACAATTGTATCTTGACTAAGTGTTACTTGGGGACATTCTTGACCCTCTAAATGCTCCCTTGCTATAGCTTTTGTGTCATTAATGATGTACACTTTTTTCCTTAGTTCTCGCTTGTGAGAGTTGTGATGATGTTTTTTTATTCTATGTTTATGTTTAGAGTTATTATGTAAGGCTGGATACAACTTATCATTGCCAAGAGTTGTAAGACTGTCTGAAGAGGCATAGACATTTTGGTGAGCAGGAGTGCTTAAGCTATAAGGTGAGGTCCATGATGGCACATAACTGCTGACATAAGAATAAGTATCTGAATCATCAGAGAGGTCATATGATTGAGCTATTGAGCCTGCAATGTCAGTCCTTTTCACTGGAATTGCATCTTGAACCCAAGTATTTTCTTTGTGGGAAATATTCAAATCTTTTGAAATTGAATCTCTTAGCGTGAAGCTCAAGCTGTGAGCCTGATTTAATTCATTAGTAATAGACTCTCGAAGTTGTGCAAGTTTAAATTCTGTGGTCACAGAATGCAAAGAACTTTGGACACTTTTGGTACTATTTTTTCGTTTCATCTGTCTTAACTGGCTTTGATAAAGATAGTTAATATTTTGACACTTATAGATGGTTGGGTTAATTGACTGATCTAAAGACAAAGGACAAGATGCTGGATAAAAATCAGTGCCTCCATTTGAGTTGGTGTCAGTTTCACAACCTTGCAAAGGAAGATGACTGCTTTTCTGGCAGTCTGAAGGTGGACAATTTAAAGCAAGATCAACATCAACACTAATAACCTGATTAACATCTTCAGATGAGATTTCCATTAGTTTATCTTTAGCTGTTGTCAAATGATGTTGTAAATTCTGAATTAGTTGCTCTTTCTGGAAATAGAAAGAAAATCAATGTGTAGTATTTTTCTAAATATGTAAAAATCAAAGACTCAATTCATGACAGTATAGTAATGGTAAATTATTATCTATTAGCAAGTACTCTCACAGACTTTTTTACTGTTACAAATACTATGTACTTGTAGGTATTAGATAAGTAATATGGTTGTACATATCAAATGATGTAAAAAATATTTCAAATATTTTATTCTTAAAGCATTAAATTGTAAAAAATTCTAATATAAAAAAAAGTTAGTCTAGAGATGCCATACAGGAACAAACAATCCACTATAAGGGCTCATTAAAATTTATTTGCAAACATTAATTATTAACGTGTGTATCAGAAATGCAGGTTTTCTAAAGGTTACCTTTTAATAAGCAACATCTTTCTATTTCTTTAAAAAACTTACTGCTAAAATGCTGTTTGTTGATAAGATTTCAAATTCAAGAGGAATATCTAAAATGATTTTGGATAACTAACTCATAAATTGTTGTAAAATTACTTTACAAAAATGAAATTGTATTCAATTCTATGCTTGGCTGGCTTAGGAGATTTTTTTGTCACTTAGCATAAATTTTCATATTTTCCACTGATATTCTCTGTCTACTATTTTCCCACAGAGGGCGGTGATCTCCCTTATCTCTCCATATATGGTCAGCTACGGCTGATTTTTCTATTTCCCCTTGTGTTACAGTCTTACTAGGTTCCTGCAGTCTTATCTTAAGGGGACAGCCCATTTCTCCTTTATATTTCTTGTCACAGCTGTACGAGATGGCATACACACAGTCCTTAATCTTATTCTCCTCTATAGGTAGTTTTACTCAGAAGAGATCAGTGTCATATAAAGCCACACTTGAAGGTTGTCCTGATGTTATACTAGTGGGAATACCTGGTGTTATTCAGAAGATCTCTGAATAATAGTTTATTACTGACAATTTATTAATATTTTTCAGCCATCTTATTGAAAATAATTTTTTATTCAATCTTTAAAAAATAAACTTCATTGTTTTTTTTTTGTTTGTTACAAAATAACTAAATTTTTAAAAATACCACACTACCAATACCATGCTTGGGGTGGGAGCTTAGGGGTCATATTTTTATTGAAAAAGACACTTTTTTTTTCAATTTAAATACTAATATAAATACTCTGTTAATGTTGTTTTCAAACAAATCAAACTTAGATAAAAGTTCATTAACCTTTTTTCAAATTATTATTAAAGTAGTAATGTGCAGAAGCTTACTTAGTTAATGGCCTTTTTACTGGTTGCTATAGTTTTTGCTTGAAAAAATTATTAAATTAAATATGTTTAATATCTTAATTTAGTTTATTTACTTTACGTGTGTTTTAGCTGAATAAACCGACACTCGAATATTTGAATAAATAAATATTAAACCTTTTGTCAAATAATTGTATTTGATATTCTTCTTTTTTTTAAAATTTACTTTGTTGTTTTAATATTCATTTTTTTAATACTGTCTATATTTCTGAGATCAGGTATCATGTACACTATTTACATTATTCAGACTATTGTCCTCATCTTTGTTGCCATATTTATTACAACGTTTCGGCCGCTGTACACACCGGCCTTCTTCAGGTGGTTAGAATGTCAAACTGAACCCTTTATTTTGCTCACTGGGGTAGACTGTTCTAGTTCCATGTGCCATGTTTAATGGATTAGAGTTATCATTTATCTCCTGTTAATTCCCCTCTCCAAGTTCTCCACTGCCTTACTGGGTGTTGAACTCACACTCTTTGGGTCTTGTCACTGGTCAGCCATGCCTGATTTTTCCATTTCCCCTCAAAAGCTGGACGACACTTTACAGATATCTCTCCCAAGTAAGAACCCCCACATAGAGGAGAACACGAGTAAAGACTGTGTGCACGCTATCCCGTGCAGCTGCAGAAAGAAATATAAAGGGGAGACAAGCCACCCCCTTAAGGTAAAGCTTCAAGAACACCAGAAAGCTGTAACATGAGGGGAAGTGGAAAAATCAGGTGTGGCTGACCACATATGGAGAGTAAAAGGGGATCACTGCCCTCTGTGGGATCAGGTTGAGATCATAGACAAAGAGCACCATTGGAAAATTTGTAAACTTAAGGAATCAGCACATATGCTAGGCCACAAAAGTCTCCTGAGCCGACCAAGCATAGAAATGAATACAATATTGGGACCAGTAATAAGGAATGCCAGAGAAAAGCGATAATAACAACAAAAATTGCAATATGAGCTCTGGTAAAAACATGTAATGATAACAGCAAAAATTACAATATGAGTACTGAAGACATTAGATTTATAATACCCAGAAATTCTTACACAGATGGTCTCAAGGACACATGGCATAAAGGTGTTGGTTAGATCCAGTGACAAGACTCAAAGAGTGTGAGTTCAATACCCGGTTAAGGCAGTGGAGAACTTGAAGAGGGGAATTAACAAGAGATAACTGATAACTGACATGTGGAACTAGAACAGTCTACCCCAGTGAGCAAAATAAAGGGTTCAGTTCGACATTCCAACCCCTGAAAAAGGCTGGAGTGTACAGCGTCCGAAACATTGTAATAAATATGATGACAAAGATGAGGACAATAGTCCGAATAATGTAAATAGTGTCATTTTTTAAAAGTGATGCTTATATTTATTATAGATGTGAAAATAAATTCAAGAGAATAGAAATTTTAAAAATACATACTTGGATAGCATTTAACAGAATAATAAAAAAAATGAACCATAATCTGATTCGAGAATAAAAATTCTCACTGTTCATTTTTAATTTTTAATTCTGAGAATTTCAAATTCATTCTAATTTTAAAATATCTTTGTAAATACAAATTATACGATGATAATTTTTTATAGAAAGCTGGCTTGGGTGATAATGAGTCTGTATATATAATAACTTTGTCATCAATTAGTGTAGATTTTTAGTTTTAGCCAGATACACACACATACAGGCAACTGCCCTTTATAAATGTATAGATGGATCACAGATCTTTTGTATCATTTCTAATAATCTCTTCACATAGGGTAGTCAGACCAAGTACCCTTCGTTTATGGGGGATGCTATCATGTACCCAGGGTAGATTTTACATTGTATGGTACTGCTTATACTGACCATTTCTTGTTCATATGTTGCCATTTATGACTTTTACTCAATGTTGTAGGAAGTGGATGATCCCTTTTCCTATATGGGTGGTGAGAGCTGAAGTTGAGTTATTGTCGTGTGAATGTTGACTTGTGGTATACAGATGTCTTGAACTTATACTCTATTCAAGATATTAGTATACCCAGGTATGCTAATTTGTTATTTTCTTTTTCCATTGTGATTATTAATTATGTTCTTATTGAGTTCACATGTTCCAGTAGTAGATGGACATATAAGTCTGATTCCATTCCAAAGTTTATTTGTATATAGAAAGTCAGCATCTCCATCAGGTTATCTATTGGTATACTGGTGTGTTCTCCTAGAGATAAGTCTGAGGCCAGTCTGTCTCTGATTACAGATTGGATGGGAGCATTTTTTATTATTTCTACAAAGTGAGCAAAGTTCAGGATATATGATGGTGACTTTTCTTTTAATGGGTTAACTATATCCACAAGGAAATGACTTGGTGGCACACAGAGCCTTGGTAGTGAACAAAAGGTCTGAGAAGAATAAAGTCATTGTGAATTTTGGGGAGACCATATATGTGGGGTAGCTTGCTATAATGATGTGACAACTACCTGTATGTCTTAGGTGGGAAGTGGTCCTTGTTCTTGATTAGGATCTGTGACAGTTTTCTTTCTGTTTTCATTGTTGGGTCTTTTTTTACTTTAATATATATATACCATTTCTAATGAGGTCTTTCAGCTTTCTTGTATATTTTGTCTTGTCCATCACTGCAGTCATATTGTCTTTGTCATTCTTCTGTAGGGTTTTGATTGCCAGCCCCTCTAGTTTTGTGATGTTTGATTTGGGTGGCTTGGCTTTCTCCAGTATCTGTCTCCATTTCCATCTTAGCTCATCTGCCTGAACCTGAGGAATGTTCAAGGCTATTTCCTCAATTGAGGCTATGATGTCTAAATATGGTATCCGCTTGATGGTTGTAGCAAAGTTGAGACTTGTTTACTACTGACTCCTCAAAGGTACTCAGTGTTGACTACTGCTTTCACTGGAGGGTGATGGACCTTGTGTATCACCTTCTGATCTTTCAACCTGTTCACTTTCTGTACTTGACTACATCAAATTCATGTCTGCAGGATTTATCTAGATCATGCCGGTTTCTGTTTCGGCCTTCTTCATGAATAATTTTGTTGAAGAAGGCCACATATCTCTGGGAGATATCAGATTGCAACTGATGTTTTATCCAATGGTTATGCTGGATTCTTTCTTGGACAAGTGCATGTCCTGCTTTTCCTGCAACCAGGTGGGCTCTCCTGAAAATCCCCTAAACTGGCCAAGCATAGAAGTGTATAGAAGTGAATATGGGAACCAGTAATACAGAGAGCTAAAGAAAAACAACAAAATATTTTAATATGAGTTCTGGTAAAAAATGATACTGAGATATGATGTTTATAAGTCACAAAAATTCACTCACTAATGGCACAGTGGATAAAAGCACTGGGTGATTGATCTAAAAGTGACTTGACCCAAAGATCTGTGAATTCAATACCTGGCAACAGCAGAGGGATCAAATTATCAAGGGAATTAACTAAAACTGGCCTGTGAAATTAGAACAATCTACACCTGTGGACTAAATAAAGGGTTCAGTTTGAATTTCAACAAATATCACCTGAAGAAGGTTGGAGCATGCAACAACTGAAACTGTGAATATGGCATTAAAGATGAATACAATACTCTGAACAATGTAAATAGTGTAAATAGAGAAGGAAGGTGTGAAATAAATAACATTTTCTTCCTCTTATTGCATAGCTAAACTCAAAAGTAAAGTAGTTGTGTATCTTTTATTGTCATCATTGAAAACACTTTAAACTGAAAATGGTTATGAATTTATCTATTTTTTTATTAAATTTTAGGATATATTCCATGTCCTCCCTTGTCAATTGAAATAAGTAAAATATTTTTCCAAATCTTTTAATCATAATATACTTTCCAATTCTTCTTTAGGATATTTATAACATTCACTTAGAATTTATTTTATTCTTGCTTCCTCTACAATGTAACACTTTGGAATATATACATCTAACTTTTTAGGAAGGAATCCCAAAATATTTACAATCATAATGTGAAAGAAAGTGTATAATTAATATTAAAGGTAGATAATACAGACATCTAAATTGTTATTATATAGTAATAGATTATTCACCTCTTGCAAAGATTTTTTCAAGGCTGAATTTTCCACCACTAAATGGGATATCTCTTCATAACTAGAATCATTGTTGCTATATATAACTTGTTGAGCAACAGTTAAGTGAATCTTATCATCCTGGTTCTTGTGCCAAAGCAAAACCTGATAAAAATAAAATAAAAAATTGAACAGTGATTTTTAATATTTCATTCCTTAATTACATTTTAAAACTGGAAATATTTTCAAATTTTCCAGGAGTTAATAAAATATAAATTTCTTTAAATAAATATATACATTTAAGATATTTGTAGAAAAATCCTTCTCAATTTAACCTCATAGCCACTGAATTTCCTGATGCCAAGATGCTTCTTCTGTTTAGTAATAATTTATCTCAGTGAGAAAATAAGGCAAAGGACATTATAGTTCTTTTGAATGACATGCTTTTTTCAAGTATTGTTTTGAATTAGCAAAAAATTAGACAATTAGAAATGCTTTTTCTATTAGTTTTTTAAATATGTCTTTCCTTTTCTGCTTCTGTAATTTTTACATTTGATGAATGTTAAGGAAGCAGCATCGGTCAAAGAATAAAGTAGCTTTTAATGAGACTTGAATTCATAAGCCCAGAGCTTGTCTCACTAAGATAGCACCTTATCAACTAGTCTATAAAAGCTAAGGACATTCAAATTTGATCTGATTTTTACTCCACAACATATTGTTTGTTTACATCTAATAGTAGTAGACATAATAATTCTAAGTTGTTAGAGTTTTTTAAATTCAACATTGACATTATTAAGTTTTGAATAGTTCTTCTAATCTTAATTTTAAGATGAAAAGATAAACTAATCAAGATTTAATAATAATAAAGCTCAGATAATATAATGCTCGAGAGCCATTCAAGCAAGAAGGTTATAGTCAAAATAATGATGATGAATGAGAGTTGTGATATAAATGACAAAGAAGCTGGTAAAAAGTAAAGATAAAGAGAATAGCTATCAATTAATTCCTAACTTGCAGAGGTCATCATTCAAGTACTTTCTTCAAGGGAAGCACCCATATGGAAGTCTGTTCCACAATGTGATACTTCTTGTGGAAAAAGTTGTCTGAGTGAAATGTTCTTCTTACATTTAGAATACAAAGGAGAAAAAAATAATACTTTATCCAAGTAATTTGGAAAACTTAAAACTATTAAAAAATCATTTTATTGCAAGGATTTACATCAAAAACTTTTATTAATCTTATTTTTATTTTTTACTTTTTGTTTTTATTTTTATTAATCTTATTTTTATTTATATTTAGTGTAAAAAGGATTTACATCACACAAAAATTAAACTTAGAAGAAATGTTTATGCAGACATGTGAATTTGGTGAGAAAACAATTTGTAAATAAACATTAACTTTTTTGTGTGAAAATTTCTCAGATACCTTTTCTTTAGCAAAACAAGTTATCCAGAACTCTTTACATTCAAAATCTACACACGATACATGTGACAGTTTGGGTCAGTGATCTCTTAGCACCTTCTCTGGTTTTGTTCCTTTTATTTTTGCACATCTTACAGAAGGAAACCTTTTCCAGAACAAGAAGTAGATAATTTCCAATTGGCCTTCTATTACTGCATAAGGTTTTTATTCTGCTAAATGATTTACCAAATCCAAGTGAAGTTCTAGAATGCTGTCTTACTGACACCATATGACAGATGCTTGCCTACAAGTGTTGTAAGTAAAATTTGACATTTCTCTGGTATCAATACATATATCCAAATTGTAATACTTTTGTTGATGACCAATAAAGCTCACTCTTGGCATGATTGTATTGTACAGACATAATGGAAAGCAGGTAATATCAATTGCACTCTAACCTTTCTTCTTCATTTTGTGTCATGACCCTTCAGAATGTGTGCAATCATAACTCAACAACTACCTATTTTTATTGCTCTAAATAACTTTTTACTATGCTTTTTTCCATGTTATCATCCATTCACACACTTATTACATTGATTCCCCCCAGCTTCTATTGTCTTCAGTATGTCCTGTAAGTGTTAGATTCTCAAGGCACTGTTTCTTTATTGTGTATCCCAGAAATTTCAGCTGTCTCTTTAATTGTATCAAATTCTTTGTAGTTCCTATTTACTTTAAAACTTCTTCATTGCTCACATGTTCTGTCCATGGTATTCTTTTCATTTGTTGCTTCAAGTCTCTCTTTCATCTATAAAGAAATTTTCCAGCATTCACTGCCAAATAAACTGTTACATAGAAGTTCATCACTCTTTTCTTTGTTTCAGTTTTTCTATCTCTTAATACTTTGCTTATTTTAATTTCTGGAAGGCACCTATGCATCTTCAGATTTTTGTATCACATTTTCTACTGTCTGTAACTATTACACTACTCAAGTAGATAAATTTCTGTACCGGCTTAATTGTGATGTCTCCAGTACATAGCTTACACCTTGGACTATATTTTTGCTGATGACTATGCATTCTGTTTTCTTACATTTAATAGTTAGCACTTTCTTTTCACTTTGCTTTACTGCCTTGTCTAAGAGTCATTTCAGTGTTCTGAGTCTGCCATCAACACAGTGTCATCTGCATATCTTAAATTGTTAAGATTATGTTTGCCAACAAACATGACCTTGGTGTGTCTTCTCATTCTCCTAGGATCATCTCCCTGCATAGGTTAAATACATCTGGTGAGAAAATGCATGATTGTTTTATTTCTCTGTGTATTCCCTGAATTCATTCTTTATCCACATGCAGGCTGATCACTCCCAGTAAAATGTTACAGATTATTTTAATATCTTTCCCATATAAATAAAACTTTCCTAGTATTTCAAGTAGATCTTTGTATTATGCCTTATCAAATGCCTTTGTGCAATTTATGAAATCTAGGTATAGATACTTCTGCTCACTCTGATCATAGAAATAGTAATTACTCATTTCAGTTTCTTGAAGAAAACCACATTGGTCTTGCCTTATTTTCAGTTGAATTCTGTTATGACCTCTATTCATTAGAATCTTAATAAGTTTAGTTATGTGGTTCATTAAGTTGATTAGTCAATGAGTTTGCATTCAATTGCACCTGAATTATTTGCTACCATTATGGATATAGCTCTGTTGAAGTCTTCCAGTATTTCACCCTGTCATATATTTCATTTATTATTTCAGTAAACATATTGATCTTGAAATCATCTAAACTTGACATTTTATTACAATCCTATCTGCTTTCTCTTTATCTTAGCTAATGCCCATTATATCCCAGATCTTAATACTATGGCTCTTTCCATGATTTTGGCTATTGTAAGTTTCTATCCTATATTGTTAGGGAAGGGTTCGCTGATATATTTCTCATTCTGTAGTATGTTTTCTTTTTCTATGATAAGCATTCCCTTTTTAGTTTTTTATGCATCCAGTTGAGGAGGAAGTTTTCTGTCCTGCTATCCATTTGATTTTTTTTATGTTTGCCTCTTAGTGTTTATATTTGGCTCACTTCTCTTTGAGGCATTCATATTTTGCTTGTTTGTATTTCTTTTAAATGTTTTGGCTCAATATCCTGTGTTCTATGTTATTCATTGTCATTATCTTCATTAGTTTGAGAATTTAATTTGTCTATCTTAGTTTGTAAATGACTGAAAGGTGATCCCTCCCACAGTCATCGCTTGAGTACATTTTAGCATGTAAAATAGTATTTCTAAATCTTTTATTGATTGTTCAGTACTCCATCGTTGCATTCTCTTCTGGTCGTTTCCAGTTCCACAAATGTTTCAAGTTCATGAAACCAGGTGTTGTTTATTATTTAGTTGTTTGCTGAACCCCGATGGACCCATTTTTCTCTGCATTAATTGCACAATCCAAGTTTATATTTGTCAATTATATTATTGTCTTGTCCCTTTCTTACAATTTCTGTCATCAAATCTTGTTCCATGGGATAATAAAAGATTAAATCATTGGTTTGTGGATTTCATGGCACAGGAATTGTGATTTCAATCCTTGGGCTGGGTAGTACAGACTCAGTGGAAACAAAATTAGCAATAACTGAGCAGTACTAAAAAGATAACAAGACAAATTAATCCTGATGACCTCAGC
This sequence comes from Acanthosepion esculentum, assembly GCA_964036315.1. Taxonomy (NCBI): domain Eukaryota; kingdom Metazoa; phylum Mollusca; class Cephalopoda; order Sepiida; family Sepiidae; genus Acanthosepion; species Acanthosepion esculentum. Next base: position 84,174,207 of record OZ038491.1, read on the forward strand.
TCTCAAGTTCATATCTATGCTGATGGCACAGCCATTTACTCCTGTCTCAATAGTAAGTCTGATCAGATCGATAAGGTCAAATTGACCGTTGATCTCAAAAAAGACCTACAATCAGTTGTTAACTGGGGGCAATGTATTGCTTGTCAATTTTAATTCCTTCAAAACAAAACTGCTCTTTATTAATCATATGAAAGACCCCTTTCTACCTTCCATCAGCATGGCTGACACTAACCTACATGAGAGTAAATCATTGCATCTTATCAGGCTGATATGAAGTGGAAAGACTATATTGAATCCATTGCTGCCAAGAAAGTTGGTTCATGTTATGCTAGACAATTTTTTTCTCCTGAAACTATTTTACATATCTATAAGTCTACTGTTCATCCATGTCTCGAATTCTGCTGTCACATATGGTTTGGTTTTCCTGCTTTATATTTAAAGATTCTTGATAAAATCCAAAGAATAATCAGCAGTATTATTGCTCCTGACTTTTTTACCACTATAAAGTTGCTTCCCTGTGCCTATTCTATAAATACATTCATGGTAATTGTTCAAATGAGTTCTTTGCTATGTTACCTAGACTTTAAGAATTTAAGTGCTGTACTAAATTAGCAACAAAGTCCCATCTGTTTACACCTGAATTGGCTAAACTAATAGTTTGTTTTTTCACACTTCTCTTGTGTAGAAGTTTCTTTCAGCTTCTTGCTTTCCAAACAAGATGATCTTTAAAAATTTAAATGCAATGTCCATTGTTATCTACTGTCTTTCTAATTACTCTTTTATTGTTCTTGCTCCTCAATAATGTTTTTGTTTTCTAATCCTTTCACGCCACCCAGTAATCCCTTGTGTCTTAGTGGCTTTACTACTTACATGGGATGAATTCAATTAAAAAAAATTCTAGGTTTGGACAGCAGAATGAGAACAATCTAATGTATAGATTAAATAAAAGGTTCAGTTTGAAATTTTCTGAAAGTTATTTGAATTGACAGACACCTGACAAACACTGTGATAATATAAACAACAATAAGGACATTGGTCTAAATGTAAATAATAATAATAATAATAATAACTCTTCATTCTAGAAATTCAGACAGAAATTATTGATCTCTATATTGATAACCACATCAACAACTGTGATTTCAGTTTCCGAGCTTGGGCCACTCAGCCCAGGCACATGAATACACTTTCTGGAATATAAATCATTGTCTATATAACTATCACTAATGCCTACACTACATATACTATGTACAGTTTGGGCACCTTGAGGCAGTGTAATGGTTAGCAAGCTTGTCTTGCTAGAACATTTATGACTGAGTAGTGACTTCGATCATCACTGGGTGCCTCCTACTTCCGGCCTTGTGTCACATCTAAGCTACACTTGGAAAATCACTATACTATGTACAGTTGTTGAAATACCTTCTCTCTTGTCATATTCAGAACCAGATACATTGATCACTATCATGTACAAAACTCATCAGCATCTATTTCTGGGCCAGAATATCATCTTTAGTAGAAGGTTCATTCCTCTTTACCTCTTTATTCCTAAGATCACTAAGCATTTATCTAATAATATTTATATAGCTAGTGTCAGAAAAAGTGTGTCATAACAATTTTTGCCAAGAAAAAAACATGAATAAATCAAAATTTGAAGTTTCATACAAGCCACTTGGCTACACTAGAAAATTCATATTTGACATCAAATTAAGCAGCCATCTATTTGAAAATTATAACAACACACTACTGTAAATGAAGCAAGAGGCTATGGTGGTTCCCTCTTCAGGTAGAAATAGGTACTGTTTTAATGCACAATGTAATGCATATCCATAGCTAGAAGATTAAGGCAGAAATTCCATGCACATCACATGAATAAATATTTTTTCAAGACAATAAAGTGATTTCAAATTAAATGTTCTGAGAAATAAATATTTTGTGATTGTTTTTTCAATTGATTTTATTGGGAAAATTAGTTCTTAGATAAATTATATAAAATATTGTAAAAAAAAATTGAACTTATTCCAGTTTGCTTTAATTTATATGAAATGGTCAATTTATTTGTTGACATATTTAATAAAGTTTTATACCTTATAAATTTAATTACAAAACAATTCTAATTTGATATCTATATGAAAAAATAATAGATAGGCATTAACTCACCTTTGGTACAAAAATGGTACATTGAGTGATCAATGTGCACAACCAAATTGCCATAATGTTATATGATTTAGCAGCCACAGGCCACTCCTTTATTAGATGAGATATAGGGATGGTACTGCTGCAAGTGATGATAATAGTGAATATAATAATTATTGTTGGTTTAGCCTCATCCATTGAAGGAAGTGTGATGTTACGTATTTCCCAGGCAATATACAAACCATACACCATGATGGTTCCTTTATAGATGAACAAGCAAGACATCCAGATGGGATAAAAATTACAGTTACATGCTGGAACAATGATAATAATGTCTGTCACATTAATGTAACTAGGAGATTTTAGGCCCTAAAGAAAAAATACAAAATAAAACTTAGAATTATTATAAACTTATTTTATAAGCAATTTCAATAAAAAAAGTGAAGATAAAGTATCAAAATAATTCTTAAACTGAAATAAAACTGAACAAGTTTTCACAAACCAAGCAATTGTATCTTTTTAGCACAGGTGTTTTTGAACTGAGTACCATTTTCATAGCTAACATTTAGAAAGCTATGATTTTCATAAGACACCATTTCCAGCTAAGATTATCATAAACAAGCCTACTTTATTATCTGATATTATTTAACAATGTTATTTATAAAATAAAACCAATTCTGAATACATAACAGTTATTGCAGAGAGCAAGGAATCAAGTTTCTACTTAACATATATTGACTTGTAAAAATCACTGACACAAGCATAAAAAGACAGAATCAAACATTTTTTTAAATTTTATTGGAAAATGGCAGTTAATGCTGGACAATCTGTCCTCATGGGAGGAACAAACTAAAGGCAGCAGAAATGTGGTTCTACAGAAGGATACTGAAAATTCTTTGGGTGAAAAAAGTAAGCAACAATGAAGTCTTAAAGAAAATGGCAACAGAGGAAACACCTCTATTCAAAATAAGGAAAAGAAATTCCTTGGACAAATAATAATGAAGGATAGCTTAGAAAACATGGGGAATATTGAGGGCAAGAGAAATAAGGGAAGGCAGCGAGATATTTTTGCTTGAGGAGCTTGCGTGAATGGATGCTGGAATGGGGAGGTGGGGGAGGGATGGAAGCCTTAGCAAAGGAAAAAAATTGCTAAGAGCCACACAAGAAAGGAAGTTGTGCTGAGCCATGATCACCTATGCCATGAAGAGTCATGGCACATAGAAGTGGAAGCAAAAACTAAAAATAACAGCTTAATATTATAAACATTCAGTAAAGTGAAGGCAGAAAACAGTGTAATAAAGTCTCACATTTTAATGAGAACACAAGATTCAAATTTCTCATGTATTAAATTACATTTTATTTCACTCTAGACTTTGTCAATTACAGTCAGCTAGTGTGTGTGTGTGTGTGTGTGTGTGTGTGTGTGTGTGTGTGTGTGTGTGTGTGTAACTTGCAGAGCCTTCATTTAAATGTGTATTCTACACTCTCATGATGTGATATAATAGCCTCACCTATCTCTCTCTTCTGTGGTAAGTTTATATATCTATCTCCATCATACAGTTCTTTGTTATGCATGCTAGTTATGTGTTGTAGATCTGCACTTGGTGGTCAGGCCAAACCATTGATGCACCCAGCTTCTTCTTTGATTTTACACTGTGCAATGTCTATTCTAGCATCATTTGGGGTGGGTCAGTCCTTTTACAGAACTCATTTTTATCCAGTAATATAAAGATGATCCTTTTTCTATATATTTGCTGTATCATATCAAACTATAAGCCATCATTTATCTTTATTTATTCAACTAAGCAGAAAAATATATACTTTGTGCTTAAATGCACTAGAGGCAACCTTTCTCCTTGGAAAAGATGACTGTATGTTTTTGGGAGATATCAGCCACATTTGGAGTGTCATATATGAAGGTATATTTGCTTATATAGATGGTCATAAATTCCAATATATTAACCCAAAGTTATATGAAGTTTACAGATTTCATGGTAAAAATATTCATAATTTTTGGTAGAAATCCTTTGAGAAAAGGTATTTTAACAATACATTCAGAAAGGAACTTGTAGCAAAGATTGAAATGAAGAGAATCTAAGTTGACATTTTTACTGACCTGTGGAATAAGTGGAACACATCTGTGTTGCAAAGGATCAACTGTTTGCCACAAAATCATGAAGATTATATCAATCATCACATTAATTCCAACCAAAGTAAGTAATCTATGGTCTTTTATGACCTGTATATAAAATAAACAAATGAAAGGTTGAATTAATTTAAAACAACAACTTATTATATACACTATTTTACATTCAAACAATTTGTCATCATCAGGTGTATATCAATCTGGGTAACCTAAAGAATTTTGAATTGAACCCTTTATTTAATTTATGGGGGTAGATTGTTCTCATTCCACTCTCCATGCCTAGGAATATCTCATCTAATTCTTATTTTTAGTACCATTCAGTTATTTCTTGCTCATTTCCACCAAGTCCAAGTACATACTACTCAGCCCAGGGATTGAACTCATAATTATTATGTCACCAAATTCACAAACCAATGCTTTAATCCACAAGGCCTATTGTAACAACAGTAAAGATGGGGACAATAGTCTGAATGTAAATAATGATAACTCCCTCATTCCAGAAATTTAAATAGAAACAACTTATTGTTGAAATAGAACTATATTTTTATAAAAACTCTTAATAACTTTATTAAACATTGAAAACTAACTTAAATAAATACATAACAGTTTTTTAAATGCAGAATGTTGAAATATTTTATAATGAGAGTAAAAAGTCTAGGAAATAAAAATGCTGATTCCAATAAAAAGGACGATCATAGCTAATATTTTGTAGTAAAATCATAAAAAGATCTCAGAATCAAACTTTGATTATGAATCATTAACATGTTTTGGGAGATTTTTAAACATTTACCTGCATTTATTGCTTTATATTTTTTATACAGGAAAATTGAATAATATTTTTATGGCCATTCCATAATATAATTTGTAAATTGTTTTATTTTACTTACGTTTTTGGACAAATAATTCAAAGGCTTTTGTATGATGTGTGGTAGCTAATTTCATTTGCTTCACAATTACATGTGTTGTAAAGTATTCACTATTCATCATCTATTATAATTTGTTTCAAAAACAGAAAATTTTGTTTTGTTTATGTAAGAAATTGCACATGACAATATGCTCCACTAGTTTTTTTTCTATTTTATTTATGTGAGAGCTTTATATGAAATCAGTTAAGCTGGTGGAAAGGATTTTCAGTGTTTGATCTCAATATTTTGAGTACGATGGTTACCTACCACATTTATATGGTGTTGATTATTCTCAACATCAGCTGGTGGACTCAACTATTCTAGCATTATTCAGTGAGAAATCTTCAACACAAAACTTTGCAAACTGCCAATTTTGACACAATATTTTCTCCATACATTGCATGAATCTTGCTTTTTTTCATAATAAAAAAGTATATTATACTGAAAAAGTTATTTCTTTTCTTCAATCTTTGAGAATCAATAACGAAAATTATTTCATTTTTGATACTGATACTACAATTGTCACAAGACAATAAAAAATAATGTTTTTAAATTAAGTTAAAACTAAATAGCTATCATACCATCTAATGACAAAAAGTAGAACAAACATTTTGGTCAATACTAACAAAAAAATGTATTTTTTGTAGTAATTTTTTGTAGTATGTAGGATGAATTTGAAAATAAAATATTCTGTGTTCACTATGAAGTCTACAACTTGATAGTGAATACAGAATAACATGGCAAAAATATAAATACAAAAATAAATGCAAAACCAGATATTCAAAGATAGCTAGACATAAAATACATTTTCTCCTTTTTTCTTACCAACTTGTAAACTGTAAATAACTGTCATGACTTAGCAAAGAGAGTAAGTCAAGCAAAAACGTAACAAGACACACCACAGTAAATAAAGGAATCCCCAAAGTGGATTACAACAAAATCAACCAATCAAGAAACAGCATTAGAAGTCACTAATTGTGTGCACCCTCAATAAAAAGAGGTTGCATTGGACCACAAGCCTCTTTTAGCAGCTGTTTAGTCAGTAAACAGCTGAGATCAACTGTCCCAAAGATTAGAGTTTTAAAATGGAGGAGATGGGCAACATGCATATTAGTGAAATAGATTAAGGTTTCATATGCACATTTCAGGAAGTGAATAAAGGTAACTTTATTTTTGAGGCCATATATAGAGGCCTGAAATAAATATATTTTCATTCCATTTTTGCATGTATTTATTTGTTATTGCCAATCTCCTACTTCAGATTCTAATAGCAGCTGTCAACCACCACCAGGAGAGACCAATAGGCACATCAACTGTTAGTAAAATTAATGACAAAATGGAAAAAAATTTGTGTAAAACATTTCATCCATTAGGACAATATTTTTTACACTTTGCTAATAATTTCCTAACATTGTTGTGTAATATAAAAATGTATATGTCATTTTCTCCCATATCAACTGTGTATAATCAGAATTGACAATCCCAAACCATTAAAACTACTTCCATGTGTTATGAAAACGCCAAAAGGCTAAGCTACTGGGAATTGAAGCAGGACCTCCATATTCTAAATGACATAACTTCATATACTTTTTTTGAGTACGAAAATAGAACTAATATTTACTAAGCACATGTGAGCATGAAAAGTAATGTTCCACTGAGCTTCCAAAATTTCAAGTATAACTCCAGCTCTACATATTATGCTCAGAGTATTCTTTTTGTAAAATATCTGATCTGTATTCTTTAAAATAAGATAAAATTTATTAAAATGGGAAAGTAAAAGTTTTTGAACAGTATTCTGTTAAGTATTTTTGAGGGTGATTTTTATGTCCCTGCCAAAAATATTTATTCTTCATTTGTTCAATATGATTCTCTCAATATTCTGATATAGTCTTAATAATCTAAGGACACTAGCTCTATCCAGTATTAACCAGATTACTTACCACTCTCTTGAATGCTGCTTTCTTGAATATTTGATTTACTCTCCAAGATTTAGCCAATATAGGAGTAAACACCAAAGTAGATGAACAAACTAGTAACCATACTCTTATCTGCAAGATAAAATTGAATGTCATATTATGATGGGATTCTGGACAGTATGCTATTAAAGAAATACAACTTTCAAGATAGTGAAATTTTCAAATAAAAATGTTATAATAATAAAAACAATAATTTATGTTAAAACAGTTCTTTACAACAATTGAACAATCTCAAGATAATCATCATAGCATATTTGCTATTACTGTTATGAAATCTCAGGAATTTGCTTCCTCTAGCTTATTGACAAATTTTCATGTTAATCTTTCAGGTAATCAATTTCAAGTTCAAATTATCTCTAAGAATACCTTATGATTTCGGAAAGACTGAGAATATTATTAACAATTATAAAATCTTACAATGGTATAAGTGCTGAAAAATTTGCATGGCTTATATTTTAATTTGGATGAAAGTAAGGAAAATACACATACTTTAAATTCCTTTAGGCTATTACAAAGGTAAAACCAAACTTTAGTAACTTTTTTGGAGTATGCAAATTTGAGAATAAAGAAATATGTTTAATTAATTTAAATGTATTGATGGACTAATGTAAGAAAATATATAACAATTGTTAAAATACATTGAATAAAAAACTAAAGAGATAAAGGTTATTAGTATATATACCTGTGTTTACTGTACTGAAATAGGTTCAGATATATTTGCATATTTTTAACATTAGATATTTTATTATATATATTTTTCCAAGGATTTTCTAAAAAATGTTTCTAATATTTAGAATTAATACCAAACAAATAGTTATCTAAATGTTAAGTATCTTTTCATATGGCCTTATAACTAATACTGCTCAAATATACACTCACTGTAAATATGAATGGATGTTTTTAAAGATTTTGTATAATCTTCTGTTTGTTACAATTATGAATAATATTTCCCTTTATTTAAATGATCCCTTATTCAAATGCAATAGAATTATAACAATTGACATCCAGTTTTAAGCAAAATTAGCAAAGAATGTTCTTTTAAATACAGCACCAGAATTATATTAAAAATATTTTTTTCATTTTTTTTTACCTTATTATACCTTTTTACCTTATTATTTACCTTATTAGACCTTATTATAGTGTGTATGCATGATTGTAAATACTGCTGTCTGCATAAAAAACATGCAATCTTCATAGAATGTCATGTCTTTTTGCTTAAAATTTGCAACCTTTAATTGCAGCTTTCAAATGATCTAACTGGGAGCAGCACTTATTCAGATTAATTGTTTGGTTATCCAGGAGCCTATTATAGAGGACTCCTTTCTAATCCCACAGCATCAGTTTCTTTGAATGAAGACTAGTTTTTGCTATGGTTAGTGGTGATCCATTTATCTCAAGATCTCTTACATTTCATATTATTTTTAAGTATTCTTCAATTAGTACAATTGTTTTTTTTTTCAAAATTAGAATATTTAAATATGATTTAGTAGAGTTCATTTCACTTAATTTATTTGGAAGTTACACATCAAAGCAATTAATATAACCAGGTTTCTGTAAATGGTTTTCAGTATTTAATTTATTAGGTTGTCATATATGAAATGATGCACTTTATAGGAAATGAATAAAATGCTTCTGAAATGTTAAATAACTATTTATTTGAAATAGGTGCAATGTTGATGAATGATCATTCTCCAATATACCTCTAAATTCTTGATCCCATCTTTAAAAAAATTCTCATCCTTTGATGTGATAAACAATTCAAATGCTTTGATTACCTCTTCCTTATTGGAGAATGTTTTATTCCATATGAAAAGCTGAAAATGCTTAAATAAGTGATAATCAATGAAGGAGATATCAGGTGGATATGAAGGATGAGGCAAATGTCATAATTCAGGCTATGCAGCTTTTGGACAGTTGATTGAGAAGCACGCCACCATGCATTGTCATGCAGCAAAATTGCTCCATCATTAGTCACAAGTCTAAGATGTTTCTTTTCAATTTTTTGTGCATACACTCAATTTGTCCACAATATGAGGTTGCGGTTATTATTTTCTTTTGAGGCAAGAATGAATAATGGGTAACCCCTTTGAAAAACCACAATACAGTAACCATTAACTTTTTAGGGTGCAGTGGAGGTTTTCAGTATTGTTTTGGTGATTCACTTGCATCTAACCACTAGCCTACTCAAAGAGCATCTATTTCTCATTACATATAAAAATGATTCTTTTTCCCACTTTGTACTTATACAGTAAGATTACTTGAAATTGTTTCATTGTAATCATTTTCATTAAGCTTATGAGTAACAATATATTGAAAGAAAAATTATCTGTAAACAAAAAGAGTCAGGAATAAGTCAAGATTTTTTATATACTAAGGAGGTTACTTCATTAGATGACCAGATCAACAACCAACCAAAAAAAATGTGTCATTTCATGTGTGACAACCTAATGGATATTTTGAGTATGTTGGCTCTTGCATTAAATAAAGTTGATTATTCTCAAGTTCTCATATCTTCGATCATTATCAATCAAAACTGGTCTCACTGAATATGGACCAATGTGAAACTGTGCAAACTACTTCTGATATATTCAATCCTTTACAGTACCTTCTTCATAAACTGCATATTATTTTTGCATTTATCATATTTCGGTTTTATAACAAGGATATTGCTCATTTTCTTCAATATTATTATCAATAAAAAAAAGTATATTCATTTTGATCATTCATTTTCATGTGGAATTTTTTAAAATAAAAATGATCTTTTTAATGATAAAAAGTTAGTTAAAACTAAATACTACTAATAACACCTGATGAGAAAAATAGAACAAAAATAATCATAAATTCTCAGCATTTCATCATAGCTTTTTACTGAAAACTTAAACTTAAAAATACACATTAAGATTAAACAATGTGAATTAAATGATAGGCTCAATGATATTATAAATTATTAAACGGCCTGGTTTACAGACAAACAAACATAGAATAAAATACAAATAAAAGAATAAAGTAGATGAAAGGTAGATGAAAAGAACTGAAAGAAGCATATTTCTGAAGCTCACCTGACAGGTCATTGTGGCTGCAGAACTTTGATGTTCAGCAAACACATCTAGCCCATAAAGGAGACAGCAGATGTTTAGCAAAAGGCTCCCAAAACTTGTTACAACATTTAAGTGAGGACTAGACATCTTGATCAGTCTGGAATCCCAATGGCAGCAAACAAATAATAATTTTTTTTTTTTTAAATAAATGTAGATTTGATTGAAAAAGAGAAAATATATGTAAACAAATAAAAACTGAAGAAATGTTCAGATGCCAAATAAATTCTTGTTAGTGATTTTGTTTTAAACTAATAAATAAGTATATTATTACCATTATGAATGTTTTCATTTTATACTACCAATCTATAGAAATCTTACCTTTTAATGAAGCAACAATGAGATCGAATATAATGCATAAACTTAGTGTTTTTGTAAAATACAATTATGAATTAAATATTTATTAGTTCTTAACAGTTGTTAATTTTTTCATTATTTTTATTTAATTATATATAACATGAATATTACATTAAGAATTTTAGAATACTTTTAAAACTAACAAATAGAATTTAAATATAAATATATGACCCTCTTTGTTTTCAAAAAAAGAGTAAAGTTTAAACCAAGATTCACCTGTGTTTTCTGTAGTGCATATTAAAGAAGAGGAAATACAAGGAGACACTGCAGCCTATAATAGTTAATGCAGTTGCAGTCCAGAAGAGCTCTACTGTGAGGAATTGGTCCATGTTAGTTTATGCAATGGTTATCTGAAGTGTAGATTTACAGAAATATAATAAAATATAAGACAAAGAAGACAAAAAATAACAGTAAGATCTGAGAATATAGTTTAATGTATTTCCCAGCACTTAGACATTACAAGAATGTTATAGCAAATTTTATGATATTCAAATGATATGAACATCACTTTTACTTAATCTCTAAGTACATGTACAAGTTGACTATCTAACCTTCATTTAATCTGACCAAAATTTGACCAACAGATCATGTTTGCATTTACTATGATAATGGACCAAACACTAAAATATAACTTTATAACTTCCATAATCAAACAACTCTCTGGAGCATTTGGATGATAGGAGTTGCATTTGACTTGTTGGCCTCTTAAAACGTCAAGAAGTATAAAGTATAGTGAATTTACAGAGATGCATAGAGGTTATGTTTTCTGTCATATTATTCAACATTAAATATATAATTTATTTTAAAAAAATAATTTCATATACTTAATCACGTGGACAGTTCACAGAAGGTCATAAGTTTGTTTGAAAGGACATATTATGCATAGTCAAATAAGAGTGAAGCATATAACCTGACCATATGAATTAACCATTGGACATAATTGTAAGAAAGTACAAGAATAACTAAATAACTAAGAAGTTAAACAGGATGAAACAGGGATCAGAATTGGTCAGATGAAAATGATTCTTTATTCATTTGATAAAGAAACTTTTTTCTTTGTTTGACTTTGAATTCTCTCTCCACTCTACATTCAAGTATGCACTTGTAATGAAAATAACAGGAATTCAAATCATATTTTGATATCCTGCCACAAAGAGGAAGATAATCAGCCTTCTATCAACTGCTAATTGTACAATAAATTGAAAAATATTCATAAAAATATTATTCAATAAAAATTATTTCCTTTTAGCCTGCATATGAAAATTGTGCTTCTGAAATTTCTTATTGGGTGAAAACTTGCATCAAGGGTTTTGTGTCTTCTTGTATATCAGATAACAACACTCTTTTCCTTGATTTAAACTTGCTTGTTCAGTTGCTATAGCCCACATAAATCACTTTTTCCAGCTATGCCAATGTGATAACTCTGATGTGTCTGCTCCTAATAAGTGCAAATTTTACTTCAATGAGGTTGCCATTGTTTGCTGATAGAGTGAAGCACCTAAGCTATTCACAAGTTTGGTTTTCACGACTCATGGTGGCTCTGTAAGCATGTGTTCAATAAGGGTAAGTCAATCCCTCGTCTTGTCAATCAACCTAAAGTGATTTGCCTGTAAATTCTCTTCCATTTCTACTATGACTCACAGGAATTCCTTTGCCTGAATTTCCACTTAGAACTGTCTCTACTATGTGATATGCATATAAATGTCCATAGTTTCCTCTATCATCTCCAAACTTGGTCTCCACAAAGCATGTGGACTTTTTGGTATCCCTGCAATTGTTCTTAAGAAACGTGCCCTTAAACTGGCCTCTGTTCTCTCTGGGCTTTATAATAGATACTTTGATGCTTCCTGCTTTCCAGATTGTTGGAAATCATCTTCTTTAGTTCCTATTTTTAAGAAATCTAGCAAACTGTCTTATCCTTTGAACTATTGACCTTGTTAACCTTGCTTTGGTAATGTACTAGTGGCTCTAATCAACCCCAAATTAGTTAAGTATCTCACTTCACTTCACTTTGTTTTCTTTCTTTCACTTTTCTAGGTCAAACACCAATGTGTTGGTGGTTATTGCTGAAAGACTATCAAGATTTAGATAAAAAATAGTGAAGCTCAGGCTGTTGCTTTAGACATTTCAAATTCATTTGACATGGTTTGGCAGGCTAGTCTTCTTCACAAGTTTAACGGTTATGGTGTTTCTGGAAGATTCTTTGATTTGATTTCATCTTTCTTATCCAATAATATAAAGATGGGGCAAAATTAATTTTAATGCCTCTCAAAGGAAACTGTTCTCTATTAATCATCTTGAAGATCCATTTTTGCCCTCCATCAACATGGCTGATGCTAGCCTCCAGGAGAGTGACTCACTTCACTTTCTTGGTCTCATGTTTTCCACTGATATGATATCAAGTGCAATTAAATCAATTACTAGATCTGCTACTAGGAATGTCAATTCACTATGTTGGGCCAAACATATTTTCTTGCTAGAATCTAACTAGAACATTTATAAGTCTACCATTTGTCTAAAACTTGGAGATTTAAACAGAATTTTCTTCTTGTTCTCTCTATTGGTGATACTGTTGCAGCCTTGTTGTCAAGCTTGGCTCCCTCCGCTACTATTTCTCTTTCTTTTTTATTTGCATTTTTTTGCCACTGCAATATTTTTGCCATGCTTCGATGTTATTAGTTGTTGCATGATATCCTTTCTTAATGAATGGCTCAGATATGGCATTTATATTTATGCTTGGCCTACTGAGGAGTCGGTGATAGCCAAGTATATGCACTGATTTCTTTAGATATCTGATTTCCAGTGTTCTTCTGTCTAATATTTTTATTTTATTTTACAGATGTCAGTGAGCACTCTTTTCCCTCCATACCCTATCACTATACTGGATTTAATTTTCTCATCCTTAATTATGGCTTTTTAATTTTCCTCTTTCCTTTCTTTTATGGGTCAGTTGGTTTAACGATTGTAGTTTTGACAACTGCAAAAGATGGAATTTACATAGTTCTTGGTCATGTTCTCCTCAGTTTAATTATAACTCAGTAGAGATGTCTTCAGAAAGTTGAGTTGCTTCAGAATATTGAATTGATGTTGTATCATCCATAGAGCTTTTGAATCCATTCTAACATGCAGTTTTCTAAGGTGGGCATATAAAAAATCTAGTATAAAAATATCCTGAGATTATAAACTTTCTATTGACATATTTAACTTTCATTCATTTGAAGATTCTTATAAATAGACCCATAAATAATAAGAACAAATATCATATTTATCAACAGACATTCCTTTCAATATAAAATTTTAAATCTGTATTTGAAATGGTTATTTTCATAAGAAGTGCTCTTAATTTATTTTATCAATGAAATCATTCAAATATTAATTGCTAACCATTTTAAAGTATATAATGTAAGATGAAAGTAGTATAATAATATCCATTGTATAATGTGTATGGAATGCTTTTCCTCAGTATTTTTCTGTGTTCTTCATGTAAGATAGAAAGATTCTGATGTGTAATACAGATACAAAGAATTTAAGTGAAACGTAATCTTGCATTATTAATGGCATTTCTGAGCTAGCCTGTACCACATCACTTAATCACAGGATGCCAAATAATTCTTTCTACCTTTTCATTTTGAATAATTAATTGAATATAATGCATTTGATTCAGTGAGGTTTCTTTAAAGAGATTATAATATCTTTGAAAGGTTGTTGTTTTGATTGTATTTCCTTAACACTTGAAGACTTATCTTGGGGAGATATCTCTATAAAAGAATTATGATCATTTGAAAGATATGTTAAAACCTGTTTGATCCACTGAATTCTAATGACCAAAAATGATTGTTTTCAAATTGTCCATTTATCAGCTGAATTGCACCTGCTGATAGAAGCATTTTGTGTTAATTATTCATAGTGAGAAAAAAAGTATGAATGACAGGCTCTGACTAGCTTCGTCTGATTCCATTGTGCAGACAAATATCCTCTTTACTGCTCTACACATCAATGTGTCTCTGTTTTTTTTTTATGGAAGTACATCAACATTTAGTGAACAACAGCAGCTTCAGATTCCTTTTCGTGATAAGGAGCATCATCAAGATTTCTCATGTAGTGTCATTAATGACTGCCAACGACACATGGTTAATGCACCTGCTCTTTGGTCAAGCAATAGTTTCACTAAACTTTATTTTTAGCTAAAGATATAAAAACACATTGTTAAAAGAGAGTTCACTTTAACATCTTTGCTGATAAGACTAATAATTCACCTTTTCTTTTTAATTTTTATTCATTAAAATTTAGATCCAACTTCAAGTGGCATTGTTACATTTGATATAAGTTTGATTCCTTGGTTCCATCAGTCCTGACCTTTGCACCTGGGATCTGCCATGCAATGTACACAAGGATGGATCACTCTTATTCTTTTTATATTCCATTAATAAGAAGTACATTCCACTCAGCTTCTTTCTTTGTGTGATAGACTCTTGGCATGATGTTTCTCCCAATCATGACAAGGTTAACCTCTTCAAGTCTAGGATTAACTGTTATCTTTCCTACATAGCTTCATAAACTCCACTTTTTAATTTCTCTTACACTCCTACAACACTATACAGTAAAACTCTATCTTGAGTGGCTCTTGAGAATTGTATTGGTTGAACATTAGTATAAAAAAGACGATATTGAAACACAAAAAAATTTTTTAGAAAGAGGCTATTAACAGCAGAATTAAATATTTATAAAAGAAAACTGTTGCTTTTGTTTTACCATTAGAATAAAATTTTATAGTAAATCTTTAAAAGATTCATAATTCTAGTGTTAACGAAATCCATTTTTATGTTGTTTTATATCCTTTTAACTTCAGTTTGTAATTACTATATATCCTTAATGTTTGAAAGTAAAATATGTGATTACAAAAAATAAATAACTTTCCCAAATCCATAATTATTATTATGGTAATTTTTTTTGAATATGCAAATTAATCTGTTCAACATGAAATTGACAATATTGATTATTTTTACTGTTTTTTAGTAAAAATAATTTATTTCAATGATATTTCATTTCAATTAAAATTTAGTATATTTCATAATATAAATATAGACTTTCAATTCATGATTTTTATGACTATATTTCAATTTGAGCCACAACAGTTACAAAGGAAATCATTTCTGCAACTGGGGAAAAATTTGTTGTTAATGAAAAGTAAAATGTTGATTTCAGAAATGTATAAGTGAATATTTCAGTTTAGAAAGATTTAATATGAAAGAATATAGAGACCGTTAAATATTTATTGAATGAAACTGTTTCTAATCATTTAAGAGTAACTGGAAAGAAAACAGTTTGGTAAATTTGTTTCATTTGAAATAAAGGGAGCATAAAAATAAATAATTTTGGAGGCCCTGATCATATTCAGCAACATGAAATTGATGGATTTTGTATAATAATTAGAGGTCTGCATAAATATTGCACTTAAAACATAAACAGCATCAAGCTAATTTTGTTGCCTCTTCATTTTTGTTATAAAAATGTTGTTACTAAAGATCAGGCAAATGTAGATCATCTTTATTACAAACTTTTTCAAATTTTTGAACTTCTCTAATCAGAATCAACTGAATTTATCAATTGAATGCAGGAAAAGAATTGAAAACACAAACCGACAAAGGGAATAAAAATATATATTAATCAATTCACCCCAAGTAAAGCAATAAAAGTCACTAAGATGAAAGGGGTTACTGAGAATGAAAGAAACAGAGGACAACAAAAGAACAGGATAAAAGGAGACAGAAGATGACAATTGACATTGCATTCAAATTTTTGAAGATTGTAGTTGACAAGAAAGCAGGAAGTTGGAAGAGAGTTCACTAGGGAGAAGTGCAAAAGACAAAATTATTAGCATAGCATATGATTACAACTACCAATTTCAACAGTAATATTATGAGATCTAGCTGTCAATCTAGTACTGCACTAAAATTTGGGAAGTCAAGGTACTAACGAAGAAAGCTCATTAGAATATTTACTAGAATAATATTTACAGAAGAGGCAAAAGGAAGCTACATTACAGTGGTGGGAAAGTAACTAATGCTGAGATGCCAGGTCAGGATTGATAACATTGTTAATTCTTTTTTTCAAGAATCTCTAGATATAAGACAGAAGCACCAGACTATATGTGGTAGAAACAAGAAGAACATTAGGTTTAAAACTAAGTTTTAGTTTCACAGGACAACAGCTTAGAGAATTAAAGCATTGGTAAGTGAATTTGGTGGTACTGTGAGTTCAGTTGCTGGGCTGGATAGTACAGATATACTTTGACTTCATGGAAACAGGACAAGGAATAACCGAATGATACCATAAGGACAATAAATCAAAACCAGAGATTCCTAGACATAGGCCATGGAATGAGAACATTGAATAAAGAGTCTCAGATGCTACCTGAATTTTACCAAAAACAAAATAGTTTCCATACCTGATGATGACCGGTAGAACTGTCAAAAGTATTTGCATATTTAAGGGAAACCTAATACAGTTTATAATTTTAAAAAAACAAGGATCGTAACATTCATTGAGTGATTAGTGGGTTAATGCATCTTTAAAATTTAGTTAGGGAAGGGATTTTGCCATTTTATATCATTAACTTTACTAATTTACTTTTTGTATGAATGATTCATTGTAATATAAATTAAACTGAACCACATATTTGATTTAAAAGAACTGATCTGATGTGCAAATTTTCGGGATAACACTGAGACATTACTTATTGAACTATTTAGTTCATTCCATATTGACTGATAAACTCCTACAACAAAAACTTCTTAAATTGCCATATTAATAAAAAAACATACTCACTTAAATTTTCAAAAATTCAACCTTAGTGTTGTAACTGCACACTCTGCAAGTTTGTATCCGTAATCAATAACACATTTAAAAAAAAAACATTTCGATTTGGATTATATTCGTCTCGGATGTTACCTGAATTTTACCAGAAACAAAATAGTTTCCATGCTTCATGATTACTGGTAGAACCATCAAAAGTACCTGCATATTTAAGGAAGGCCTAATACAGCTTATAATTAAAAAAAAAAACAATGATCATAACATTCATCGAGTGATTATATATATATATATATATATATATATATATATATATATATATATATATATTAAAATGGATTTTTATTAATCTGAAAAATTTGTATTACTTTAAAAGTTATTTTGATTAAATAAATAGAGCACCTACTCAAATACGAGTATTCACTAAAAATAACGTTTAAAGTGATAATATGCTAATTTTCTTTGATTGAGCAGGTTGTCCGACATTTGGAGATTCTGTCTTTTCGTTTTGTATGCTTCCTCTTGAATATGTAACTTTTTAATACTTTCCAGGTATCCAAACTGTGTTTTGAAATATTCTATCAGTTTTTCTGTGTTGCAGTTATGTTAACTGGTTTGTTGTGATGTGATTTGTAGGAGTATAGCGTCCACTCTTTTGTTCAATTTCTGTATTTCTTCCTCCAGCAATTCCTGTTTTTTGTTGGTAATTTTGAATAACTCAAGGAGTTCTTCTATGGTCTTCTTTTCAGTTTGTGGCATTCTTTCATTGTAGTTATATAAAGGGAAGAGGTTATAGTAGTTCCAACGAGAGAAA